>CM042845.1:20846509-21321144 GCA_023653725.1 Bungarus multicinctus | reverse complement strand
CAATAATGACAATTTCTAACATCATTCGTCTTCTTTCATTCATCCAATCATTTGACCCTGTCAGCAACTCCGTTCAAACTTTAAGATCTTCCTCTCTGTCCACAATGATAGAATTATTCCAAATTGCATAATTATGCCGATTCATTTATTTTTCATTTCTCGAGTTAACTTGGTCCATTTGAGCACATTGCAAGATTTTGCTTTATTATTTTTTCTTCACTGGTATAACTGTCTCTTTACAGTCCGGCAATTGCTATCCTTGCTGCAGTATAATGTGTGTAGTCAAATAAAGTTACTTTATTATATTTTTGACATAATTCCTAATAGAAAACATTATGGTAGGTCAAGCGGTGGGACCTTGGCTCTTTATTCACTGATGGACTCAAACTCCCAGAATTCCTGAGTGAGCAATAAATGTTTCCCCATCCCTGGCCTAGTGGTTTTTCAGTTTGTGAGGGAAATCAACTCTTTGACTTGATGGGACTGTTAATATACAAATGTAGGACATATAAAGAATATTGATCATTCAAGTCAAAAATTAGGACATTTGTATATTGAACAATCCCATTCAAATCAAAAATTGATTTCCCTCACAACTGAAAAACCAGTAGGCCAGGGATGGGGAACTTTTTATAGCTCATTCAGGAATTCTGGGAGTTGAAGTCCATAAGTGATAAAAGAGCCAAGGTTCCCTACCATTGTGGTAGGTGATCTCCTTTAAAACCCAACATTTCCCCCAGCCACTTCCCTGTCCTAAGCCAATACTCCTGTGTTTTTTTGCAGCACCACCACATATGGTAATACATTCCCCCTTCTATTGAACATTTCCAGCAATTTGGGAATTGGCTTTGTACCTCCAATGCCAAGGGTCTGGATTTTGATCACTGTGTGGATGCTGCAATGGTCATAAGTGTGAAAAACGGTCATAATTTGCATTTTTTTCAGGGCCGCTGTTACTTCGAACAAACTGTTAAGTCCAGGGCTACCTGTATAGTGAATACATTTCAGCCTTAGTTTCTCTTGACATCTTTAATCTGCCTTTTTGCATCCTTTTGTGTTGTTCACAGGCCTTTGGAACGGCTACACTGTGATATTTTTCGGTGCAACAATTCTTCTGGCTCAATAAACAGGGATAAGAGGAAAAGAAGATATACCATCCTTGCAAAGATCAGCTGCTGGTTCTTGGTCCAAGGTCTTCCAGACCAATCTTTGTTGTATTCTGCTTATCAACTCCGGCCAAGGCTGATGGGTGGTACAGAATCGTGATGGGGCCCTCAACGTGGAGACTCAAGGCCATTCATTACAACTGGCCCTGAGCCACAGACATCTTCTAACAAACTAATCTAAAGAAAAGAAGGATTAGAATAATAGATAATAGAATGACAGAGTTGGAAGGGACCCTGGAGGTCTTCTAGTCCAACCCGCTGCCTAGGCAGGAAACCCTATACCACTTCAGGCAAATAGTTGTCCAATCTATTCTTTAAAACCTCCAGTGTTGGAGCATCCACAACTTCTGGAGGCCAGCTGTTCCACTGGTTAATTGTTCTCACTGTCAGGAAATTTCTCCTTAGTTCTAGGTTGTTTCTCTCCTTGGTTAGTTTCTACCCGTGGCTTCTTGTCAGATGCAATTAGGGGGGACATGATAGCAGCATTCCACTAATTGAGGGGCTGCCACAATGAAGAGAGGGGTCATGTTATTCTCCAAAGCACCAGAAGGCAAGTCAGGAAACAATGGATGGAAACTAATCAAGGAGAAAAGCAGCTTGGAATTGAACAGAACTTCCTAACAGTGAGGACAATTAACCAGTGGAACAGTTGGCCACCAGAAGTTGTGGCCGCTCCCTTACTGGAACTCTTAAAGAAGAGAACTGGACAGCCACTTGTTTAAATTGGTATAGGTTTTCCTGCTTGAGCTGGGGGCTGGACTAGAAGACCTCTAAGGTCCCTTCCAGCTTCTATTCTATTCTATTCTGTTCTGTTCTATTCTATGAAAAACCTGTGGGTGAAGTAGGAACTGGGCTGGGAGGCTGTTATAGCCTCATTCTACACATGTGCCTGTGTTTCTGTAAAAAAAACAACTTGATCTTCTGGCTTTGCCTGCAGTGTTAGCTCGCAGGTTGCGTTTTCCACCGTCTTTTGGCAACACAACAAAGTGCAATCCGAGTTGTTGTGTCTGGGAGTAACCCTTCACCCTGAGGATCCTGTCAAGGTGTTGGGGAGCTCTAGGAGCATTCAGAGTCCTGGTTCTGCTTCCTTCTTTGCAAAATTAAATTTGTTCATTTGCACCCTTCCCCCACTCTCTTTCTTTCTCTCCCCCTCCCTCCCTCTTTTTCTCTCTTTCTCTCTCTTCTCTCTTTCTCTTTCTTTCTCTTGTCTCTTTCGCTCGCTCGCTTTCTCTCCCTCCCTTCCTCTCTCCCTCTCCTCTCTCTTCTCTCTCTTCTCTCCCTCCCTCTCTCTTTCTCTCCCTCTCTTCTCTCTCTCCCTCTCTTCTCTCTTTCTCTTCTCTCTCGGCAGTGAATATCCACCATTCTTTTACAACAATGCAGTGCCAAGTAGGTTTTTTGATGCATTATTGAGTTGCAGCAGGTCAGAGAGTTCACCTGCTGACCCATTTCCTTGACTTTGCTGCTTCCCTCTCTTTATTTCCCTCCCCCCTTTCTTTTTTTTTCTTTCCTCTTTCCTCCGTCCCCGTCTTCCTCTTTTTCCTTGCACCTTCCTTTTTAAGGGGGCTGGAGAGAAGGTGGGAGGAATGGAAATATTGCCCCCTTACGCACTTTGCGTAGGAGAAACAGGAGGCTTCCTTCTACGGCCCCAGCGTAAGGGCTGCTCCCCGCAGGTGCGGCCGCGCCGCCGCTTCCCGATTCTGAAGCGAGGTTGCGTCTTTTGCGAAGGAAAAAGGGATGGGGAGGGGATGAGAAGGATGACCCCCCTCCGCCGCTTCTCCCCGACCCTTCCCTTGCATTGGAAGGGAACGCCATTTGCGTAGCGCCCCAGAAGGAGGCGGTTCCCGGCAAAAGGTAAGCGAGGCAAAGGCGCTACGCAGTTTGCGTAAGGCGGCCCAGGTAGGCCAGCTTACGCCAATTGGGCAGCTTGCGCCGGTAGCGTAAGGCGGCTTCGCTGCTCAGGTGCGGGGCAGTGCGAGCAGGGGGCGGGCTTAGCGTTGCCCGGCAGCCCTGGCCCGGGTCCAGCCTATGGGAACGCCGGGCGGCCGTCACGTGGTCCCGGAGCCCCCGAAGCTTTGCTTGCTTTGCCTGCTTGCTTGCTGCGGCGCTTGCAAAAAAAAAAAAGAGAGAGCGAGAGAGAGCCGGACGGTGCCGGGACGGGGCCGCTGACGTGCGTGGAAGCGGATCGGGGGTCCTTTTCCCGCGGGAGAAGCGGGTAAGGACAGGCGGGGATGCAAGGCGGGGGAGGGGCCGCGGGGGGGGTCTGGGGAAGGGGCGGGAGAGGAGGGAAGGCGTGCAGGATGGAAAGGGGTGGTGCAATAGGCGAGGCGAGCGGGGGGAGGGAAGGGGACTCGATCCCCGGAGGAAGAGGAGGACTGGGGAGATGCAGCGTGGGGGGGGGGGGGGAGAAGGAGGAGGAAGGTGCGCGAGGCCAGCCGTGGACCTTGCAAAGGCTCCCCCGGCTGCAAAAGGCTCGCACGCCCTTTTTGCCGCCCGCGAGCGGAACTCCCCAACCTGGCGCCCTCCAGGACCCTTTAGAGTTTCCGATCCCCACAATCCCCAGCCAAACGCCCCCTCCCTCCTTCTCCTTCCACCCCCCCCCCCAAACCAGGCCAGGCTGCAACTGACTTTGAAGTGGGGCATATGGGTGCAGCTGGAGATGCTCCGGGTCGTGGCGGGGGGAGAAGACTTTGGGGGAGCGGGAAACCCACCCACCCACGCACGCACACACACACACATATCTCGGTTGGGCAGAGGGAGGCTGGACTCCCCTTGGAAATAATGCACCCGGGGAGAAGATTGCAAGCCGCGGAAGTAGCCGGGCAAGAAGAAAATCCTTCCCGGGCAATGGGGGGTCTTCGGGGTGGCAAAGGCGCAGCTTGGCCACCTGGCAAGCGGTGTGCAAGCAGATACAGATGGGGAAAAGGAGAAGCGGTAGGGGGAGAAGCAGGGGAGAAAAGCATCCCGCAGGAAGGGTGCATTGGGGGCAGGGGGCTTGGAAAGACCCCCGGAGGAAGAGAAAGAGGACAAGGGCAGGACTATTGGGGTGGGGGTGGTGGGTTACCCTCAGAAGGTGCTGAGTGCCTCCCTCCTTGAGAGAACAGGAGGAAGAGGCGACGTCCAGCAGTCTGCAGGGGGAAAGCAGATTGGAAGTTGGGTTAGGGGCTGCAATGGGGCGGGTGGGTGCAGATTTGCCCTGGGTTGCCCTTGAGAGATTCAGGCCTGTGTTTGGGAGAGAGAGAAGAAGCCCTTGAGGAGGGGATTTCACTCTTGTGACTGGTTCCAGTTGGATCTAGAGAGCCTGAAGGGATCTGAATTCAGTGGCCGGCTGGAGATCAAATTGGGGGATATTTCTCCAAGTCAGTCTTCTGGATTCTTTCTGGAGTGCTTGAAATACAACGGCCGCAGTTGCTTCCATTTCTGTTTCTTTGGTATAAAAATGAGGGTCTTCCCTTTTTCAGGTTGCCAGCCTTTCTTTCCAACATGCACAGCTGCATCCACCCATTTGGGGAGGGGAGGCTGGGGGGGGGTTGAGTGGAGAAAGCACCCCCGAGTTCTCTGTCAAAAGATTCTGTCCATTATCCCTTGAATCGGGTTTAAGTCCCCTATCATCTACGAGAGAGCGTGTTGTGGTGCGCTGAGTCTCCTGGGCATGGGGGTGATTTTTCCAGTTCCGAATAATGTCGTTTGCGGGAGGGATCGTTTTGCTCTTTGGGACGGTACCGGCAGCATCTCATGATAATTTAAAGATGTGGATGCACCGTGGCGGGGATGAAGGCCGCATGAAAAAAGCTTGGGGTGTCTTGAGGCAGTTTTGCAAGGTTTATGTGGGTCACTGCGGTGGGTCTGGAGAGGCCCCCGCTGGATTTCATCGGGTAGATTTGCCAAGGCTTGTTGTAGGACGTCCTTTGCGTGGCGTCTTGGAAGAACGAGGGTGCGAGTTTTCTCCGCTTCCGTGATGCACCATGGCACAATCCTATCGTCTCTTGCCCTGACCTTAAAAATAACAGATAATCAGAGTTGGAAGGGACCTCGTAGGCCATCTAGTCCAACCCCCTGACAAATGGCAGTCCAGTCTCTTCTTGAAAGTCTCAAGTGAAGCCTTGCACATAATGGATAGTTCTCCATTTAGGGCCATTCATTAAGGGGCCGTTCAAAGTTAACAACAGCACTCAAAAAAGGTGATTTAGGATCGTTTCTCACACTTACGGTGTGAGATCACGGGATCAAAATTCAGACGCTTGGCAACTGATTCGTACTTACAGCGGTCACAGCATCCCGGGGTCACATGAGCTCTGTTTGTAAGCCTAGCAGTGCTTTTTCAGGAGGCAATAGGACTTTCTTGGTTTTTTCTTTTTCTTTTGAAGATGTTTCGCTTCTCATCCAAGAAGCTTCTTCAGTTCGGACAGGATGGTGTGGAATGGAAGGATTTATCCTCCTTGCAGACAGCTGGTCATTTGCATCCTTTTAGAGGGTTGTTGAGGCTGCTTGGAGGTTTATCCGTGTGCTCAGGATCACCTGAGTGGTGCAAATGGCTCTTGTAGCCTGCAATTTTTGTTTCCTCTGGAAACCCATTCCTCCTCCCACCCCATTCCAAGGGTGTTCCTCCCAAATTGTACAGCTAAAAGCCTGTAGAGATTCTTGGTCCTCCAGGTCCTGGTTGTCCCAAAGGTGCTTTTTTCTCCCTGAGACTCTCTCCGTTTAGGTAACCTTCCTAGCTGGCTTCCCACGAGCAAAGTCTCAAATTCATGGAACAATCGCATGATTCGCAATAACAGCTGCTGTGATTCACTTAATACGTTGGCAGGCGGGAAAAAAGTCACAGCTGGGCACGACTCACTTAACAACTGTCTTAAGGGGAATTTTGGGCACCACGATAGTCGTAAGTCGAGGATAATTGCAAGCATTTGGGTTTTGCTCTGGCTTCTGTTCACCGCCCTCCCCAAATACACCCGTATTCTCCTTCTGGCTTTGCCGTCTCCCTTTAAGCCTTAAAACATTTACCCAAGACCGGGAGAGAGCTATGAGACAGGAACCATGGAGCGAATATTTGTGGGTCCCAGCATGTCACAAGAGGTCCAAAATGTAGTTAAATAGTCACAAAAATGACGATCCTTTTCCCCACATGCAATTTTATAGAGTGTAGTCAAACAAAGAAGAGGGAGGGTCCAATTATTCTCCAAAGCCCCAGAGAGCAGGACAAGAAACCATGGATGGAAACTAATCCAGGAGAGAAGCAACCTGGAATTAAGGAGAAACTTCCTAACAGGGAGGACAATTATTAACCAGTGGAACAGCTTGCCACCAGAAGTGGTGGGTGCTTCATCACTGGAGGTGTTTAAGAAGAGATTGGCAGACCCTTGTCTGAGATTGTATAGGTTCTTCTGCTTGGGCAGGGGGCTGGACTAGAAGACCTCCAAGGTCCCTTCCTATTCCTTTTTCTATTCTACTCTACTCTGTTGTACATTCCATTATTCTATTCTGTTCTATTCTAAATTCTTCATTTTATTATTCTCTTCTCTTCTTTCTCTTCTCCTCTCCTATTCCCTCCCATATTCCCTTCTCTATTCTATTATTCTAAATTCTTCATTCCATTATTATTTTCTCTTCTCTCCTATTTCATTCTATTTTATTCCCACCCATATTCTCTTCTCTATTCTACATTCCATTATTCTATTCTATTCTGTTCTATTCTGAATTCTTCATTCCATTATTCTCTTCCGATTTCTCTCCTCCTCTCCTCTCCTATTTTATTCTATTATATTCCTTCTCATATTCTCTTCTCTTCTACACTATATCCCATTATTCTATTCTGTTCTATTCTAAGTTCTTCATTCCATCTCTTCTCTTCTCTTCTCTTCTCTTCTCTTCTCTTCTCTTCTCTTCTCTTCTCTTCTCTTCTCTTCTCTTCTCTTCTCTTCTCTTCTCTTCTCTTCTCTTCTCTTCTCTTCTCTTCTCTTCTCTTCTCTTCTCTTCTCTCTCCTCCCCTCCCCTCCCCTCCCCTCCTCTTCTAGTTTGCTTAGACCAAACAGCGGATGGGCGACTTCTGGCTCTGTCTTAGCAGTGGATTGAATACTGTTAATATTTTTTAGCTGGACAGTTGTGTGAAATTGGCGCAGGTTTTCCAGCTTAACTAAGTCAGACCCATAAAACTGTCTGCTAGATATAATTCATTTTCCTTGTAGTATCAGATGTCAACAATATGCAAATTGCATTAAAGATGTCCCTTGATTTAACCTGGATGGCTTTACTGGCTGCTGCAGAAAGGACCATTTCTATTTATTTTTTAAAGCAGATGTACAAATATCTTGCATCATTATTTGTTAACAAAATATGTAAATTATTTCTCTATATGTTAAGTACTGGTGGTTTTTTTTTTTAAAGTTTCTTAAATGTGTTTGAAAAGTAGCTTTCTCTAACAGGAATATTATAACTTGGTGTCAGATGCATCGATGGGTTATTTGTCTGATGGGGGATGCACTTTGCCTATGCTCAGAGGCTCTGATGCAGAGTTAAATAGGAACATACTGTATTCCATGGATCTCATTTACTCAGAATTAAATCCGTGAATGTACATAATAAGCAGGCCTAGCTGAAAAGAACAAGGGACGAGAAAGCTGGATTATATGTAGCTTTTGACTTGGTACTCATGACTCTTCTGTAAAATGGACTCATTTCTCATAGAGGGAATAGAAAGCGAATAAATTCTGTTTAATACAATTTTTCTTCCATTCCCAAAGACTGCCTGGGCAAGTCTCTGCCATTTTCTTAGCCAGGTTTTTCAGGGGTGGTTTGCCATTTCCTCCTTCCTGGGACAGAGAGAGAGAGCGACTGGCCCAAGGGGGCTTTGTGCCCAAGGAAGAACTAGAACTCCCGATCTCCCAGTTTCTAGCCTGATGCTTTAACCAAACCCAATAAAATCATGTGGTTCCAATCCCATTTCCTTTTATACAAAGATATTTTTGGGGTAATAAAGAAATTTGGGATGATAAAGAAATTTGCTCACCTGGAGCACAGGCGTTGGGGAGTTCTGGGAGCTGAAGTCCACCAGGCTTAAAGTTGCCAAGGTTGGAGACCCCTGTCCTGGAGCAGAGGTCACCAACCAGTGAGCTGGGGACCACTGGTGGTCCGTGAGAAAATTTTGGTGCTCCGCAGGGAAATGTCTCCCCCAGAGCAATTAATCCAGGATGTGCAGGAACACAAGGCTGCGCCACCCACATGGCCTGCGGGAACACAAGGCTTGCGTCGCTTGCATTGCGAACAACACAAGGTACTAGTGAGGGGAGGGGGGAAGGGCGGAGGGGAGAACTTGCCCCCCTTGCCCCACACGCCTGGCCTGGCCACTGGGCTGCTTCTTTCTGCTTCTTCTGCTTTTCGCTGCAGGCAAGGAAAGCAGCAAAGGTCTTTCTCTCCCCCAAACTGCGCCAGAAATGAGTCTTTGGGACCCTGCAAGGCCTTCTGCTCCCAGAGGCTGTGCCAGCGAAGACTCGTTTCTGGCAGAGTTTGTGGGGGAGAAAGAAAGACTTCTGCTGCTGCTGCTGCTTTCCTTGCATGAAGCCAAAAGTCTCTCTCTCCCCCTGAGAACGGAGCTGGAGACGGTATCCTGCAATCTCAAATAAAGAACGATCAATTGGTAGGAAAATGGGGTGGTCCCTGAGGTCCAAAAGGCTGGCGACCCCTGACCTAGAGGATGTACCGTACCTGTTCTGTAGGTATGGGTTTGTACTTACATTCATCCTTCAACTAAATTTTCTGTCCTTAGATTTAACTTCTGTCCTTAGATGATTCCTAGCTTTCTTCTCTCTGAAATGCAGGGCTGGCTCTCCTCTCAGGATCTCCGGGAAGGGATTTTAGTGAAGCGGGTAGATGGGCTGCAGAGCAAGGATTGGGCAGAGAGAATAACCAGTATATATATCCCTGTAACTTTCGTCCGAGGTAGTATTGGAATGAATGCCACACGCAGACCCCAAAACAGCGATTGGAGAAGAATCTCAGAGTGTTTCCTTCTGCAGAAGCAGTGTTGGGAGTGCCAAGGGTGTAAGGTGAGCTTGTGTGTTTTGGTTTTCTGGAAATTGATGTGTGTGTGTGGATTGGGGCGTGCACACCACCTGTGCCTCAGGAAAGTGCGAGGTCGATCCCCTTCAAAGGCCTGTGTTCTTGTGCTGTGTGGGTCCTGCAAACAAATACACAATGCAGGAAGATAGATTTGCAGAGTGTATAGAAGGAATAACTTGTCCCCTTTTTTTTAATTTTAGGAATTATGCATCGAAACACACAAACACACACACACACACCCAGAGCAAGAGTGCACTTTCCATTCTGTGTTTATGGAAAAACCCAGAAAATACCTTGCTTCTCCTTGGGCTGGGCTGGTTTGTGGTAAGAGGAAGGACCTGCCTCCTGTCGTTTTCTTCCCACGGGTCAGCAGGAGACGGGAAGAAGGATTTCGTCACTCCTCTTATAACTGGTTTCCCCTGAAGATACCTGCCCATCTTTGCCTGTGCGCCGTTCCCTTGCAGGAGGGAAGCGTGTATCTCTCTGCTGCAGAATCGCTGGCAGGTTTAAAGGGAGACACAGAATTCTTCTCTCCTTCTCCCCCCCCCCCCCCCCCAGCTCTCTGGGAAGAGGAAGAAAGCATCAATTATTAATTAATGGGATTGATGAATACATTAATTGTATTGTGCAGGCTGTCAACAATTAACTTTTTTTTTTATAATGTCTGGGAGGGGAGCTTGGCGTCTGCTGAGTTAACAGGCTTGGTGCAGGAAAACACCCATCTGCTCCTTCTGTATTTTTGATGAGACAGGAAAAGGAGAAGGAATAGGTCTCCCTCTGTCTCTCTCTCTTTCTCCCTCCCTCTTCCTCTTTCTCCCTTTCTTTCCCTCTCTCCCCCCTCCGTTTCTCCCTTCCTCCCTCCCGCTCCGTCTCCTTCTCTCTCTCCCCCTCCGACTCTTTCTCTCCTCTTCCTCCCTCTTCCTCTCTCCTCTCTCCCTCCCTTTTTCTCTCTCCTCTCCTCTCTTCCTCCCTCCCTCCTTCTCCCTCTCTCTCCCTCTCCTCTCTCCTCTTTCTCCCTCTCCCTCCCCCCCCACTCCTGGCCCGTGGGTAAATCTTTCAGACATTGGCCAGGGGAAATGTCAGCTCTTGACTACCTTACCTGGGGGGTTTCCTTGTCCAGGTTGAGTGGAAAACGAGTCCTATGCTGTGTGAAATTTGCCCAGAGCTGGTAACGTGATCCGTTGATTGATTTAGTCCAGCCCTCTTCAAGCAGGAAACCCTCTGCCATTTCAGACAAGTGGCTGTCCAATCTTTTCTCAAAAACCTCCAGTAATGGAGCACCCACGATTTCTGGTGGCAAGCTGTTCCACTGGTTGATTGTCCTCCCTGTTAGGAAGTTTCTCCTTAATTCCAGGTTGCTTCTCTCATCGATTAGTTTCCATCCATTGCTTTTTGTCTTGCCTTCTGGTGCTTTGGGGAATAATTTGACCCCTTCCTCTTCTTTGGGGAAGCCCCTCAAATACTGGGATACTGCTGTGGTGTCCCTCCCAGTCCTGCTTTTCTCTAGATTGGCCAAACCCAATTCCTATCACTGTTCTTTTTTTTCTGCACCCTCCTTTTCCTGCAAGAACCATAAAAATGGGCTCGTGTACTCTTGGACAGTTGTATCTAGGCATCTTTGCCGATAGGATCTGAGCTGCCCTGTCAGTGTCTAAACAAGGACCGTAGGAGAACATCAAACAGTTGACATCTTGATAAGCCAAGAGGCAAGAGGTGGGTTTATGTTGGCTTAAAATATCTGCATCTTGCCTGACCTTCACTGGGGCGGATTTTGTCAACTGTGCCTCGTCCAAAAAACGTCACAAGCAATAGAGATGGCGCTTGTCCTTTCCCTGAAACTTTCCAGGACCCCCTATCCCCCCCACCCCTTGCAACGAGGGGACGTGAGCCTCTTCTATTGTCCAAGGAGAAGAAGGGCAGTGTTCGCCAGGTAGATGCTCAGGAGAATTTTGATCCACTCCTTGGCCCGTTTTGGCAAGCATCTGTGACGCCGTGTGCCAGATTTGAAAAACGCAATCCTTTTTATAGCAGGAATGCTTTAAAAAGCACCCACACATTTCTCTCCTACCCTCCTCACCCCCCCTCCCTTCCCAGCCCCCAATCCTGCAGAACCAACTGTGCTGGGAAGGTCTGGAGGTGGTGAGAACGAAGCGAAGGAAGGGATGCTGAAAAGGGCCAGCGAGGAAGTCCCTCCTAGGTAATCTTTTCCAGGCTTGGGGAGCAGGGTTGTTCTTCCCTGGGAAGAACACCACCTCTCCACCCCCACCGCATTCTGGCCTGTTTGGCTCTCGCAGGGGCTTCTGAAACCACCCTTGAGAAGTTTAGAAAAAGCCCCTAGAGTTATATACCGATTCACGGTGCTGTACAGCCCTTTCTAAGCAGCACAGAGTCAGCCTCTTGCCCTCAACAATCTGGGTCCTCATTTGACCCACCTCAGAAGGATGGAAGGCTGAGTCAACCTTGAGCCAGTGAGAATTGAACTGCTGGCAGTCAGCAGAGTCAGTCTCCAATGCTGCATTCTAATCATTGCGCCATCATGGCAGATAGATAGATAGATAGATAGATAGATAGATAGATAGATAGATAGATAGATAGATAGATAGATAGATAGATAGATAGATAGATAGATATAGATAGCAATAACCCTTAGACTTATATACTGCTTCACAAGGCTTTCCAGCCCTCTCTAAGCGGTTTACAGAGTCAGCCTCTTGCCCACAGCAATCTGGGTCCTCATTTTGCCAACTTCAGAAGGACAGAAGTCAACCTTGAGCCGGTCAGGATCGAAATGCTGGCAGTTGGCAGAGTTAGTCTGCAATACTGCATTTAACCACAGCGCCACTATGGCTCTTAGATAGATATAGGGTGGGTAGGTAGGTAGGTAGGTAGGTAGGTAGATAGATAGATAGATAGATAGATAGATAGATAGATAGATAGATATGGATGGATGATAGACATAGAGGTGGATACAGTATAGCAATAGCGCTTAGATTTATATACCGCTTCCCAGTGCTTTCCAGCCCTCTCTAAGCGGTTTATAGAGTCAGCATATTGCCCCCAACAATCGCTCCTCATTTTGCCAACTTCAGAAGGACAGAAGTCAACCTTGAGCCAGTCAGGATCGAACTGCTGATAGTCGGCAGAGTTAGTCTCCAATACTACATTCTAATCACTGCGCCACTATGGCTCTTAGATATAGAGATGGTAGGTAGGTAGGTAAGTAGGTAGGTAGCTAGATAGATAGATAAATAGGTATGGATGGATGATAGACAGATAGACAGACATAGAGGTAGATACAGTAGCAATAGCTACTAGAGTTATATAAAATGGTTATAAATTCGGCTTTTAAATGGTTTTTAATTTTTGTAATTCCCCACTCTTAATCTCTTAAAGCCTATCTATTTAATTATTTTAATTTATTTTAAAATTATTATATTTGTATTTATAGGTTTTTATCTCACTGTGAACCACCCCGAGTCCTTAGGGAGAGGGGGTGGTATACAAATTTGAATAAATAAATAAATAAATAAATAGCGCTTAGATTTATATACTGCTTCCCAGTGCTTTCCAGCTCTCTCTAAGTCAGCCTCTTGCCCCCAACAATCTGGGTCCTCATTTTACCCACTTCGGAAGGAGGCTGAGTCAGCGTTGAGCCTGGTGGGATTCGAACTGCCAAATTGCAGTCAGCCGGCAGTCAGCAGAAGTAGCCTGCAGTACTGTGCTCTCACCACTGCGCCACCGCAGCTCTTAGAAAATCGATCCCTCATCCGCCACAAAAACTGGACATCATCACCGTCCAGCCTAAAAGGCCACAATTTGTGTTTTCTGAGAATTTTCTGTTCTCACAGCCCCTTTGCAGTCATCTCACAAATGTTTTTTTTTTTGGGTGGGGGTGGGGGGGAATGCCTGCATGCTGCTTAAAGTGGACCTCCCCCTCCCACGAATGGCTGGACCACGGATTTTCTTCTGCCGAGAAGCAGAAATAACTGGAGGGTTCTGTTCCACTCGAAACCTTGCAAAAGTTCGGTTGGGTTTATCTGGAGAGATTGTATGGTGGCATGTTAGCCCAGGTTAGTAAAATGCATGGATCGAGCCCATCGTGGCTTATTCACTTAAACCTTTTTTTTAAAAAAAATATATTGTTTTATCATAAAATATAAAATACAAAATGGAAAAACAAATTAAGAAAACCAAAGCATACCTTCAACCCTAATAATTACAAAAAGAGAAAAAAAATAGTGTGCAAAAAAAGAGGAAAAATAATCAATTAAATATAACGTAGGATTCATCCTGGCTGGGTGCTGATAGAAAAGAATAAGCAGTAAATTCTCCTCCCCTATTACATACATACATGCATACATGTATCTATGTGTGTATGTATGTGTGTGCTATCATGTCCTTCTTTCCATTGAACTAGATATACCCAATTCCAGAAGGAAAAGCAGTCAACAGGTTAAAGCTAAACTTTAATCTTCAAATCCCTTTTATTTACTTAAACCTGAATTTAAAGCGATGCTGTGATGGATGGAGAGTGTTCCTAATCTCTTTTAAGTGCAGGAGTATCAAGCTTTGCAACTTTAAGCCTCGTGGACTCCAACTCCCATAATTCCCCAGCCAGCTATAGAATTCTGGGAGTTGAAATCCACAGGGCTTGAAGTTGGCCACGGTTGGGGACCCCTGCACTAACGCTTGAGATGACGATTGAATGCAAACCTTTTAGATTGTCGGCCATAGTTTATGGCTTAGCACATCTGCAAGCGAAGGGTTTAACGATGCTTTCAGCAAACCCTGATTAAACTGTGTTTCAGATGATGTGGGAGCCTAATGGATAGGTGGGGAAGTTTCTGAGTTTGTAATGCAGTGTCTTGGCTGTTTGGGTTCATTACTTGCGTTTGTGTAAATTGCTCGGGCCACAAAACTCTGGTTGCCTCCGTTTCTACACATCCACGGTGCTTCCCAGCCCTACTAAGAGTGTGCAGTTACACCTCCATGCATGTAGTCTTCCATTCAAAGCTCAGCAGGGATTGATTGATTAATGGGGAGTTCTACGGTGCCACGACATCAGTCTTCCAATATTTGAGGAGCTGCCACGGAGAGGAGAAAGGGGTCAAGCTATTTTCCAAATCACCCAAAAGCCAGACAAAGAATAATGGATGGAAACTGACCAAGGAGAGATTCAACCTGGAAATAAGGAGGAATTTCCTGACAGGGAGAACAGTCCACCCATGGAACAGAAGTTGCCTTCAGAAGCTGTGGGAGCTTCATCCCTGGAGGCTTCCAAGAAGAGACTGGACTGCCATCGTCAGAAATAGGGTAGAGTCTCCTGCTTGGGCAGGGGGTTGGACTAGATGACCTCCAAGGTCCCTTCCAACTCTGTTATTGTATTTTAATCTGCCTCTCCTCTACATTTCCTTTCTTCAGTTGTTCCTCTGCTTTCTCCAGCAACTATGTTTTTGCCTTGCCCTTTGGCTGCCTTCCTTTGAGGTTCACGCATCCCGTTCTTGGATCTCCTTTCAGCTGTTCCACTCCACGTCCTTCTCCTGGTGAGGGATCCAAGTCGGTGCCATCCAAGTTTCTCTTGCTGGAAAAGGGGCCTTGAAACGGGGCTGGGGGAGGCAGTCCACGTTGCTCTCCTGGAACTCTTTCTTGAGGCACACCCAGGGGAAAAAAAAAGCATGTTCAGAGGCGAGATTTTTGCGGTAACAGCTTAATATCTTACGTCTTGGAAAAAATGGGACAACGACCATTTTTTTAAAAAAAGGTTTTAAATGGACGTCACCAAGTTTGCATTTTGCATTTCTTATTAACCCAAGTTGCAGGGAGGGACTGATCCTTGCTATCAGCAAAAAAGACACTGTTGGATTCTTCTTTTCCATATCACGTTCTGCTAGCAAAGTCTTATCCCAATGCTTTTAAGGAACATGGCTTTCTTGGGCTTAATAAATCCAGGATGGAAGTGATGCCTTCATATTTGAGAAGAGGTAGAGAGTTGGAAGGGACCCTGGAGGTCTTCTAGTCCAGCCCCCTGCTCAAGCAGGAGAACCTATAACATTTCAGATAAGTGAATGTCTAATTTCTTCTTAAAAACCTCCAGTGATGGAGTGCCCACAATTTCTGGGGGCAAACTGTTCCACTGTTAGGAAAGTTTCTCCTTAATTCCAGGTTGCTTCTCTCCTTGGTTAGTTTCCATCCGTTGTTTCTTGTCCTGCCTTCTGGGGCTTTGGAGAATAAGTTGACCCACTCCCCTTTGTGGCAGGCCCCTCAAATACTGGGATGCTGCTATCATGTCCCCCCTAACTCTTCTTTAAACGAGCCAAACCCAAAACCTGCAGCCGTTCTTCATATGTTTTAATCTCCAATCCTTCGATCATCTTGGTTGCTCTTCTCTGCATTTTTCGCAAACTATCAACATCTTGATTTGACCCCCTCCTCTCTGTGGCAGCCCCTCAAAGATTGGAATATTCCAATATTGGAAATATTGCAAGGCTGCTCTCCTGTCTCCCCTGGTCTTTCTCTTCGCTAGACTAGCCATGCCCAGTTCCTGCAACCGTTCTTCATATGTCTTAGTTTCCAGTCCCCCCATCCTCCTAGTTGCTCTTCTCTGCACTTTTTTCTAGAGCCTCAACATCTTTTTTTATAGTGTGGTGACCCAAATTGGTTGCAGTATTTCTGGTGTGGTCTTACTAGGGCTTTATAAAGTGGTACTAATAATAAACCTAACTTCATGGACAAACCAGGAATATTCATGGCCAGTACAGGCAAAACTGAATTTGTCCAAATGTAGCATCCTGGTTGAGGAATAAGAACCTCAACCAAAGTCCAGAAGACCTGCAGACCATTTGTGGAGGTTGTTGACTTAAAACTTCTTAGCATGTCCAAGAATTTATTGGGATGAGTGTGTATATATGTGTTCTGTAAATTCATTCCAGCCTCTCCTGGCTGGAAATCTTTTCTCCCCAAAAATCCAACAGGCTCCTTCATTCATTTCAAGAGCTTCCTTTCTTTCTCTCAGATGTTGACTGTTAACAGCTCTTCAATATGTGGGAGAAATGATTTACAGGCCACATGCAAGGTTGTGGTTTTGGTTTGCTGAGTCATGAGAAGAGGCTGAAGGCCCAGCAGCTGATTGACAAAATGCAAATTTGGGGTTGTTTTATGAGGCACTCACTATAAGTCATCAGAGGGAGGTTTCCTTGCCATGGCGAGTCCCTCAAGAGACGTTGTCCTTTTTGCTTGGAGAAATTGCTCTGAGAAATGGTGTGATTTGGGGTGGGGCTGTGGAAAAAGAAAAAAAAACTTGTGCCATCTTTAACTCCCTTCCCCCCCCTCCCTTCTTCCCTACTTGAGTTTTCTCTGCCGTGTTTTCATAGTGCCATTTTGGGAAAAATTGAGCTGTTCGTTCTTTGTAGTGTGAGGACAGCCAAACCTTTCTCCCAAAAAATTCCACACTTGCATTGAGTCATTATTTTTTCTTGCCCAAGAGGGATACTGCAGCTTAGCTATTTCTGATGTTATTATTCCTGGAGTGCATATTTGGAGGTAAAAGTTGAATTCAGAACTAAAGGGTATCCTGCAGACTTCTGTAATCTCCTTTGCCCTTAAAATCAGAGCCTTCAGATCTAACGAGGGGCAAAAATAAATTGCATTTTTGAAAATTCAAGAATTCATGAATATGATTTGACCCAGTTGAAGTGTGCTAGACTTTTTTGTGCAAAAGTACTCTTTTTTCAATTTGGAGACCGGGCAGAATAAATAAACTACCCTGCATTTATGAAATCAAAGAACAACAAGAGTTGGAAGGGACCTTGAGGTCATCTAATCCAACCCCCTGCTCAGGACAGTCTATTCCAAATATTAGTCTGTACCTAGAATTGAACTCGCAGCCTCCTGATGCATTTGCTTGACTTATATTGTGGGTTAAAACTTTTAGGACCTTGATGTTTAACTTTCTCTCCCCCTTGAACTTAAGATTTCTATCCACCCCCTTAAAATAATGGCGTTTCCTGGCCACTGCTTCCATTTGGATACAGGTTTCGTTTCCTGCCTTCTGTTTTCTTCTTTTAAAAATACGTTTTGATTTTGAAGTGAATCACTTTGAACCCTTTGAAAAAGATACGTCTCAACTTGTTGGCTAAGCATAATTTTTTTCCTAGCTGCCCCGCTTTCCAAGCGTTCTGTTTCCTCCATAGGGTTGTTGTCCATGGTGCTTAACAGCATCCCTGCAGGCTTCTTCGGTTCTGTAAACGTTGTTAGAGGGACGCGGTGGCTCAGGGGCTAAGACGCTGAGCTTGTCGATCAGAAAGGTCGGCAGTTCGATGGTTCGAACCCCCAGCGCCGTGTCACGGAGGGAGCTCCCGTTCCTTGTCCCAGCAGCTTCTGCCAACCTAGCAGTTCGAAAACATGTAAAAAATGCAAGTAGGAAAAGATGGACCCCTTTGGTGGGAAGAAGGGAACAGCGTTCCGTGTGACTTCGGTGTTTAGCCATGCCGGCCACATGACCATGGAGACAGTCTTCGGACAGCGCTGGCTCTTCTTCGGCTTTGTAATGGAGAGGAGCAGCGCCCCCCAGGGCCAGAAATGACCAGCACGTATGTGCGAAGAGAACATTTACCTTTACCCTTTAAATGTTGTTATTGTGCGGCTGCACATGTGTGTCTATGCAACCATTAAGAGGCTGCTGAAAATTATGCGGGAAGAAGCATTTCCTGCTGCGTCCCTGAATTTATAGCTTGTTGCAATCTGGCCAGGTTGTTGGCCAAGTGGTCCTATTTACTGTTCCCTTCCTCATTGTTTATTGGCAGCTGCAAAATGAGGAGACTCAGAGTTTTTGCTCTGAGCGATTCTTTGCTGCCAAAAGGGGAGATTACGGTTGGTTAATTATTGGCGCCGGATGTTATGGGTGTCAGGTGGGGAAGAATCCAGCGCTCGTTCACCGTCCGTGGTCTCTCGCGTTCCCTGGTGTGCATCAGTGGTGAACTGTGGTTATCTCAGGTCATCTGGTTGGCATCTTAGGAGGGCTCAGGTGATTTTGATTAGGGAAGGAAGGAAGGAAGGAAAAGGAGGAAGGAAGGGAGGAAAAGAAGGAGGTTGGGAGAGAAAGAAGATAGGGAGGAAGGAAGGAAAAGAAGGAGGAAGGGAAAGAAGGAGGAGAAGGAAAGAAGGAAGGTAAGTAGGAAGGGGAAGGAAGGAAAGAAAAGAAGGAGGTTGGGAGGGAAAGAAGGTAGATAGTAAGGACAGAGAAAGAAGGAGGAAGGGAAAGAAGGAGGAGAAGGGAAGGAAGGAAGGAAGGAAGGAAATTGCCCAGCTGTGCTCAACAGCTGTGTGTTTCCTGGATCACTTTTTATTTTTATTTAGTGCTTCAATTTCTAGAGTCTATTTCTCTATTTTTGTGGTGATGGAATCTGACAAAGCGGTGGAAGGGAAGGAGGCTGGCGAGCAAACTTCATCCAGTTCCAGGCATCTCCAAACCTTCCCTGAAGATGTTTTCCAGACAGAGAAGGTGGCCTTTAAAGCAACTGATCCCAGGGTTCAAATTTCAAATTTCGCTTCCACTTATATTTTTTTGTCAGCTTTCCTGTTTCTTCCTGTCCTTGAAACGAGGCCATGAATCACACATCGAGAAAACGAAAACTGAACCAAACCAGACCCCTTCTAGCTGTCAAGCCTGCCCTTCTTTGTACGTGTTAAGTGTTTTATGAAGCTCCAGTTTAGAGAAATCACTTTGTAAGTGACACATAGCAATGGCGGGCTTTAGAGAGCTGTAGACTTTGCCTTAGTTGTGGTTGTCCTATTTCTGAAGGCCTCCATCTGGTGAGAAGCAATCTATTCAGGGGAGAAAAGCAAACGCATTAGCACAACTGAACTTCAAGGAGAAATGGCGTCTCTCTCACAGACAGATCGAAAATAAATATTTAAACGTTTTTGGGAAGAAGGCTCCCATTCTCCAATTCTCCAGTTCCGCTTTCTGCAGCAGAACGCAGGAAGTTTGGGGAAAATCAGGGTTTCTTTTTGCATCGTGGAAGGGTTTTTCTCGCTCGCCTGCAAGTAACATTTCCCTGGATTGGCTGATGCCGATTTTGGCATTTAAGGGTGATCGCTGTGTCATCAGCATTAAATGCTTTGCTTCGCTTTGTTTTTAAGTAGGGAATTTTTCCTCCCCATTAGCTCAGGATTATTTCTCTGCTAATGTTGGGCCAGGCATGCTGCATGGGGCACAGAGAAAGACACTTACGAGTTAACAAACAAGGCAATATGTAAAAATGAGGGCTGTTTGCAAAAGGAGATGCAATGCTAGATACGTTTTCAGAGTTCTGGATTGCTCATTTCAAATGAAGAGAGTGTTAACAGACCATTGATGACTGATTACAGGAATTGAGTATGACCAGTTTAGAAAAAAGGATTAGGGGTGATATGGTAGCAGAATTCCAGCATTTGAGGGGCTGCCCCAAAGAAGAGGGAGGGTCAACTTATTCTCCAAAGCACCAGAAGGGGAGACAAGAAACAACGGATGGAAACTAATCAAGGAGAGATGCAACCTGGAATTAAGGAGAAACTTCCAAAAAGTGAGGACAGTTAACCAGTGGAACAGCTGGACTCCAGAAGTTGTGGGTGCTCCAACACTGGAAGTTTTTAAGAAGAGATTGCACAGCCACCTGTCCGAAATGGTATAGGGTACTGGTGGCTAATCTTTTTGGACTCCTCGGCCAAAAATTGTGCGCATGCGCCACGCCCCCTGCACATGTGTGCGCAATCCCCATCCCGCCACCCCTTTACTTTCACTGCACCTCCCAGATGATTTTCGTCCCGTTTGAGACCTTTTACAACCTCCCAGAGGCTTGAGGAAAACCTCTGCAGCCTTTGCAGGCTAAAAAATGGGCCTGTTTTGTCACTTCTGGTACTTCCGGAAATACAGGAAGTGACTAAATGGGCCTATTTTTCGGCCTGCAAAGGCTTTCCTCAAACCTCTGGGAGGCTGAAAAAGGCCTCAAACTGGCCGAAAATCAGCTGGGAGGTGCATACATACACAGTGAGGTAAGTTTGCCTGCGGCTTGCGTGCCGGCACAAATGGCTCTGTGTGCCAGCTGTGGCACGCGTGCCATAGGTTCGCCATCACGGGTATAGGGTCTCTTGCTTGAGCAGGGGGTTGGACTATAAGACCTCCAAGATCCCTTCCAGCTCTATTCTGACTGATTTGAGGCTTTCTGTTTCTGGTTTCAACTGTCTCTGTTGGGTGCCTGCCAGAATTTAGAGTACTGTGCCCATCATCCCCAGCCAGCGCAAGTAATATTGCCTGGGATTTGCACTCTACACCAGAGCTGGTGCATTTGGGAAGGTTGGGTAACGCTGTTTCCCCAAACCCAAATAACTTCAAAAAGCAAATAAATAAAATTAACGATGTCAGGTTATGAAGGACCCTTTAGGTTTATTTTTGAGAGCTGTTTCTCGGCTGGGAATCTCAAATATCCTTTCCCGAACGGCGTTTGAGGGGCGAGCAAATGACTTCAAAATAGAACCGAGAAGATATTTACAGAGGATATTCAGTGTACGATTGGTTATCCGATATCTCTCATTTGCAACATAGGACACCGAGAGAGTCGCTAACAGACTCCCTTAAGCATCGTCTTGTGTCTTTCAGTTTTTCTGGGTCCCTGGAAAAAGAGAATGACATTAATTGCAAAAAACCGAAACGATGTTTAATTTGAGGGACCAGGAAATTTTAGGAGAACGTTGTTGGCGTCCAACTGGCCTCCGTATTTCATCCGGTTTTCCTGCCGGTTGAGAAAAAAAGGACTTTTTTTGGCTTCCCCCAACGTGTCTGGTTTGCAACCGAGTCTGAGCTGATGCTTGAATTTGAGTTCCCATCATTCCCATCTGCTCGTGGTGTTGGCTGATCGAGATTGCAAAATGTCTGCTGCAAATCTGTCTATATAAAGCCGAAATACCCCTCATGCATCATCACAAAATCTCCAGAACCGTAAAGCCTACAAATGAAATTCGGCCCGTAGGTTCCTCTTGGCTTCTAAGACGAAGGGTTTTTCCAAATGACCATCAGAGCATTTAGAGTATTTCCTATATTATTATTATTAACATGCTCTGATGCTAAGGATTTCTACTCCCCCTCCCCTTCCAAACCTCTTCCAAAGGCAAAACACAAGCAGAGGAGTTTGAGTTCCAGTTTCAGAACATCAAGCAGCTTTAATACAGAACAGTTCAGCTAAGTCACGCCCAGGCTCTATGCTGTCTCCTCCTTGCTCACACAGCAAATACTGTTTCAGTTTCCAAACAGCCCTCAAGTCTCTCACATACGGACAGGACGCTAGCCAGATGAATATTGGTGGGCAGAGGCAGATTTTTTTTTAAACCTTATTTTCCTCCCAAACACACAGTTTCATAGCGAAGCACGGGTATCGAGCTAGTAAACCATAATTGGGTTCAGGGAATCACACTTAAAGCCTGTGTGATCACAGCTAGATTTATACCCAAAAAGAAGCCACAAGGTTTTTTAAGGCGAGTGAAAAATGGTGTCATATCATCTGGGGTTCAGGTTAGTCCTCACTTAGCAACCGTTTGTAGTTACGATGGTGATGGAAAAATAACTTGGCGACCCTGTCTGGCATTTTTCAACCTTCGCAGTTCAAAGTAAAGTTGAAGTAAGATCGTTAAGGATAGTTGCTGTTTCCCTTAGAGACTGCTTCGCTTAACCACAGAGTTGCTGCCAATTGTGGTCACTAAACGTTGTTGCTCTCCAGCTGGGTGAGCAGCCGCACATTCGGGCTGCAATTCTTTGCTTAGAGAAGTTTTGTTTTCTGCTTCTTCGTTTCTCTCCTGCATCCTTCCTTTCTTGCAGGACTCCTGAGGACCCACAGTGGAGATGGGAATCGGGGAACAGTTGGTGCTGTACCCCAAAATCCAGAACTGGACAGATGCCCATTCTTAAGCTAATGTTTCTAGATTTCTAAACCTCTTCATGACTTCTGCTGGAGAGGCGTTTGGCCCATAAAAGAGACAATTGCTTTATGACCCCCTTGGGTTTACGACAACTCACCTTGGCCAACTCGCCATGGCCAACTTTCCACAAGACAAGCTCTTCACGGGACAAGAGTTACACTCGGAGGTTGTGGGAGCGCCATCACTTGAGACTTTCAAGAAGAGATTGGACTCCCGTCTGTCAGAAATGGTGTAGGGTCTCCTGCTTGGGCGGGGGTTGGACTAGATCAGGGGTCACCAACCTTTTGGACCTCAGGGACCACCAAACTCATAATTTTAAATTCCGCGGACCACTAATATGAATTTTGACTGACAGTGGTTTGCTGACATTATCCCAGGGTCTCTGCAGAAAGCAGCAGAGACCCTGGGAAAATCCCAAAAAATGTCTGCAGGAAAATTCCTCACCCGTTTTCCTACCAATCGACCGTTCTTTATTTGGGATGGCAGTATACCATCTCCAGCTCCGTTCTCAGGGGGAGAGAGAGAGACTTTTGGCTTCATGCAAGGAAAGCAGCAGCAGCAGCAGAAGTCTTTCTTTCTCTCCCCCCAAACTCCGCCAGAAAGGAGTCTTTGTCGTCACAGCCTCTTGGCGCAGGAGGCCTTGCAGGGCCCCAAAGTCTCATTTCTGGCGGAGTTTAGGGGAGAGAAAGGAAGACTTTGGCTGCTTTCCTTGTGTGCAGCCAAAAGCAGAAGAAGAAAGAAGCAGAAAGGAGCAGCCTAGGTGGCCAGGCGAAGTGCGTGGGGCAAGTGGGGCAAGTTCCCCCCCCTCTGCCCTTTCCACCCTCCCCTCACTACTACCTCATGTTGTTCGCAATGCAAGCGACGCAAGCCTTGTGTTCCTGCGCAGCCTGAATTAATTGCTTTGGGGGGGACATTTCTCTGTGGACCACCAAAATTTTCTCACGGACCACCAGTGGTCCCCGGCCCACCGGTTGGCGACCACTGGACTAGATGACCTCCAAGGTCCCTTCCAACTCTGATTATCTGTTATCTGTAATATTGAAGAAATAGTGGAATAGGACCGTTCAAGAAAGGACACCGGAGGAGAGGCAAAATGAAATGGGAATAATAAAAGATGATTTTTTTTCCTCCCCAAGTGGCAACCGGATTTTCTGGTTTTTCTTCGCAGACGTTTCGCTTCTCATCCGATAAGCTTCTTCAGCTAAAAACTAAAAGAATATTTAAGTTATTTCGATTCGTTACGTTGCATAGTTGAATTGGTGGCCCTGGCGAGTTCTCCCATCCCATCCCACCCTACCTCCCCCTCCCCCCAAAAAAAATTTCTGGGAAATCTCTTTTCTGTCATTCTTTCCCTTTACCATCAGATGGAGGATTGGTTCCCGAGGCCAATTTCCCGTTGAGTAATTCCCTTTTATTCCCAGGGCGACCTCATCTGATTCCTCTCTTTGGAAATAAATAACTTCTCCGTCCAGCTCTTAACACGGTTGTCTGCGCTTGTCCAGGCAGGTTGTTCATTCCAGCTCTTGTCTCTGCCTCCTTGGACGCTGTTTTTTTAATTGTTCTCGGTAATATTTTGTTTCTGGAAGTGTGAATTTCTAGCTTAAAATAGAAGCGGGGCAACAGGAACAGGAGCAGGCGGTGCCCTCAAAGGCTCACCGTTTCTTGGTGGTTTGAACCCAGAGCGATTTCAGATTCTGTGAATAGTTGCCGTTGTCCGTGATTTTCGCAGGCACATCCTTGCCTTTGGCCAAAACGTTAAGCTTACTTCGTTTTTCCTTCCCCTTGTTGTGACATTCACAGATTAGGGATTAACAGTTGGAAGGGACCTAGAAAGTTGGTGTGGTGGCCTAGAGGGGGCGCTCTCGCCTCACAATCGGGAGCCTTTGAGTTCGATTCTAGGCAGAGACAAATCTTTCTCTCTCTGGGCACACTGAGAATATATCTGCTGCGAACTCCGCATTGGTGACAGGAAGGGCATCCGGCCAGTAAATGCTCAACTCCATTCAGTTGCCCAAACTCCAGCCCACAAGGGTTTATGGGGTCGTTAAAAGATAATGATGAATTATGGTCATAAGTCAAGGAGTACCTGTAAAGGGCTCCAGACGTCGTCATTCCTCCATTCTGGACTGATTTATGAATAAACAATATTCATGGAATATTTTTATTTGTTCTGGTCTCTGGTCTTTGACTGTAATAAACTTGATTTATTTATTGGCTAGTCTAGTAAAGAGAAGGACCAGGGGAGACAGGAGAGCAGGCTTCCAATACTTGAGGGGCTGCCCCAGAGGGGAGGAGGGGGTCAAGCTATTTTCTAAAGCATCCGAAGGCCAGAAAAGGAATAATGGGTGGAAACTGATCCAGGAGAGATTCAACCTGGAAATAAGGAGGAATTTCCTGGCAGTGAGAAGAATCAATCCATGGAAGAAAAGTTGCCTTCAGAAATTGTGGGAGCTTCATCTCTGGAGGCTTCCAAGAAGAGGCTGGAGGAAATGGTGTAGGGTTTCCTGCTGGGGCAGCCGGGGGGGGGGGGGAGGCGGGGGTTGGACTAGATGACCTACAAGGTCCCTTCCAACTCTGTTCATCTGTTAGATATTTATTCTGGGATGGAGGTTTCTCCTTAAGATGTTCCTCAGGAGAACTTTGCAGGGCCTGGTTGTCCCTGGCCAGAATTTGACCGTCTCTTTTGGTGCAGAGCCTCTCTTTGAGTTTCCAGGGGGAACGAAAAGAAAAAAAGGTTGAATAGATCCCAGATCTTTGGATGTGCTGAGAAAAACCTGCCAGCTACCTTGGGGCAGGAGGTGGGCAAAAAAAGGTATCTGGTGTTCATTTCCACAAATAGATGTCCTGATTCTTATTTTTATTTTTTCACATTTTCTGCAAGCAGCTTCAGAAACCTTCTGTCCCTTTTATCTCCTCCCTTCATTTGGGGATGTTAGAAAAAAAAAAGGCAACACCCCCCCCTTGTTTCCTTTTTTTATTCCCCGCTTTCCAAAGGCGTTTTTTCCGCATCTCAAAAACTGCAAGCCTTTCGCAGACCATTTTTTCCCCCTCAAAGCCAGCAGATAAATTGGAAGGAAAAACATTTGCAAATGTATGTTCCTCCTTTCTCGGCTCACCTGACCGTATGCCCCCCCTCCCCTTGCTCCCCCCCAAAAAAACCCCTCCCTCAGCAAACCTAGTTTGGCTCCTCAGCAATGGTCCCCCTGGAATTATTTCTGGATATGCAAGCATCCTGCAGAAGGCAACTATTTTTAGCTCTGCAGTGCAGAGTTTAACACAAACCTATTGTGTTGCAGGCTTACAGATGTGTCTTATTTGACTTCTGGAAAGGAGAGGCCGGAGGGGAGCCAGTAGGTGTGACATCATTTGGCATAGAATTATATTATTATATTATTATTTCAGTTGGTCCTGATGTTCAGGCTGCGCGACGCATTTTTTGTCCTATTTGGTCCTCGGACAGACAGGTGTTTGCAATTGGATGGAGTTGGAGATCCTGCCGCAGAATATAAGCTGCTCCAAGTTACAGGCAATCCTTGACTTAACGACCACAACTGAGCCTGAAATTTCCGTTGCTAAGTGAAACATTCATGTTAGGGTGGGTTTTTTTTTTTTACAGCCTCTCTTGCAACATTCGTTAAGTGAGTCATCCGGTTGTTAAGTGAATCTGGCTCAGCTTGGCTTGTCGGAAGGTTGCAAAAGGGGATCACGTGACCCCGTCATAAATCCGAGTCAGTTGCCGAGCATCATACTGTAAATCATGTGACCGTGGGGATGTTGCAGGAGTGAAAAGTGGTCCTAAAAATCCCCTTTTCCCCAGTGCTGTTTTAATTTCGAACAGTTGCTAAACGAACTGTTGAAAGACGAGGACTACCCATAAAGCAGCCTTTTGCGATTGACTGTTGGGGATTAATGCCAGGGGTGCCCTCCAGATGTTTTGGGGGGTTTGCACCCAAGGTGCCTATAGGACTATTATTGGTGTCCTGCCCCTGTCGGAGCCTGAATCCAAGGAGGAAGACGAACAGCTGCCAGGACGTGGGAGTGGGGCTCCGTTGGCTGCGGAGGAGGCTGGTGAAGGGCAAAGTCCGGCTAGACAGAGCAGGGGAGAGGTAGAGCAAGGGAGAGGGAGTTCAGAGGAAGACCCAGGCCCACCCCCTCTTCATCCTAGGGCACGCAGGGAGGAACAGAGGAGAGAGCAATGTGGCTTATGGGCGAGGAAAGGGCCCTGATTCCCTTCATTAGGCACATCTGGGGAAGGAGTTTAAAAGAGCTGCATGCTGAGTGCGGTGTCTGCTGGGAACAAACGTGAGTTTATCTTGTGTTGTCAGTTACTTATCTGCATTCCTGGCGTCTTCCCAACCGTGTTGAATTACTGTCGTTCCTTCAAGTCTGGAATTCCTTCTCCTACCCTGCCGGACTAATGACCTCCTCTTGCCTTGATTGGACTTATAGTTTTTGTTGACCACGTTTTGGACTTGATTCTCTGCAGCCCAAAGCTGTTCCTGGGAGAGTTTTTCTCCAGACCAGAAGGTAACCAGGACATTGGGGACAAAGTTGGAGCTAATAAAGGGAATCCTACGGATTATCTGACTGTGTTGCCTTTGTGCCACACCCCAGGTCATCACAATGGGTGGTTCTCTTTGCTTTCTTTTGCCATAGTCCTTTTAACTCTGCAGCTCTTCATGTTTTCTGATTATTATTTTTAATAATTATGGCTAATCGTGCCGTTCGGGCCATTCAGTTGGTGTTCCTAGCATGCTACCTGTCTCGAGTTAACACCCTTTTCATCCTACGCATAAACAAGAGAGATGGGGAAATGTTGGAAAACCGGACGTAGATTTGGAATTTGGCTTCTGGGCAGAGGGAACTCCTGAAATATGATGAGGATTCAGCATCTGTCAACGTGCAGCCTGTTTTGACACATATTTGAGACCTGGAAGATTGTGAGGTAGAAATGATACGTTTCATAAGACCTTAGTTTTTCTTTCCATTTTAAGTGAATTGTGAGATTGCAGAAAAAATGGGGCTCTGATCTCCCCAGCCATCATTTATTTGCTTACTTTTCTGAAGTCCAGCAGCCCAATTTTACTCCTTGTTGGAAATTCTGTGCATTTCAAGAAACGCCACTCAACAGTGGACAGTGTGGCTCATTTAAGGGACTGGAGTCTAAAACATATAAAGAATGGTTGCTGGAATTGGGTATGTCTAATCTGATGAAAAGAAGGACTAAGGGAGAGAGGATAGCAGTCTGTCAATATCTCAGGGGCTGCCCCAAAGAGGGAGTCAAGCTCTTCTCCAAAGCATCTCAAGGCAGGACGAGAAGCAATGAGTGGAAATTAATCAAGGAGAGAAGAACTAAGGAGAAATTTCCTGACAGTGAGAACAATTAACCAGTGGAACGACTGGCCTCCAGAAGTTGTAAATGCTCCAACACTGGAAGTTTTTAAGAAGAGGTTGGATAACCATTGGTCTGAAGTGGTGTAGGGATTCCTGCCTAAGCAGTGGGTTGGACTAGAAGACCTCCAAGGTCTCTTTCTGTTCTCTATTTTCTAGTCTATTCTCTAGTCTATTTATATAATTTATATTGCCGCCTATTCACCCATGGTGATTATTCTAGACTATATTCTATTTTCTGTTCTATTTTCAATTCTATTTTCAATTCTTTTCAATTCTATTCTTTTCTGTTCTATTCTCTCCGATCTTCGCTTCTATTTTATACTATCCAATATTCTATTCTATTCTCTATTCTGTTCTATTCTATTCTGTTCATCTCTTTTGAACAAACCTGAGTCTGCATTTTTGCTTCCCTAGCATAAGCTGCATTTTGCAAGTGATGACCCATGCAGTGATGGGTCTACCACAGTCCAGCTTCTCTTCACCTCTAACCTAGTTGCACAGCTAAATATAATCCTCCGAACAGCCAAGAAATCGCCAGTGTGGACATTGCAAAAAATAAATAAATAAACTATTTGTGGAATGAGCTATTTCTAACAGCCCAGGTGAGAAGGTTGTGTAAACACAAGTGGCAAAGCCCCACATTTCCCTTTTCTCGTTGGGACAGAAAGACACTTGCGAGCCCAGTTAGGAGTGGCTGCTGCGAATAAACCAAACAAAGATATGTTTGGGTTTCTCATTCCCCATGTTTAACCATAGATAGAGCCATTGTTCAGATTAATTGCAAGTTTGGTACCACGAGGCTGTGCGACATCTTGCAAACAAATGATGGAGAACCAGGCTGCAGAGGAATTTCAGCCAGGAAATGACAAAGGCATTGGAGATTGGAGCAGGGACATATTTAGGATAGGATAAGGATTAGGATTATTAGGAATAGAATTATGAATAGAATTAGCATTATGAATAGAAATAGAATTAGGAGTAGAATTAGAATTAGGAATTGAATTAGAATTAGGAATAGAACTAGAATTAGGACTAGAATTAGAATTAGTAGAAGTAGAATTAGGACTAGAATTAGAATTAGGAATAGAATTAGGAGTAAGGAGTAGAATTAGAATTAGGAATAGAATTAGAATTAGTAGAATTAGAATTAGGAGTAGAATTAGAATTAGGAATTGAATTAGAATTAGGAATAGAATTAGCATTAGGAGTAGAACTATAATTAGGACTAGAATTAGAATTAGTAGAAGTAGAATTAGGACTAGAATTAGAATTAGGAATAGAATTAGGAGTAAGGAGTAGAATTAGAATCAGGAATAGAATTAGAATTAGTAGAATTAGAATTAGGACTAGAATTAGAATTAGGAGTAGAATTAGAATTAGAATTATTAGAATTAGGAATAGAATTAGGAATAGAATTAGGAGTAGAATAGGACCAGAATAGAATAGGAACAGAACAATAAAATAAACAGAGTTGGCAGAGGTCCTGACCAGTTCTGGAGAACCGGTAGCGGAAATTTTGACTAGTTCAGAGAACCGGCAAATCCCACCTCTGACTGGAGATTTTACAGTATTCTTCTCCTGCCAGGCCCACAGAACCGGTAGTAAAAAATTTTTAATCCCATCACTGGACCTTGGAGGTCTTCAAGTCCAAGGCAGGAAACCCTACACCACTTCAGACTGAATGGCTGTCCAATCTCTTCTTAAAAACTCCCAGCATTGGAGCATTTACAGCTTCAGGAGGCAAATTGTTCCACTGGTTAATTGTTCTCACTGTCAGGAAATTTCTCCTTAGTTCCAGGTTGCTTCTCTCCTGGATTCTTAATTCAGGGGCTCCAGTTGTTTCTTCCTGCTTCGTTAAGGGCTGGTCCCCAACCCACGGGCCACAGTTCACTATCGGGCCAGGAGCTATTCAAAACCAGGCTGAGTGGCAGGCCAGCGCTCGCACACGTGCATTCCCCCTTGCACAAGCAGTGGATGAGCATGCACACCTGTGTGTTTGCCCATCACGTGCTTGAAACCATTCCCCCCGTGTGCTGGGCCGCAAAGGGGAACCCTGCTTTAATGGTTCCTCCACCAACTTCCCTTCGACCTGAGATTTTAATTCAGATGGTCTTTCTTTGATCTGGTCTTTCAAGCAGGAGAGCTTGAAAAAGTCCGTAGGAGCAAAACATCAAAAGGAATCCGGTAACACCTTTTCCACATTTTATGAAAAGGCAGAATCTTTATGTCCTGAACAGAGTGGATTGACATAGATTTCTCTAGCCGCCCCGATGAAGGCAACCATAGCTCACAAAAACTTAACAGTCTTGAAATAAAAGGGGTGTGTTGGAAAAAGTACCACTAGATGCTTTTGTTGTGGCCTGCCAGTGGCCAGCGGAAGCTGGCGGTAGACTCGGACAGTGAGGGAGTTGGGGAGGAACTTGGGCCAGTCCCGGAATCTGGGGAAGGCTCTGACAAGGACTCTGTGTTGGAGGCAGAGATGGGGCCAGGGCCGTCCAACAGTTATCAGCTGCCTTTGGAGTCGGAGATCAGTGGGGCAGAAGAACAGCTGGAGCCTGTTCCCAGTGTGCGCATGCACAGAGCTGCCAGGAGAAGGGAACAGCTGAGGAACAAGGGTTGACTTGGGAGTAAGGGCACAGATGGCCGGTGAATGGCCCCCTCCCATAAGGAATAAAGAGGAGTGAAGGGGGAGTGGTGGTTGCAGGAGACAATTAATTCGTTTAATTAGTGTGAAGATCTGTTCCTGACTCCCTACCAAGTAATTGCTGCTACAGCATGGCGTTTGGAAACTATCGACCTGGCAACTCTCCAAGCCTGATAAAGGTCTGTAATTGTGAAATCTCTTGAAAGACTGTTTGTCAGGACTTTGCTGGAGAAGAATCACATTAGCCTAAATAAAAGGGTTTTTTGTCGGGATGAGGAGTCTGCTTCGTGGTTTTGGGAAGCCTGGGTCTGAATAGCTTCCTGGTTTTGTGATCTTGTTTCAGAGCCTTTAAAGTGGATTTAAATGTCGTTTTGGAAGTTTTTTCCCAGGTGTATTTCAGAACAAGTTTTAAACGCTCATGTTATCTTTGGGGTCATTCCAATCAGACCTGTTCCATCTCAAGGCGGCGGTTTCTTCCCCTGATGGTCCAACTCCCTTGAAGAAGTCTGTGCTTTCCCTATTTCCACATAGTTCAGTGGCCTCTCCTTGGCTCCGATGGTTAGTTTAAAGATTAATGACCCTCCACTTAAATAGCGGGCTGGGTTATTGTTTCTGCCTGTATGTTGTTATGCCATTTCAAGATAGGATGCAAATGTTAAGAAAACAAGCAGTTCCAATTCCCAGCTGGCGTCAGATGCCAGGTTTAATAGAGGGTTCGGAAAATATCCGTCTTCCTTGCCAACCGATCCCCCAATACTTCCAAGGAAAGGCTGCTGGAACCTCCTAAGGCAGGGTAGCAAGTCAAAAGCAGCTCGCTGGTTTAATTTATCTTCCTGCGTGCTCTTTTGTTAAATATTTTAGTGCATCCGGCTAGCCAGAGATCTGTCTTTGCTTGAAAATGCACTTAAGAGAGCTTCTTATAAAGAATATGTACATGCAATCAGCAATAATTCCTTCTCCTCCCCCTTTTCCCCCTCTTCATTTCCAGAATGAGTTTGTTTAGAGGCACTCGGTAGCCAAAATGATGCTTGTCAAAAACAAATTCTTTCTATAACTACTTGGGTGCTCATTGATTACCGTCTCTTCATAGCGTGCTAAAGGTGGGATTTATTCTTTCAAGTGTTTACGTGTTGTCTCGTAAAAATTTTTTGGCATCAGGGCAGTTCCCGGTAAAACCCGTTCAAAAATGTGGTTCATTAAAAGCTTGAGCGTTGCAATAGCTCACCGAGAGTTGCAATAACTCAGGCTGTTTTTCTGTGGCTTCCCCAAACTGGATTTAGATCAGGATTTTTTCAATCTTGGCAGCTTAAGACAGGTGAACTTCCACTCCCAGAATTCTCCTGCCACAGGTTGAAATCCATCTGTCTTTAAAGTGGCCAAGATGGAGGAAACACTGATTTAAGACACTCAAAACTCGGCTGTGGAAGTATATTTCGAATGGCTGTGTATCCCAAATTCTCCTTTACTGGTTGGAAAAATCCCTGTTTCACCATCATGCCTAACGCTTCTACCTCTTTCCCAGGTGAGCAGATATTGCTGGCTCTGAGAAATAGCTGGAACATTTGGAGAAGTATTGCTAAATTGGCCTTGTGGTTCAATTTTTCTGAGCTCAGGAATAAGGCACCTTCGTTAATGGACCAGCTGAATTGTATTAATGTGGCCTGTTTGAGGATTAAATGTTGAGGTAGATTTGTTCTTTGCATTGTTCTCCTCATATATTTCTGCGCGCAGCTTTTGTTCAGTTCCTCCTGGGGTTGATTCAGGCCTCGTCCCAAGAGCACTCGAAAATAATGAAATAAATCATTGCCATCGTTCAGTGCCAGCATGCTCATTGGAGCGACGGTGACCCAGATATGGTCCCCCACTGTGGCGGATGCTGTTGGAGAGAACTTTGAACGGAGGCCAGAAATTAAAATTACGGTGCAGAAGGAACTGGGTGGGCTTCGTCGTTTGTCATTGGGTAGCGCTCCCTGAAGAAGGAAGAAAGAAAGCATCTGTTTAAACGAGGCAGGGAACATTTTGCTTTGAAGGGGGAAAAAGGCAGCATCCCTTTTGATCTCCAAATGTTGAGAGAGCTTCTCCATCATGCATTGGGCGCAGCCGGTTGTAAGGGTTGCGGTAGAAACCCACCTGTCCAGCAAGCCCAACTCTGGGAACATCTGGCAGCAAACCAGCTCCTTCTCGGTGCTTCTCCATTGTGGAACTTCCTGGGATTCAGCTCCAGTGTGGAAAGAGATGTCGGGGTTGTTTTCAAGATGTCATTCCCACCAGAAGATTGAGGTAGTCTGAAACGAGCTGTCTTGAGGGCCATCACAGTGTGTGAAAATCTCCATTCCATCCAAAGGAAGATGTCCCTTCTCTTTCTCTTTGGAATTAGAATGTAGAATTATTTAGAATTATACAGAATAGAAGAATAGAATAGAATATTGGAATGAAGAATAGAATAGAAATATTGGAGTGAAAAAGAATAGTATAGTATAGTATAGAATAGAATAGAATAGAAATATTGGAATAGAATAGAATACAGAAGGGGAGGGGAGAGGAGAGAAGAGAAGATGGAAGAGAAGAGAAAGAATAGAATAGAAGATGGAATAGAATTGAATTGAATATTGGAATGAAGAATAGAATAGAATAGAAATATGAATAGAATAGAATAGAAATATGAATAGAATAGAATAGAAATATGAATTGAATATTGGAATGAAGAATAGAATAGAATAGAAATATTGGAATGAAAAATAATAGAATAGAAATGAAATATTGGAATGAAATAGAATAGAAATATTGGAATAGAATAGAAGGGGAGGGGAGAGGAGAAGAGAAGATGAAGGGAAGAGAAGAGAAAGAATAGAATAGAAGATGGGATAGAATAGAATAGAATACTTTATTGGCCAAGTATGATTGGACACACAAGGAATTTGTCTTTGGTGCAAATGCTCTCAGTGCACATAAAAGAAAAGAGACATTTGTCAAGAGTCAAGAATCATAAGGCACAACAGTTAATGATAGTCATAATTATTGTCATTGTACGTGTATACATATACAACGAAATTCACATAACACCTGAGTTCGTCTCAGTTGTCTTCCTCTGTGATCAGGGCCTCCTCTTTGAAGAGCTGGTGGAGGGGCTATTTGGAGGGGCTTCAAATGTTTGGTTGATGTTCTTGAAAAAAGTCAGGATTGGCCAACTGATGCGGAGATGTCCAGTGGTGGGATTCAAATATTTTTTACTACCAGTTCTGTGGGCGTGGCTTGGTGAGTGTGGCTTGGTGGGCGGGCAGGGGAAGGATACTGCAAACTCCCCCTTCCCTCCCCACCCTCCCAACCTGCTTTCCAGCTCTGTTCTCCCATGCAGGGCAACCAAAGCAGACCCACCCCATCAGCCAGGACCCAATAGGAGGCGGAGAAGAGATGGGGTTGGCGGGGCCAGTCAGAGATGGGATTTGCTGGTTCTCCAAACTACTCAAAATTTCCGCTACCGGTTCTCCAGAACCAGTCAGAACCTGCTGAGTATCACCTCTGGAGATGTCCTGTCTTCTCTTATCATCTCGTACTTTCTCTTGGGGTTTTTATTTATTTATTTATTTATTAATTACATTTATATACCGCCCTTCTCCCAAGGGACTCAGGGCGGTGAACAGCTCGTCTAAAAACCCCACAAATACAAAAGTTAAAAAATAATTAAATATTAGAATTAGCTGCAGACTAAAATTAGGAAACCCCCCCCACCCTTAAAACCCAATTTAAAATTAAAAATGGAGATCAAATTTAAAATCATTATCTCAGTTGTTCTTTTGCAGACAAAAGGGTCTGGGTTCTTCAAAAGGGTTGTTCTTCTGCAGACAGGATAGACGTCCCAAAGGGGAATCCTGGAATCCTGCAGGCTGCCAGTTTTCCAACCTCAATCCTATGTCCAAAAGTTAGATCTGTCCTTCTATATATTTTCCCCCACAAACAACCAAGAATGAAGGGTGATGAAAAACACCATTCCTATCTATCTGTGGAGTTTCTCAGTCATCCAGGGTCAGGATTGTCCCAAAGGTGCTTTTCAAAAGACAACTGGACTTTTATTTATATATATATATTGTATTTCTACTTGGAAACTGTTGCTGGGCTTTGTGCTTGAGGTGGAAAAAAATTGAAACTTTGATTTTGGGTTTTACCCGATTAGATACCTTTGTTGTTATAGAAATGGCTGGTTTATACTATTATGTCAAAGTACATTTTATTCGTTGATTAGCCCTTGGGCCGTATCAAAGTGCAAAATTCCAGAAATAAATTATTACTAAAAATTTGATAAAAGCAAGTTAAAATGGAATTGGATAAAGTACTATTTTAAATGAAATTGGAATAAAATACAATTTATAATGAAATTGGAATACAATACAGTCTAAAATAAAATTGGAATAGAATACAGTAATTTAAGATATAGATAAAATATGACAAAATTATATTTCGGTGTCACCAATTATATTTCAGTCTACTCCAATCAGTCCTGCATGTGCCGATCTCAACTGAAACATTTTGCTTAAGCACCATTGTGCTGTGTTAAATGTTATTTTCAGATTCTGGCCATACATGAGGTAGGTTGTTTTGATATGGGGGTCTCAGTGGGTCATTCATTTGGTATATAGACGGAGATAGCTCTCTCTCACCCTCTTATACGGGCAACAATCCAATACGATGTGAGCCAGGTATTCTATCTCTGCACTGTGCAATTGCAAAGATATATAAAAGTAACAAGTTGAAGTTTGATATTAATGCTTTATTTTACTGCATCAAAACGAGTGGGAAGTCAGTCCCCCCCTTTTTTTCCTTTTTGCCCTTTTCTTTCCTTCACTTTTCCCTTCCCTATTTTCCCTACTATTTATTTTTGTATTTTCTTTGTATGCTATGTTATAAACTGATTAAAAAACATTAAAAAAAAGGCGACGGGACATGACCAAGAAAATCCACTTGCCTTTTGAAAAGAACCTGTCAGGATTCCAGCAATCGCCCTAATTAAATCATGATTCCCAAGCCAAACTTCAAAAAACTTCGAAGGATTTAATTGAAGCGACATACTGGCAGTGCTCTGTATGAAGCCAACTCTGGCATATGTAATTTACAGTCAACTGTGGCCCTATTTCCCCTCCTCCCCGCTGGGTGTGTCATAAATCAGGACCATCCCTGATCTCCTGACCTTCCGCCGTGCGTTGAAAACCCATTTATTTCAGCTAGCCGGTCTGGCCTAGGGGTTTTTAGAGCTTTTAATTTGGTTTTAACTTTCTTAATCTTATTTTTAATCTTTTGATATGGCCAACTTATTTAATTCTTTTAACTTTTAAATATTGTATATGTATTTTTATATGTGTATTTTATCTTGGCTGTTCACCACCCCGAGTCCCTTCGGGAGAGGGGGGGCGGTATATAAATTTAAATAAATAAATAAATCAGATTCTCCAATTGATGGGCTGGGTGACATCAATCACGTTCTTCAATTAAATATATTCTCAAGCAAAAGCTCTGGCATTTTAGTTACAACCTTTTAAAGAGAAGAGTTGGAATGTCCTTTCGCTTCCAAACTGCTGCCGTGCCCTTCCAGATTTCCTTCCTCCCCCCTCCTCTTTTTTTTGGTAACTACTAAAACAGGCACAGGAATGTTTTAGGAGTTAGAACTTTTGCAACAACCATGATTCGGATGGTTGAGAAACTCCAGATAGGATAGATGCTTTTCATCACCCATCATTTGTTGTTGTTTGGGGGTGGGTGGGGGAATATATAGAAGAGCAGATCTGCTTTTAGATGTAAGAATCAGGTTGGAACTGAAGAAATTCAGGTTTCAGGGAGTTGATGAGATGCTAAAAGAAATATCTGTGGACGCCATCTTTGAACGCAAGACTTTCTTAGAAACTCCTTTGGACGGAGAGTCGGGAATGACTCAAAAGCCCAGGTTGAGCACACCTCAAACCCCAAAGGTATAATCTGCCGATCCAAAAATTGCTGAGATGGAAGACTTTGCACTTCCTTGGAATTTCTAAAGCGACTGCTACACCCACTGCTGGCTTTCCAGCTGTTTATGGTAATGTTGGGCTATATTACAACACTGCTGTGGGTTGGACAAGTTACTTGGTGTTACTTGCAAATGATGCAATGGCGAGGAACAAAGTTATTATGAAGCGAAGTCACTAGGCGACAAGGATTTGTCCAAGACGGTCTCAGCATAACTGGTAGAGACAGCGTCGGCTGGAATGCTCACAGATTGTGGATATATTTAACCCTGGAATGTCAGGCTGAGCTTTCTTAGGGCCTCGGCTGTCCCAGCCTTGGAGCGGGCTTCGAACCGGCCAGTGAGAACTGCAGACCTGCAGGTATCGCAGTAATTTAAGAGAGCCAGTGACAGTGAGGAGGAATTACACACCCAGTGGTTAATTGTGCAAAGAGCAGGAACAGATGCACGAGACGGTCCAAAGTTCAGCCAGGGAAATAGGAAAGAACAAACAACATGCCAGGCCAAGAAGGAGAAACAGGGTATCAAGACTGACCCAGATGTGGTGAAAAACTGGAGGGCCACTTTTGACACTTGCTGCCTCTGGAGCTTCTCTGTGTCCGAGGTGGCCTGATGTCATTGTGGACTAGACGGAGAATTTTGTCGTGAGGCGGAAAAAGCTTTCTTCAGGCGCCTCTGAATCCAAGGTACTTGCTCAGATAGGTTCAAAATTAAGAGCCCTAAATCCCTTTTGTACTTGGCTTCTCTTCTGTTGGAAAAGAAAGGCCGGTTGAGCAAGCTCGGAAAAGCTGAAGTTCTGGTCAGACGGGTCCACCTTGCTGGCAAAGCACGTCGCAGTTTCAAAGCTTCTGATCTCTGAAACAAATCGGAAGGAGGTTAGTTGTGATGAGGTAGAGGCTGCCCCGGGTGAAGAAGAGGCCGCTCAGTGCCCATAGCATCCAGAACCTTCCACAGAGGTATGGTTGAACTCAAGAAGGAGCTGGGTCTTTCCTACCATGAAGTTGAGTTAAAAAGCCCACCATGTGTGTTGCTTCCTTTGGTAGAAAGCTTCTAAGGCTGCTTTATGTATGTATGTTTATTCTTTCAATTTGTCAGATGTTGGTTGGATGAATGGATGGATCAGGGGAGATAGACAGATGATAGAAAATTAGCAAGATAGATATATAGACACTAGCTCGATTCCTGTGCTTCACTACAAAACTATGTGGTTGGGCTTAGTTTTTGGGGAAGAAAATAAGGGGAAAAAGTTCTGCCTCTGCCTATCAGCATCCATCGGTATTCATCTGGTTAGCATCCTGTCAAGTGTGTGAGAGAGTGGAGGGCTGTTTGGAAACTGAAACAGTGTTTGCTGTTTGTGCAAAAAGGAGACAGCAAGGAGCCTGGGCGTGGCTTAGCTCAACTGTTCTGTACTAAAGCTGCTTGGTGCTCTGAAACTGAAACTCCTCTGCTTGTGTTTGGCATTTGGAAGAGATTTCTTTTCAAGTGGGGAGGGGGAGTAGAACTCCTTAGCATCAGAGCAATAACAACAACAACAACAATAATAATAATAATATAGGAAATATTAATGCTCTGATGATCATTTTGAAAAATCCTAGATTTGAGAGATTTGAGTGTTGAAATTGCCAGGGCTGAGATGGAGAAGGGAATAGAACTGAAAATATTTGTACCAGTCCTTTTTGTGAGTAGAAAAAAATCTTGATCTTTTAGGCCTTTAATCGTCATAGTTTCTCTTCTCGGCACTTTTTCCAAAGTCTCAACATCTTTTTTGCAACGGGGTGACCAAAACTTAGTAAGGTGTGGCCTTACTAAGGCTTTATAAAGCGGTCCTCATACTTCCCGTGCTTTTGATTCTATGCCTCTGTTTATACAACCCAGGATTGTCTTAGCTTTTTCGCCTGCTGTCCCACACGGCTGGCTCATATTTAAGTGGTTGTCCACTAGGACTCCAAGGTCCCTCTCACAGTCACAGTTTTTGAGCCAGGTTGTCTGCCTTTCTCCCATCTCCCATCAGGTGTGTCTCCCAAAGCTTCTTTCCCTATAATTCTGCCATATTTAGATACTTGTATCTGTGTTGGCCTGCCTACTAAACACAATTCATTGGATGGAAATTTGCTCCTTTATTTTGCTTCCTAATTGGATTACGAGCTTGGTGGGATGTTTCCTTAGTGTTTGTGTCTGCTGCCTCTTCCTTTGCCAGTGTTGTGGTTCGCCAGTGGCAGGTGTGGACGGCTGAGGTCTCGGAGAGCAAGGACTCGGGTGAGGGGCCTGCATGTGAGGCAGGAATGGGGCCAGGACTATCAGGGAGTGGGGTGCTGCCTTTGGAGATTGTGGAGGCTGGCAGCAGTGATGAAGAGGGCCCCGACGAGCCTGTGCCAAGTATGCATGCACAGAGGGTTGCTCGTAAGAAAGAGCAGCTGCAGCAGCATGGGCGACTCAGGAATAAGGCTACAAAGTAATGGCCCCTCCCTTAAGGAATAAAAGCCAGCTGAGAAACTGGAGTTCTTTGCAGGAAGCAAAGAAGTTTTTGTACTCAAACTTTGTGGAAGTTCAAAATACCTTGGTATTTGGAGACTCTTTGGGTTTGAAATATTTCTTGGAAACTTTATCTAGTGTTCTTGGCAGCCTTGCACAACCTTGGCAAAGCTTGTTCTTATCGGAGACAATTAGTTTTAATAGCCTTTTAACCGTGAAGGAATGGAATTCGTAAAGAATCATTAAAAGGTTTTGCTGTTACCTCTGTTTCGTGTTTGTTTCCTTGGAACAAGGTTTGGGTCAGAACAACCACGGAGACATCTTCGGACAGCGCTGGCTCTTTGGCTTTGTAATGGAAATGAGCACCACCTCCTAGAACCGGAAATGGCTAGCACACATTTACCTTTTATTTTGCAGTCTGCATGGCAAGGTGTAAACACTGGACTTTTCCCCTTCAACCAAAAAAGAATGAACTTCTGAAAGCTAGGCCCTTCAAAAGGAATTCTTTATTGAAAGGAAGTGATCCCAGCACTAGTCAAAGCAGAATCTATGATGCTTCCAGGCATACAGTAACAGATAAAGGGAGTTAGAACCCCTCCCCTTATTTAGATGTGGATTTAGTCAAACGAAGAGCCAACATGTTAATTCCCCCCACCCCTTTTCTGGGAATGTATCTTAGAAGAGTTTCTTCCAGAGCTGGAATTTTTATGGTCCCTTCTCCTCTTGCTATCTCTCCAAGAGGTGACAAGTTTCTAGACATCTGGCTCCAGTCCTCCAGTTGTATATCATGTGCAACTTATACAGAATCAATATAAGATTTAATATATTCAGGTTATATCAAAAAGGATTACTTGTACCAACTCCCCCCTTCTTCTTCCATAGAAAAATGGCAGATACACGGATCTGATACAAGAGTTGTTTCATTCCAATGACTCTCTGCGTACCCAAAATTTTCATGTTGACTGAAGAAGTTACTCGGATAAGTAACGAAATGTCTCAGTTTTAAGAAACTTTGGTCCATGATTTTACCTTTTGAGGTATTTTTGGCCTGGATGATTAAGCCTTCATATACATATATAGACATATGAGAGTTTGGTAAAAAAACAACAGCTGTCTAGTTAAAAATTGAGATGATTGAAGGCAATTTTCTGGGATTCCCTGAATCTTCAACAACTTTCTCCTAAAAATTCATGGATTGCCAACTGGTAGAGAATTTTCTACGGGTTGTAATGGATTTATAGATATGCGATAACATGATTGCCAGGAGAGTAACTCTGTGCATGCAAGTTTGCCATAAACATTAGAGAAATGCTTTGTCCATTGAATAAAAGCCTTTGTATCTCCCACTCTTCAACATAAATGCATAGGAAATGAAGACTATGATTAATAAAGGACATAAGGTATGACTGTACATGCCAAATTGCAGGGCAGCACTGGCTGCAATAACCTAACTGCAAAACCAGCGTCCGAATTAAGAGGATTTCTTAGGAAGAATATTATTTTTTGTTGTCTTTTTATTGCTTTGCTCTTTTTATGGTCTCCTTTTTTGGTTGGTTTGTTTTTTTGTATTCTGTGAACTGGCCAGAGTCTTTACAACTGTTAGAAATCAATGTTACGCCATCAGTACCGTATTTTCCGGCGTATAAGACGACTTTTGAAAGGAAAAAAAGTCAACCGAAAATCGGGGGTCGTCTTATACGCCCGGTCGTCTTATACGCCGGAAAATACGGGTACATCAGGAGTGAAGCTTGAGCGCTTCGAGGGGCTGGTTAACAAGCAGGAGCGAAACCAAAACGGAGCCACTTCCCCACCACACCGGCGTCGTCGCCGGGAGACGCTCCTCCCCTTCCCGAACAGAACAAGATGGCGGCCGCTCTGCCAGCCCATCATGCTCCGCGGGAGGCCGGGTCGTCTTCCATGTGTGGGGGAGAGAGACCGAGAGAGTCGCCCTGGGGCCGGAGGAGGAAGGTTGTACGGTCGGCTGATGCGAGCGCGAAGGAAGGAGAAGCATCTTACGGTAGTTTACAAATCCTTGCAGCTTAATTTTGAATACCCGTATTTTCTGGTGTATAAGATGACTTTGAAAAAAGTCAACCAAAAATCGGGGGTCGTCTTATACGCCCGGTCGTCTTATATGCCGGAAAATACGGTACATCAAGACAAGCCAAAATTGGTAGAATATCCTTGTTCCCCCCTTTTCTGAAAAGTTTAAATAATGCAACAGAAGCCTAAAAAGTCTGTAGAGATTCTCAGTCCTTCAGATCATGGTTGTCCCAAAGGTGCTTTTTCAGGAACCAACTGGATTTTCTTGTTTTTTCTTTTTAAGATGTTTCGCTTCTCATCCAGGAAGCTTCTTCAGCTCTGACAGGATACTGGGGAATGGAAGGATTTATATTCCTTGCAGACAGCTGATCATTTGCATCCTTTTAAAGGGTCGTTGAAACACTTGAAGGTTTATCCAGAGGAAAAATTACTACAGGAACTGGGAGCACTACTTGGGTAATCCTGAGGACACAGATAAACCTCCAAGCGGCCTCAATGGCTCTCTAAAGGGCTGCAAATGACCAGCTGTCTGCAAGGATTATTTCTAGCTTTTATATTTTTCTCTAGCCATTGATAAAATAATTCCCATATCTGATAATATTCAGTTTGTTCCTTCTCTTTGATTGCAAGTGTTAGCCTGTTTGTTTCGGCACGTTCTAGTATTTTCCTTATTACATTTTCTTCTGTCGGAATCTTTTCAGTTTTCCAATTTTGTGCAAATATGGTACAATTCTAGCTGCAGTTACTACATGGATAATTAAAGGTATCTTTTACTGTAAGTTTCTGGTATGATCCCCAACAAAAATATTTTCAGGTCTTAAATCTATGTGGTGTTGTATCATCTTTTCCAGCCACGTATGCATTTTTGTCCAGTATCTTTCAATGAAAGCTTCAAAGGACCTGGAGGGAAGGAAGTTGGGGCTGAAGAACTACTGAAGATCAACTGTTTTGGGGGACATTTCTGCCTTCTGCAGAAAATATGCGTCATCCTTCCTCCTATTGGCAGCCATCTCCCATGGAAACTGGTTTCTGATTTCTTCTGCTTCTGAATGTCTTCCCTGTTCTCTCTGGTCTCTGCAGGTGCCTGGTGGAACCTGACTCCAGGAACACCATACCTGGGTGAACTTCTGAGCTGGGGAAAGACTGAGAGGCTTATGTGGAGCTGCTGGTTGAAGTCTCAGTGCCTAGCCAAGATACCCAGGAGGAGGGAAAAGGAGAAAGGCGAAGAGCACCAGAGGTGAAATCTGCTGTAGCCATGGTAGGTCCTGCTGGCTGGTCACTCAAGGGTGGGGAGCGGAGAAAGAACATCACCCTGGAGCACAGAGGACGGTCTTCCCGGCTTAGTAAACCAGTTTTGTTAAACCAGCTATCCTCGGGCTTGCAAAACAGGCCTGCATTAACGGCTGCCCGGCTCTTAAACTGTAGGAAACAGACCTTGATTTATAGCAGGGACACTGTAGAAACCCCAGTGTGGCGTTGGCGTGGCATGAATTATTAAGTGCTGGCGGGGAAGATGGGCATAAATAACCTTTCCTAATAAAAGTGACATTTGCGAGTTGCAACCTTGAACTTGGAAAGGTCCATGGGGAGGGGTTGCCCTCTTCCCTGGGGGTCTCCATGTCTGTGATTAGAAGGGCATTCCCCCCCTTTCTCCTGCCGGATGCCAGCGATATGGCATTTATATCTACCTATATCCATCCATCCATCCATATAGATATATCTATATATCCATATAAGATGGATATATATCTGTAGGTAGGTAGGTGGGTAGGTAGGTAGCATTCTGACCAAGCCTTAGCAGAAGCAACAAACAGACTCAAACTCCTGGTCACAAAAAAACCCCCACCCTCTTTATTTACCTCTTGTGAATTAATTGCATTCACCTGCAGAAAAGTCCAGGCAAGAGTCCTTCCAAGAGGTAATGGCAGCAACAGACTTTGTCAGTTCCTTGGGATAATTGCAAGGCCGAGCTGAAAGAGCTGCAAATTAAATTCTGGCAAGCAGTCTTTGTGGCACGAAATACCATGAGCAAAATCTTCAGAAATACAAACTCTTGTCTCCTACGACAACCACTCCCCCTTTCCTTCTATTCCCCAGCCAGGGAGGGGCCATTAAGCATCCGTGTGTGCTTTGCTTCCCGAGTCGACTCCTTGCCCTCCGTTGTTCCCCTCTCCTAACAGCTCTGTACATATGCGCATCTGGAACAGGCCCCAACTGTTCTTCCTCCTCACTCATATCAGCTTCTAAAGGCAGCTGCCTCTCCGGTGGCTGGGAAATGTCAGACGGCCCTGGCTCTTTCTCTGCGGTCCGACGCAGAGCATCCATCAGAGCCTTCCTAGACTCCAGAACTGGCCCACATTCCTCCCCAACCTCCTTATTGTCCGATTCTGCCACCAGCTCCACTGGCAGCTGGCGGGCCACAACAGATAGATAGATAGATAGATAGATAGATAGATAGATAGATAGATAGATAGATAGATAGATAGATAGATAGATAGATAGATAGATAGATAGATAGTAGATAGATAGATAGATAGATAGATAGATAGATAGATAGATAGATAGATAGATAGATAGATAGATAGATAGATAGATAATTATACACACACACGCCCATCCATCCATCCCACCATCTTGGGAAGGGCGCTTTCGCCTTCTGTGACCTTCTTTGATGGTCGGGGACACAGAAGTGGGCCTGCAACTTCTCCCCAAAGCCACTGAAGAGATGGATGGCTTTGAAGGCACCGTTGATTCGGTCCTACCAACCAAGAAGATCAAACTGTGATTTTTTTGGGATGTTATCCCTTGGGGTGGGTGGCCGAGTTGGAGCAAATAAAGGGACTCACACCTGTTCTCTGGCTGTGCTGCCTTCGTGCCATGCCCCGGGTCATCACAAGGTTCTGGTTGCTTCTGGCCTTGTTTATGCTGGGATGAGGTTCTGTTGGGTTCTCATGATGGTGTGATGATCTACCTTGTCCTCGATCATCTCGGGGAACCTCACCTTGACCTCCGTTCCTTCCTGCCTTCTCCCCAACCAGAGATCAATCCGATCGTTTGCTAACGATGACCGGCACGTGATGATGAAACATTCAACGATTTATCCGTCTCCAGAAGAACTCGAAGCCGTCCAAAACATGGTTTCCACCGTCGAGTGTGCCCTTAAGCAGGTCTCCGATTGGATGGACGAGACAAGCAAGTCTTCTCAGATGGAGGGCAGCTCGGAGGAGAAAGAAGAAACGGCTGATGGCCGGAGTAGCAAGTGAGTGGGCGAAAACGTGGTCTGACCCATTTTATATTTTAGCTAGGATCCTTGAGATCCAACCATCTAGTGCTGGGTGGAAAATTTACTCTGTGCGCAGCTCACATGAGGTCTTCTACTTGGGCTTTGAAGGTTCGTTGGTGTGGAGAACATTAGTGAAGAACATTCAACGGAGACATTTCTTCCTGGCAGAAGATGGGGCCTCCCCTCTTCTTTCCTGTGGCCAGGAAAGAACCAGGGCTGGGCTTGAATAGCCAGCTCATCTTGTAGCTCCTTCTGCAATCTTGAAGTCTTCTCGGCCAGAGTTACTTCACTTTATTATCATTGCACCCCGTACAACAAAATCAAATGCCATCTTCAGTGTACATTATACATACATAAGAAAACTATAAAAATAAAACACAAACACACTTCCTTCACATTCTATGCAAATGAACTGATATTGGATTAATATTGCACTATAGAGTAGAATTCAGAGGTGGGTATTCAGCAGGTTCTGACCAGTTCTGGAGAACCGGTAGCGGAAACTTTGAGTAGTTTGGAGAACTAGCCAAACCCACCTCTGACTGGCTCCGCCCCCATCTATTCTCTGCCTCCCATCGAGTCCCAGCTGATCAGTTGGATCTTCTTTGGTTGCCCTGCCCTGGAGAACGGAGCTGGAAAGCAGGCTAGTGGGGCCGGGAGGGAAGGGGGATTTTGCAGTAACCTTCCCCTGACACGCCCACCAAGCCATGCCATGCTCACCACAAAACCAGTAATAAAAATTTTTGAATCCCACAACTCGTAGAATTCAGTGTAGTTACTGCCCTGGGATAGAAGCTGTTTTTCAGCCTATTTGTCCTTGTTTTTATTATTCTGTACCATTAGCCAGATGGTAATAGTTCAAAAAAAGGATTCCCAGGATGAGAGGGATCTTTGAGGATGTTTTGAACTTTCTTAAGGTAGCGGGAGTTTAAAGCTCTTCCAAAGAGGGGAGAAGGCAACCCATGATTCTCTGGGCAATGACCTTAACCCTCTGGAGCGCCATCCTATCTGCCTCTGTGCAATTGGCAAACCCTACACAGGGGCAGTAAGTTAAGATACTCTCTACGGTGCAGCGGTAGAAGGTCACCAGCAGTTTTTCATTCAGTTGTTGTTTCCTGAGAAGCCTCAGGCAGTATAATCTCTGCTGGGCCCTTTTGACTGGGGCTGCAATGTGAGCACCCCAGGTCAGGTCTTCTTTGATGGCAACACCCAGAAACTTAAAACTGGCCACTTGCTCCCCTCAGTCTCCCTGGATAAGCAAGGCCTGGAGGTCTGATCTATTCCTTCTATATAGTCCACTATAAGCTCCTTGGTCTTATCAGTGTTGAGGACCAAGTTATTGTCTCCACTCCACAAAAGCAACTGGTCCACCTCATCTCGGTAGGCAGATTAATCTCCTCCAGAGATGAGTCTCACCACTGTTGTATTGTCATTGTGGAGAAAGGGAAGATCTGAGCTATCTCTGCCTTCCAGAGTCCGTGAGCCAAGGGGATTGGCAATGTAGCTGTCAGCTGAAACACCTCGGGTTAAATAAGGCGAGGCGGTTTAGGGAGGGCCGCTGAGTAGCATTTGGTGTTCAGTTCCAAGTCGGTGGAGTTCAACATTGTAACCTGACATGGCTGTGGGGGCCTCTGCTAGATTAGCAGTCATAGGGAGAGCTTAAAATCTTTGCTTGGATTAGCCAGGACGAGTCGTCCTACCAGGAAGGAAGCCACACATGGACCTAGAACAGGCGTGAGCAAGCCGTGGTTCTTTCATCCCTCTGCTATGGCTCCTGTTTCTCAAAATATGCACTACAACTGTCAATGTGGGACACTCTCCGCTGGCATGCGATTTATTGAGCTTTTCGACCCCCGGTAGGCTAAATGGATAAATCCGAGAAAAGAAAAATTTCAGAAGAAAACAGAATCTTTAATTGGTCTATTGACTGTTTCCTAGTATGAGTTGATTGCTTATTGTCCCCTATGATTATTATTAAGTATTGTACCTGATGATTCTTGACTCTTGACAAATATATCTGTTCTTTTATGTACACTGAGAGCATTTGCACCAAGACAAATTCCTTGTGTGTCCAATCATTCTTGGCCAATAAAGAATTCTATTCTATTGTATTCTATTCTATTCTATTCTATTCTTTCCTTTCCCTTCATTCTATTCTATTCTATTCTATTCTATTCTTCCTTTCCCTTCATTCTATTCTATTCTATTCTATTCTATTCTATTCTATTCTATTCTAATTTCTATTCTATCCTATTCTACTGTAATCTTCCCCTATTCTATTCCACTCCAATTCTATTCTATTCTATTCTATTCTATTCTATTCTATTCTATTCTATTCTATTCTATTCTATTCTATTCTATTCTATTCTATTCTATTCTATTCTATTCTATTCCATTCCATTCCATTCCATTCCACTCCACTCCACTCCACTCCATTCCATTCCATTCTTTCCAATATTTATTTTATTCTATTCCGTTCCATTCCATTCCTTCCTGTTCTGTTCTGTTATTATTCTATTCTAATTCTAATTCTATTCTATTCTATATATGCTAGTTTTGTGGCCACTCAGGAAATAGTCAGGCAAGGGGAAGGGTTTTGTGGCTCCCGGTGTTTTCTGGAAAGAGGCCCAAATGGCTCTTTTGACTGTTTAAGGTTGCCGACCTCTGGCTTAGAAGATCTACCTCCCCTCCCTCCGAGTGGAATACAGTTTTGTACTCTCCGCCTGGGTCAGTTGGAAAAACAGCCAGAGCAGTTAGTTGGTCTACTTCCTCCAGTTCTTGGTGATTGTTTTTTTTTAACTTGCTTTTTATTTGTTTAAAGCCCACAGTCCACACATTTGGACTCTGAGGCTGGATGCCGTGAAGCCCATTGATGCGTGCAAAAACAAATTGTCGGGAGATAGAAAGTCAATGGCGCAAAACAAATAATCCATGCTTAAGATAAGATGGATTTGCTGATGGCTATCAGAGGAGTCCCAAAGCACTAATTTGCTGACTCTCTCCACTCCTGATCCTCCCCTTCTCCGGTTTGAGTTGTAATTAATGGCCCTGATGTCACGCAGTCCAAAGGAGGCTGGGGTGGAAAATACCCTTCCCCCTTGCCCCTCTGGTACTGTGAGTTATGCAGAGTTTATAGGTCAGTGCATATTCTCCCTTTACTAGAGATATTGCCTGGGAGGGCAGACAATTTCTCCTCTTCCTTACTTTTGTTGGTTTTAGGAACCTTTGGGGTAGCAACAGGAAATCTCTCTGGAACATTTCTCTCTGGGCCTGTGCTCCCTCTTGTTGGAAAATGTATACTTGCCTGTGCTTGCGAGGTATACTTTGGCTTAAGGTAATAAACACCACCAATTAATATGGTTTCAGCAACAATATTACCTTCTTTAACCACATAACTTGCTTTTTCAAAATGGTGAACCTGGTACTTGGATACTCTCGACAAATGACTCTGACTAAGTAAACTACTGGTTGCTGTTGGTATATAATAAACATCAGGAAGAGAGCGATTATGTTTTGCAATCACTTCCCAAAATACCATTATCGTGAAGGAGCATATAGTATTTCCTTTGCCCAGTAATATGTATTGAATTATTATAATGCCACCCAATCCAGAGATTCCTCTCTCTTCAGGCTGTCTGGAGACTGATGTTTTAAGTTGAGGTGATCCACCTAGGATCTCCACTTCACTTCTCCGAAGGAGCCTGGTCATTCATGCCTTGAAGGAAAGCTGGGTAGATTTGTTTAATAATCCATCAGCTTGTTCATAATCTTCTCCAATACCCAAGGCTGCATAGGCCTCCATCGCAAAGAGGCAAGAATTAGTATATGAAGAAACATGCAGGTCGGGCCACACAATTCTTTCCTCTTACAGATGTAGATTAAAACTGAGTTGGAAGGGACCTTGTAGGTCATCTAGTCCAACCCCTTGCCCAAGCAGGAAACCCTACACCAGCTCTGACAGATAGCAGCCCAGTCTCTTCTTGAAAGCTCCCAGGGATGAAACTCCGACAACTTCTGTTCCATTGGTTGATGGTTCTCAATATCAGGAAATTTCTCCTTATTTCCAGGTTGAATCTCTCCTTGTTCAGTTTCCATCCATTGTTCTTTGTCTGGCCTTCAGGTGCCTTGGAGAATAGCTTGATCCCCTCCTCCTCTCTGTGGCAGCCCCTCAAATATTGGAACCCTGCTCTCCTGTCTCCCCTGGTCCTTCTCTTCACTAGACCAGCCAGGCCCAGTTCCTGCAACCGTTCATCATATGTTTTAGTCTCCAGTCCCCTCATCATCCTGATTGCTCTTCACTACACTTTTTCTAGAGCTGGTTTTGCTTCTTCTGTAGCAATGTGGATTTATTCAGTAAAGATTATACTCTTGGTAAAATAATAATCCCAGGAGTTTCTTTTTCTGGATTTGCCAACTGAGTAGATGACATTAAACCAGTTCTGAACTTCCCACCCAAACGCTTTGTATTCCTTCTGCCTTTATCTACTGCCCTTTTTCATTGACCTGGTTAGGAATAGAATAGAATAGAATTCTTTATTGGCCAAGTGTGATTGGACACACAAGGAATTTGTCTTTGGTGCAAATGCTCTCAGTGTACATAACAGAAAAGAGACATTCGTCAAGAATTATAAGGTACAACACTTAATAATAGTCATAGGGTATAATAAGCAATCAAATCATAGGACTTCAGATTGTTGCAGAGAGCTTTTAAGCTTGCAATAAATCTTTATACTCTTTGAATTGCCTGGATCTCCTGATTTTCCCAGTGCTGGACCATTTGAAACCTGTGATGTGTGTCCCATCTGGGCGAGATCTGCTCTGTGCTCTTGTATGAATTATTATAATGCCACCCAGTCCAGATACTCCTCTGTCTGGAGCGGAAACTAATGTTTTAAGTTGAGGTGATTGGTGCTGATCAAGAGATTTTCCTGGCTTTTGGGGAGAGGTGAAGCTGCCTCCTTAAAATAAATCCATGCATAGTTAAGCACGACCTACCCAGGAAGATAGTGATGCTTTCTGGCATCACCAGGAAGTTGGGAAGGAAGATCAGAAACGAAATATAAGGGCAGAAGTTGTTATTTGGTTGCTTCATTGAATGTGCAGCCTCTTTTCCCCTGGTTCTCTCTGCTGGATTTTTTTTTTACATGACTCTTGGTAAATTTGGGGTGCTGTTTTCTTCGACTTCGACGGGTGGATAAATGCTTTTGGCCAAATGTTCCCCTCCTTGGCAAGTTTTCCAAGGAAGACGAGGAGAAGGGGGTGGAAAAACCCATATCCCAGATTCTCTGGAGCAGAAAAGGAATGGTGACTGGAAGAAGGATGGTGTAGAGTCTTAAATGCAAAATTTATTAGTGTTTTTTTTTAAAAAAAAAAAACCCTGATGTGGCAGATTACGTGGCCCAGCTGTGCCATGTCCTTACATCAACGTGGGGATTTTCAGAGGCAGCAGCTGCCTGGTTGAAGAGGCTACTCTGCATAAGAGTAGTCTCTGTAGGCTTCCATTTGCCCTTCAGCTGCTCGGTGTGTGTGTGTGTGTGTGTGAGAGAGAGAGACAGAGACAGAGAGAGAGACAGAGAGAGAGAGACAGAGAGAACTGAACTGCAGGCCCAGCATTTTTTGAAATCCCAGCCACCCGTTGTCACTGAGCTGTTGACACAATGGTCTTGGTGTGAGTTGTGTTATACTCTGGAAGCCAAAACAGCTGCTCTAATGAGTTAACAGCCTGGCATTCACATTTCTGCACTCTCTGCACGTCCCTTCTGGGTTTAAGAGAGCCAAGCAGGTGGGTGCAAAACACAACAACAATAATAATTAATAATAGTACATAGACTTATATACCGCTTTATAGTGCTTTACAGCCCCCTCTAAGTGGTTTACAGAGTCAGCCTCTTGCCCCCAACAATCTGGGTCCTCATTTGACCCACCTCGGAAGGATGGAAGGCTGAGTCAACCTTGATCTTGGTGGGATTTGAACTGCTAAATTATAAGCAGCTGGCAGTCAGCAGAAGTAGCTTGCAGTACTGCACTCTAACCACGGCACCACAGAGGCTCCTCAATAGTACCTCAACAGTTGCTAGGTCCTTGGTTAGGACTCGAGCTGTTGAGCTATCAACCAGCCCCAAAGGCTGTGAATCTCACTAAGATAATTGCCAACTTCAGGAAGATAACCAGGGACAATCCGTTGGAAGAATGCCAACCAAGATAAACCTTCTTTAGGAATAAAACACTAAATTGTCTCCAACATCTGAACTCTTATGCGGATCTTTCTGGATCTGGACGCACTTCGCACAGTCACCTCTGCCCTCGTCATCTCCCGTTTGGACTAATGTAATGCTCTCTACATGGGGCTCCCCTTGAAGACTCTCCGTAGGTTACAGTTAGTTCAGAATGCAGCTGCGCGGATGATCATGGGCGCCCCGCGGGACGCCCACATAACACCTCTTCTCTGCCGGCTGCACTGGCTTCCTGTGGCCTTCCGGATTCGATTCAAGGTGGTACTAATAGTATTCAAAGTGCTCCATGGCTCGGGACCTGGATACTTACGGGATCGCCTACTGCCACCAACAACCTCCCGCCGCCCAGTGCGCTCCCACAGAGTCGCCATGCTCAGGGTACCACCACTAAATCACTGTCGACTAGCAGCCCCGAGGCTACGTGCTTTCTCTGTGGGAGCCCCATCCCTCTGGAACTGTCTCCCCTCAGAGATACGAGCCATGTCAGACATCCTGACCTTCCGGCGCGCAGTTAAGACCTTACTGTTCAAGCAAGCCGGTCTAGCCAAATAAATCATTGGGGTCAAATTTTAAATTTAAAAATTTTCTAATAATGATTATTCTTAGCCATTTTAGATTTTTATTTTCACTCCCGTTATTTGTATTATCTCGTTTGTTGAATGTACACCGCCTCGAGTCCCTTTTTGGGAGTGGGAGCGGTATAGAAGCATAAATAAATAAATAAATAAATAAATAAAAATCTCACACCTGCAACCCATGAAGAAGATCATGCCCTCTCCTCCCGAGTAGACCACATTTTACGCTGATCCTCTCCTCCCTGCTACCCTAGGAGGGAGAGGGGATGGGCCTGGGTCCTCCTCTGACTGCTCAGAGTCAGTCTCCACCAGGGGCATGACACTTTGGTGCGATCCCCCAAAACAACTAGAGTACCATTATGGGCACCTTCGTCATTGACAAAAATCCCCGTTGGTCAATTGCAGAAGGCAGCTTTACTAGGAACAGCTTGCATCCTGTAAGGAGATCTTTTAAAACCCTCAATAGGTGGACAGAAATGCCAGATCCAGTCTAAATACCTACTTAACTGTGCTGTGAACTGTAATACAGGTAGCCCTCGACTTACAACAATTCATTTAGTGACTGTTCAAAGTTACAACGGCACTAAAAAATGGGACTTGTGACCATTTCTTACACGACCTTTCCAGCATCCTTGTGCTCATGTGACCAAAATCCAAATGCTTGGCAACTGGTTCATATTTATGACCGTTGCTGTATCCTGAGGTCATGTGACCACCTTTTGCAATCTTCTGATCAGGGGAAGTCAATGCGGAAGCCAGATTCACTTAACAACCATGTGACTCACTTAACAACGGCAGTGATTCCCTAAACTTTGGAAGAAATGTCATAAAATGGGGCAAATCTCACTTAACAAATGTCTCACTGAACCACAGGAATATTGGGTTCAATTGTAGTTGTAAGTCAAGAACTATCTGTAATTTATGACTTGAATGGCATTGGCATTGAGAAAATGCCCATCGGTCAATTGCAGCAGGCAGCACTGCTTGGAACAGCTTACATCCTGCGAAGATGTTTTCAGCACCATCAGACTTCCACATCTGCCTATCCCAGGTCCTTGGGAAGCTCTCCATAGGTGGACCAAAGTGCCAGATCCAGTCTTCAGCGCCTGGCTGAATGTGCAACCCATCCTAATAATGAAATTTCCTCTTCCGCAGGGAGCAAGGTGGCCGGATCTTGTGTGGCGTGATGAGGATTGGTTTGGTGGCCAAAGGCTTGTTGATAAAGGACGACATGGACCTGGAACTGGTATTGATGTGCAAAGAAAAGCCCACAGAGACCCTCTTATCTCTCGTCAAAGACAATCTACCTGTCCAAATCCAGGTGAGCCCAACTCTAGAAGCCCACATTTATAACTACCCATGTTCCCCTGAAAATAAGACCCTGTCTTATATTTTTTTTTGCCACCAAAAAAGGCATCAGGTCCTATTTTCGAGGATGTCATCTACTGAATAACCTCACTTGCGCGTGTCGCCCCGGCCTCCTTTTCGCTGTCAGAGGCCTTCAGGAACTTCTTCTGTGGCCAGCAAGGCTTTCCTGAAGGACTCTGGATCAATCCAGAGCTTTGTTATCAGCTCCAGGGGCCTTTAGGAAAGCCTGGCCAGCCTTGCCAGCTGCAGAAGAAATGGGCAAGGCAGGAATCGGGATGCGCGAGGCCTGGCTACAACTGTCCAAAGATAAGTAGTAAGGCAGCTCCACTCCACATTCCCCACCCTGGCTTAATTTTTACCCGTCCACTCTGGAGGGGGTGGGATGTTAATTAGGGCTTATTTTGGGTGTAGGGCTTATATTGGGCACACATGTAAAAATCAAGCTAGGGTTTACTTTCAGGGTAGGTCGTATTTTCAGGGAAACAAGCAATCTCCAGATTTTGCTGTTCCTCCATGTTTTATTAACGGGGCATAGAAGAAATGTTTCCCGGTTGTTTTTTTCCTCAACCAAGGAAAAAATTGGGTCAGCTTAAAAATGCATCCCATTTTTCTTGGTAACACAGGTTGGTCTCCAGAGAAGGTGAGAGAAAACGATGCAGGTTTCTTCGGTTTTTTCCAGGTTCCTCCCCCCCCGCCCCGCCCCCTTCTTCTGCTAGTTGCTGGAAGCGCATTTGGAAGCCCATTTTTCTTAGCAAGGTGTCTTTTCTGAGCTGAGCGAGGGCAACCCCACCCCCCTGCTGCCCACTGCTCAAAAGTCTGCACCGGACAGAAAATGCAATCCTTGTGACTCTTAGTTCGAAGGCAGAAAGCAGAAACAAGTTAAGTGGGTTTCCAAGACGGAGTGTTAGGTGGAATGGAATAGAAAATAGAATAGAACAGGACAGAATAGTAAAAATATGGAATAGAGTAGAATAATAGATATTATGGAATGGAATAGAATAGAAAAAAGAACATAAAACGGAATAGAATAGAATAAGAGAACAGAATAGAATAAGAGATGATTGGCCCCTCCCATAGGACATAGAAGAGGAGCGAATGGGATGTGAGCCTTTGCAGGAAGCAATTAGTTTGTCTGGTCAATTCAAGTTTTGAGAAAGTTCTGTTGGACTCTGTGTCAAGTTTGGCCTTGCTCTGCATTTGGCAATTAGTTCTCTGGCCGCGTTCCAAGTGCAATAAGGTGGGTGGGTGTTTATAAACATTCCCCTGAAAGATTGTTTGTGAAGCCTGGCAGGCTGTGAATGGACGTAATTCACAGCCGTGGAAATAAAAGAGGTGTCAGGGCTCCAACAAATCCAACCCCATTCAAATTATAGCCGCATCTCTCAGAGAAAAGAAAATTGATTTATTAGAAGTGGCCATGTTGGTGCTAGGTGGATGCAGCCGACACTAAAATACATCATTCATTTCCCCCTTGACCCTGGTCTTCCCGCCCCTCCCCCCCAACCCCCTGGATATATATTCTCCAATGGGATACATCCATAGCCAAGAATCATGAATCATGCTCTCCAGTAATACCCTTGTGCTTCAACAAGTTTGGGCTGCCAGGGTGATTATCTAGGCACTTGAGGAACACGCTGTTTTCTCCCACTCCCTTTCTGCTGGCAGCTAAAAAGGCCAAAGGAGTATCTTTTTAGTTGACAAGAGGCTTTTCTGGGACTAAGAGTGTGTTATATGCTTTCTAAGGAAGCCTAGGTCAGGACATCATCTCTGCCAGCGATTCTAGAAGGCATTAAAACACCAACAACAACCATCCGAAATGGCCATTTCCTCCCCCAGAAGGAGACTCAAAGATCGCTTTGCTGCTGCTGCTGCTGCTGTGGTTGTTTAAATGTTTACCGCTGCAGTTCCTGCAAAGCGATCGGTTAGCTCAGGGCCGCCGAGGCCGAGGTGAGGGCCGAGCTTTTCTCCGCTGGGCTCCAGCTCTTCTCCCCGCGGCTTGACGGAGGCCCGTTTTCTGGATCTCGTTTCAGAAACTCACCGAAGAGAAGTACCACATAGAACACCATCCCAGCGAAGCGGCCGTCATCGTCCGTAGCACAACGGGGCTCCCGCTCACCCTCAAGGTGACGCTCACCTCTCTGCTAACCCGGGATGAAGCCGAGAAGAAGGATGGAGGTAAAGAGAGACGTTGGAAGGGAAGGGCTGGGCCTTGGGTGGAAGGGGTCTCCCTTGTGGCCCCACCGGAAGGGGGTTTATGCGTTTTATCATAGAATAGCAGAGTTGGGTGGGACCTTGAAGGTCACCTAGTCCAACCCCCTGCTCCGAGCAGCAGAGTCTATTCCAAAGAGGAGCCTCTACCTAGGATTGAACTCACATCCTCCTGATTGTGAGGCGAGAGCTGCTCTCTGGTCACCAAATAGCGATAGCACTTTTACAGTGCTAGTACAGCTCCCTCTAAGCGGTTTTACAGAGTCAGCCTCTTGCCCACCAACAATCTGGGCCCTCATTTTACCCACCTTGGAAGGCCGAGTCAACCTTCAGCCGGTCAGGATCGAACTGCTGACAGTCAGCAGAATTAGCCTGCAGTACTCCATTCTCACCACTGCGCCATTCAGCTACCAAAGATACTGCTCGGATTTCTAGAAGTATAGAAAATACTAATAAGTTTCCCATAATTTCATACGACGCTGCCTGATCCAAAGACTTGCGGGATTGGCAGCCAAGTGTGAAACCAGCAATTTTCTGGAGTGAGCTGGCCCTGGAAACTGATGATCCGGTGGTCCAAGGCCCAAGGGGTGAGGGATTAGATGGGTTGTGGTGCCCCTCCAGCTCTGAATCCAATTCAGACATATGGATTTGGAGCTAAGCATGAGAAGAAAATTTGCCACCTGACATTATAAACCTTGGGAGATAGTGATCTCTCTTTCACTGGATGCTGATTTGGAGGTAGAAGAAGCCGTTTCTTGGTTCCTTTCTAATTAAGTGGTTCTAGAAACAGTTCTAGTCGTATTTCAGTTTGTGCCCAAGGAAGAGAAAGGTTTCTAAAGTCAATCCCTATTTTCATCTCTATCTATAAAAGTGAAATACCATTCACGCATCGTCACAAAATCTCCTGAACCGTAAAGTCTGCAAAATTTGGCACTTAAGTTCCTCTTGGCTTTTTGGTGCCCACTAAGAAAAGATTTTTCGAAATGACCATCAGAGCATTTAGAGTATTTCCTATATTATGATTATTATTAACATGCTCTGATGCTAAGGAGTTCTACTCCCCCTCCCCACCTGAAAGGAAATCTCTTCCAAAGGCAAAACACCAGCAGAGGAGAAGAGTTTCACTTTCAGTTTCACAGCACCAAGCAGCTTTAGTACAGAACAGTTGAGCTAAGCCATGCCCAGGCTCCTTACTGTCTCCTTGCTCACACAGCAAATACTCTTTCAGTTTCCAAACAGCCCTCAACTCTCTCACACACTGACAGGACGCTAGCCAGATTACCAATGGATGCTGGTAGGCAGAGGCAGAATTTTTTCCGCTTATTTTCCTCCCTAAATCTAAGCCCGACCACATAGTTTCATAGCGAAGCACGCAGATCGAGCTAGTAATTTTATAATCTTTAAGGAAGTCCTTTGAGTAGGTTTATGTCCCACCAAGTGACCCTCAATTCACCACAGAAGTTTTCTTCTGCTTTGCTATCAGTTGACAATCAATATCTAGTCACTTTGCTTTAAATGCTGCCCACCGTTGAACAGGAGACAGTTAACGTGAGAAAAGAGTTCTCTCCAAACCACAAAATGTTGTGTGTTTCCTTTTCCCACAAACGCGCCGACTCCTGCTTCTCTATCCGCCTTGACTCTCTGTCTGCAAGAAGACGCAGCGATGACTGGTGTGTTCTTGCACGTCAAGGAGAGAACAGCAGTGAATCCAGCCCAATTTTGCAGTCCCTCTCTTCTCGGGCCCCTCAAAATGGGACTGTGGAGGTCTTCATCCTTGGATGGTTTATCCATCAACAAAACCAGGGTGACTTTGTTAATTGAATGGGTTTCCATCCCTCTTTCAGAGTCCTGTCCTGACTTGAACCATTGGCAACTGTCAGGGTCCCAAGTCACAGCCCCAACAGAATCAAAATTCCAAGGCAGGCATATTCCTCAAAGCACAAATTTATTAGGCAACGTCATATTGGCATGTCTGAGAGGGACATGGTGGCTCAGTGGTTAAGACGCTGAGCTTGTCGATCAGAAAGGTTGGCAGTTCAGCGGTTCGAATCCCCAGCGCTGCATCATGGAGTAGAGTTTTCCTTCCCCTGCCCATGCCATCCATCCAATCAGGCCACAGTCCAAGGGTCAATCGGTCTCGGATCCCACCTCCTTAGCACCTGGTGGGAAAGTCCTTGGTTCCCAGAGGAAAGAATTTTATTTTGGCTACAATCCTCCAGCTATCTCTGCTTCCCCGCTCCTGTTCCCCAGCTCGACTCCTCTGCACTGTGGCAACCCTGAAGATGCCAAGGGGAAAATGGCTCCAGGCGTGACAGCAACTTCCGTAGGGATGTCTGAGGGCACTGAGCCCCTTTCCCTGTGGTTGATGTTCCCCCTCCTAAGCTTACCCCCATAGGCCTCTGCTTGCCTTTCCTCCATGCAGTATCAAGCCAACGTCACTGGAGGTCCATGAGTGCCATAGGTGGCATGCAGAGCCATTTGTACGGGCATGCGAGCTCCAGCCAAACTTACCTGCACTGTGCATGCATGCACCTCCCAGCTGATTTTCAGCCCATTTGAGGCTATTTTTGCCCTCCTGGAGGCTCGAGGGAAGGCGCTGCAGCCTCGAGAGGCTGAAAAATGGGCCTTCCGGAAATACCAGAAGTGTCGAAACAGGCCCGTTTTTCGGCTTCCAAAGGCTGCAGAGGCTTCCCTCGAGTCCCCAGGAGGGCGAAAACGGCCTCCAACGAGCCGAAAATCATCTGGGAGGCGTGCATATGTGCAGTGCAGGTAAGGGGATGTATGTATGTATGTTGTGCATGCATGTGTAGGGGGCCAGACACATTGCATTGTGGGTGCCGGCACACACGCTCTTTGGCACACCACAACAAAAAGGTTCACCATCACGGCTGTAGGTCCTGCGTCCTTGATGTTGGATCTGCTGCCTTTTGGAGCAGGCCAGACAGGACTTCCTACAGTTTGGGTTAGGAAGGATCCACACTGATCCCAAAAAAGGAGTCCCAGAGCAAATTTGAGAGTTGCTCCCTGTGTCCTGGACATCAAGAATGTTCTATTTTTTGTGGTTATTGCTGCCATCCTTTGAAATGGGAAGCAATTTAGGCACTGCACAAATTCTATTGCGGAAGGAACGAATTTGATTTTCCTGCCCTGATGCCACTGACTGGATCAGTTCAGCAGCAAATCTTGAACGCCCACCATGCGGTTGGCACTCTTCCCAAAACTGTGCAAATGCAGACAAAAGAAGGGATTCAACATGCTATTTTTACTATTGTTTTTTTTTAATTATTAAAAAACACACACAAACAAAAGCGTTTTCTATTGTGAGTCCATTTATTAATTTTGGTCCATTTGTTGGTAGTTTTTCGATGGAGTAAAACTGTGTCTTTATTGAGGGTCTGTCCTCTGGATGAATGATTCCTCTGTTCGTCCATTCCCCGTCCGCTCCCACTCCTTGGCTGGCCCCTTTCCCTGCCCTGGACCAGCTGCAGGGAGCAATGAATGACAGCTCCCCCCACCCCAGAAACTCCCCCATCACAGTTGGTCTGGTGACTTCTGGGATGTCAGCTTGGCCTGACCTAACCTTCAGATATTTCTTCAGTTCTGCTTCCAAATAACCGAGGCTGTTGAAGGTGTTGATTTACTATCATCATGGCTTCTCCTAGAGATGTGTCTCTTTCCTCCTCACTCTGCCCTCAATCCAACCCCAGTTGTTTTAATGGGCTCCACGTGGCTTGAAGTCAGGAGAAAAAGAGAGGTGGGTTTTTCTGAGGGAAACCTGGGTTTCTGGGTAAAAAGCTGGCATAAGTTGATGTGGCCCATTGTTGGGCCAAGAAAGAAACCCAAGTGAGAAGAAGAAGAAGACAAGGTCAATTAACCTTTAGAGGAAGGTCTCATGTTGACACAGATTCCACCATACATCCGTTTGCAATGCTAATGCCCCTTCTTTCTTCACCCTGGTCTCCTCATGACCTGTTGTATCTCCTCAACCTTACCTAGAACCTCCTTACTAACCTTTCACCACCATTGATGGACAGGCATGAACCGATGACCGTTTTCTACCCATGGTTTTTCCCCAACTGGTCTTCTTCCTCTCTTCCTCCACCCCAGCTCCTCTTTCCATTCTTCTCTTTCCCCCCTTCTTCTCTCCTCCAAGAGTTTCACTCTCACAATCGTCTCCTCCCACCAAGAGGCACAACCTTTCGGAAACACCACAGCATAACTTCTCCCCACCCCTTGTTGTTTTCCAAGGTCTTCCTCCCTCAACCTCTTCAGCATGGCTCCTTCAGGAAGCATTAACCAGCACTGCGAGGGGAAGGTTTTATCTTCCTCTGGGCGAACCATTAAGGCAGAAGAAGGCTCACCAGGAGGTTCTCAGAATCAGTCCGCCATTTGCTTTTCCTTTGCTCTGTGTTAATGGTTACCCATCTGCACGATTAGTGAAGGAAGCTGCTGGGACCATTTGTGGTTGGTGAGATGGCCTTGGAGATGGACAACCTGTTGTTGTTGCTTTTTTTCTTCCCCTGCCCCCTCAGGCCTTTCAAGCAAAGTCTTCATTTAATCACCGATTGCCATGCGAAGCTTAGATTTGAGCAGATCGTTCTGCCGTCTCTGGGCTGTTATTTGTGAAAAATGCCACTCTGTAAATTTGATTAATAAATCAACAGACGCCATTCGTCTTCCCTTAGAAATACAAATGCTTCCAAAAGCTTTTATACGATCCAAATAACTCCAGTTATCCCTGGAAGGTGAGACGTGCAAGGACCTTCCCCTCCCTGGAGAAGGAACTGTTGCTGATTAAAAGTTGGGGAGAGAAAAAACAACCACAGCTAACTTCCTTTTTTTTTCTGGAAAAAAAAAACCAACCAACCAACCAACCAACCCCTCCAAAACTAGAGTTGTGTCCTTGTTGTGCTTGTGAGCCACCTGAGGGCTAATCTTGTCGATGACTTTGCAGCTTTTATTGGGCGTCTTGCAGACCCACCGGTAACCCTACGCTGAATCAAAAAATTAAAAAAAATCACAAATCAACGCTGCAAAGTTCATAGAGGGTTGACGATAACCGTGTGAAGCTTTGTGGTTACTCAACAAGGCAAGAAGAGCAAATGCAAGGCAGATTTTTGAGGTTTATTCTCTTTTTCGGTTTCCTTACGCCCCGGTGGGCCCATGGCTTTGAGTAAAGGTTGAGGTCTTCCATCTTGGCAACTTTACAGCTTGTGGACTTCCAACTCCCAGAATCCTGGGAGTTTGGAAGTCCACAAGTGGTCAAGTTACCAATGGTGGAACCCCCTAGAGTAAAGGTACAAATACAAAATACAAAGCTATAAATTGTGCTTCTGACCACAATTTGCACTGTTAGCATTCTTCCCAGGGATACGATGGCTCAGTGGCTAAGACACTGAGCTTGTCGATCAGAAAGGTCGGCGGTTCGAATCCCTAGTGCCAGCATCCCAGAGTGAGCTCCCATTCCTTGTCCCAGCTTCTGCCAACCTAGCAGTTCGAAAACATGTAAAAAAAAACGCAAGTAGGAAAATAGGGACCCCTTTGGTGAGAAGGTAACAGCGTTCCATGCGCCTTTGGCAGTTAGTCCTGCCAGCCACATGACCATGGAGACGTCTTCGGACAGCGCTGGCTCTTTGGCTTTGTAACGGAGACGAGCAGCGCCCCCTAGAGCTGGAAACGATTGGCACAGATGTGCGAGGGGAACCTTTACCTTTACTCTTCCCAGCTAGCAATCTCTGTGTGTTCAATCACACCCAACAATTGCTTCCTTTCCCTAAAAAGCAAATCTGGACAAACAGTAGTTCTGGGGATTTTTTTCAGAAGAACACACACCAACACACCCTTAACATGCGCCCCAGTTGCTTCTTTCTTGAGAGCTTGAGAAAGCTTTGAAAAAGTTGTAATTCTTGTTGCAAGCTCAAAACACAACATTGGCTTGCCTTTAAAAAAAGAAGTAAAATTGGTGTGGTTGGTAACCTTCACAGTTCCATCCCAAAAGCTGAAGGTGTGAATTGCTTGGGTCCTGAACGGAATTATGCGTGTTTAGCAGGCTGGGTAGGCAAAATTTCTGAAATGCCCTGGATGCAAAATCTTATCCAGAGAGCCTTTTGATCTGATGACTCCAAGAACCTCTTCACAGATACAGATCTCTCCCAGCAAATGTCTTCCCCCAAAATACTTCCACCTAACAAACTGGCAAAGTATTCTGATGTTTGCTGCAATCAATCCTTGTCTTATCTAAAAAAAGTAGAGAAAAATGGATGAAACCCAACAGATATTCCCACCTTCCAAAGTTTGTTGGGCCAGGCCAATGTAGAAGGCTCCCAGAGGAAAAAGAGTGTAAATTTCAATGATTTGTGGCTGCCTTATCCAAATTGTGAGGAGAACATTTAAAATAACAACGTTCTCTCTCTGCAGATTCCTGGTTTTCTGGGGCTCTTGGCTCTGAGGGGTTCCGACCATTGCTTTTTTTGAAAAAGTAGGGGAGCCTACATAACCAAACGTAAAGCTTTTTAGAAAGCAGCTCTGTTTCCAAATTTTCTTTTTGCCTTGAGAAATCATGAGAATGATGCAAAGCCTCACACTTTGTATAGTCTGCCCCCAAGTTCTTTTTTAACCAATTAATAAGATCCCAGATTGTTTGCAAACACTGGAAAAAAAACGACTTATATATTTTGCTTCTTGTTACACAACACGTAATTACTACTATCTTTTTTTTTTAATAAAAAAGAACAACAACCTGGCATATGTGTTATTTTGTTAAAAAATAAGCTTGACAGGACAAAAATTACGGAGTTAAAATGGAAGCCAGTGCAATTCTGGGCGTCTTATTAAAATTCTTCTGTCTTGCTGGCATTTGTTCTGTGTTTGGGGCATCAGAATTGTCCGCTTGTTCCAACTCTGCATGTCTCTTTGTTTTCTCTCATATTCCCATTTTCCCAGTAGACAATGCCCTGGTGAAAGAACCTTCGGATTTACTCAGCAGGCAAAAATGCCTCGAAGCTTTGGCGTCTCTGCGACACGCCAAATGGTTTCAGGTTGGGCTTTTTGTTCTTACCTATCATAGCCTTTCAAAAAGTTTTCTTTTAAAAATAATAATTAAAAAATTAAAATAAATCATATAGAGTCGTTTAGGTTGGACCTCCCTGCAGACAAGAACAGGAACAATTCTGGTTTTTTTTAGGCCAGAGCCAACGGGCTAAAATCGTGCGTGATTGTTCTACGGATCCTCAGAGATTTATGCAACAGAGTTCCCACCTGGGCGCCTTTGAAAGGTTGGGTGAGTGTTGCTTAGTCCACCTTTGCAAAAATTTGCTTAGGAGAACGCAGTCCAGAATTAATCTTTTGCCTCTTCTAATTTATTTATGTTTTTATTTGTTTCATTTATTTGTCAATAGCTTACAAAATAATAAACATAAGTATAAATACAGGAAATGGGTACGAATAATTGGGGACAATAGGACAGGGATGATAGTAATGGTGGGATTCAATTTTTTTTAACTACCGGTTCTGTGGGCGTGGCTTGGTGGGTGTGGCAGGGGAAGGATACTGCAAAATCCCCCTTCCCTCCCCACCCCACTAACCTGCTTTCCAGCTCTGTTCTCCTGTGCAGGGCAACCAAAGGAGACCCAGCCGATCAGCTGGGACTCGATGGGGGGCAGTGAATAGATGGGAGCGTGGCCAATCAGAGGTGGGATTTGCTGGTTCTCCGAACTACTCAGAATTTCCACTACCGGTTCTCCAGAACTGGTCAGAACCGGCTGAATACCACCTCTGGACGATAGGCACGATTGTGCGCTTATGCACACCCCTTACATACCTCTCTTAGTCAATAGTGGCTAGTTTGAGGGGAAAGTTTTGGGGGATTGGGGATGTGACCACAGAGTCAAGTAGTGCATTCCAGGCATTGACCACTCTGGCTGAAGTCGTACTTTCTGCAATCAAGTTTGGAGTGGTGTACATTAAGTTTACATCTGTTGTGTGCTCTTGTGTTGTTGTGGTTGAAGGCTTAAAATGTCATTGATTGGTAGTACATTAAAACAGATTATTTTGTCAACTCTGCTTAAGTCAAACTGTAGGTGGCATAATTCTCAGTTGTCCGAATTCAAAATCTCAAGCCTGGTGGTGTAGGGTATTCTGTTGCAAACAGAGGAGTGTATTTCTCCTCCTCAGCACTTGAGATACCAGATAAACTCCCCTCAACCCCAGCCAGTTCTTTTTGTAAAAAAAATAATCCTTGGCAGTTGTTGACTGCAGATTTTATTGCCTTCTGTGGGACTTGGGTTAGGTTATCTGTCCATGAGACAGAATCTTCAGGGCAAGCACCCAGCTGAACAACATCTCAAGAGCTATCCTCAACCATCCATGGTCCAGGATTGTCTCCTAAGCTGGGTCTGTTGAAAACAAAGAGCATCAGTGCAACCCTGATTCCTTTCGGTGGGCAAGAAGGACCAGGTGTGCACAAGTGTGAGGAGAGGGCCACATAGTAGTTCCCAAGTTTGTCCTGCAAGGACTCTTCTGCCCAAAAAGTGATGGATCCAAAACAGAAGTCCTAGCTTTCCCCATTAGAGGAGCACCGGGAGAAGAAAAGATGTGTAGCTCAGGGTTGAACAGTGGAGGACTTGGTGCCTTCTGAGCTTGGTTGGTGGCTTGCAGATGTCTCATTACCCAACTGACTAACATCATCAATGAGGGGCACCCTTGTTGGCACCCATCTCTGCTACAGAGCAATTTCCTCCCCCCTATTCTGGAATATGATATGTATTCCACACAAGAGATTTTTCTCCCTGGTCCAGATTGATGTGCTGGTTGATAGGAGTGCCAACACAATGTTCTGTACAGAAATTGTGTTTTATGTTCTGATGTCAACATTGACACTGGATCACATTACTGCTACTGGGCCCATTGTACACTCAGTGGTGAGTGGATCTCATAACACCAATTGCCAGAATGGGATGGTGGGGTTATGATTCTCCTTTGGTGGATCCAAACATTCAGATATCTCCAAGAAGAGGGCAGAATTTCTAACCATAGCTATGACGGATGGAAATTATTTGGTGGCCTTTCTGAGCTCATGGTTGGGCTTGCCTTGTCCGTCCATCAGTCCTCCTGTCTTTCTGTGATATTTGTATACCATTAAGTACTGACACCATCCAGTTGTCTTCCAGCCCTTGGAGCTGCTGTGCGAGAAAGCCATTGGCACCTGCAACAGGCCGTTGGGTGCAGGGGAAGCTCTCCGGCGAGTGTTGGAGTGTTTGGCCTCGGGCATCCTGTTGCCAGGTAAGACCTGCCAAGCGTTTTCTTGAAGGTTGAGCAGTCATGCATTGATAGACCACTCTAGCATGTCCTATTTGGATGGTAGTCTTCCGGTTGGCTGATCCCGTGAGTTTAGAAGATATCTCTCTAAGGTCTTCTCTTAAGTAGGAGAATGAAATGGGTTGTCCATCCTTCTTGAGAGCGAGCAGAGGTCTTCTAAGATCTGTTATCATGGATGATGACACTGGCATAAAACACAGTGCAGCTTTTCATGGATGTTTGTTCACCTTCCTGAAAATACGTTCTCATTTTTGAGGTTGACTTGAGGAACCTTGGCTGGTGCAAGTCAAGGATGGTTGGAGGAGCCATCTCTTTCATTCCCAACTGCCTCCGCAGCTTTTCTCTTTAGATCTTCCTTTGAAATCCATATGCAAAACTGATGCAATCCAACTGATAACATTGTGTAAGAGACACCCATCTCTAACTAGTCATTTTCCTCCCAGGTAGCTGTCGGAGTGTTCACAGTGTAATTACTATTATGAGAGAGCCCAGAAGCAAAACACAGCACACAGAGACTTAGACATTTAACAGTGGTTTATCTACAAGACAGTTATATACAGAAATATACGTGGTAGGCAAAATACCTTACAAGCAACCAATCTTCTTAACTCTTCACGGAGAACTCTGCAATGGATACAGGACACAAGGAGAGAGAACACACCCTCTAATGGCTGCCTTTATATAGATACCTCTTAAAGTGCTAAAACTTCTGTGGATCCATTCTTTTTGTCTTAAAAGGGCAATACCCATGCTATGCTGATTCATCCTTATTGCATCAGCCTTACGTTGCATCAGCCTTACAGCAACTGGTCAGCTCTTAAATTTCAATGCCTTAACAGTAGCTCTTTTTTGTTGTTCTGTGCCATCCTGATTATGGGTTTGAGCACCATTGGAGAAGGTTGAGGTTGAACTCCTTTCCTTGTGTCTAGGTGGGCCCGGCGTGCATGACCCCTGTGAACGAGAGCCAACGGATGCCTTGTCTAGCGTGACTGTTTCACAAAGGGAAGCCATAACCCATAGTGCCCAGGTAAAAACGGGCCAGCCACCTAGGTTGGTCTCCTTTCCCTCCAGCAATGGAGAACAAAGGCTTGTCATGTTTTAAAGGCACCCAACGTCACTGCTTGGGATGGTGGGTTGAAAGCTACCCAGTCTCTGGAGCAGAGTGCTCTTTGGTGTCGGAGTGGGGTTGACTCACCGAATAACATTCTTCCTTCCTTCTATGTTTGACCCATTTTGATTGTTTCTACAGCATGCCCTGAGACTGTCGGCCTTTGGCCAAATCTACAAGGTGCTGGAGATGGACCCTCTCCCTTCCAATAAGTCTTTCCAGAAATATTCATGGCCGGGGGCCGACAAAGAAGGTAGGTGCACCTGAAGGGCAGCCAAGAAGCAACGGATGGAAACTAATCAAGGAGAGAAGCAGCCTGGAACTAAGGAGGAATTTTGTGGCAAGTGAGAAGAATTAATCCGTGGAACGACTTGCCTCCAGAAGTTGTGGGTGCTCCCAACACTGGAGATCTTTTAAGAAGAGATTGGACACCCCTTTTGTCTGAAATGGGATACGGTTTCCTGCCTGAGCAGGGGGTTGGACTAGAAGACCTCCAAGGCCCCTTCCAACTCTCTTATTCTGTTCATTCTCCCTTTCCTTGACAGCTGATCTTCCAGTGATACAATCACGGTCTAATTAATTGCAACTAATTGACAGTGTACTGGAAAATTATAATCTCCGTGACGTTTATAAATCGTCGATTCGGTTGTGTTTTACTTTTTATTCCTCTGCCTTGGGGGCTTTTAATGTTAATAAACAAACATTAAAAGCCCCCAAGGCAGAGGAATAAAAAGTAAAACACAACCGAATCGACGATTTATAAACGTCACGGAGATTATAATTTTCATATATATATACAGAGAGAGAGAGATTCCCAACCCCCCTCCCCAAATAACCCCTTCCTCTCCCAGTCTAGAAAACTGGCATCCAAAGAGCGGTACTCGCAGCCAATCTTCCTTCATGCAAAAGGGTTTTTTTCCCAATGCTTTTTCTCAGTTTCCATCCTGCCCATCAGCGATGCTCACCTCTTCCTTTTATGCAATTAAAAATACAATTTCTTCTTTTCTTTCTAGGGGCGGGTTCCTCTGCCCTAAAAAGGCCTTTTGAAGACGGGTTGGGAGACGAGAAAGACCCCAGTAAGAAAATGAAGAGGAATTTGAGGAAAAGTAAGGACGCTTTTTCTTCTTTTTCACTTTCATTATTGCCACATTTTTTAAAAATTTCTAAGCTGCCCTTCATTCATTTCTGCTCCATTGTTAGCTAACTTTTGCAACGGGGATTTTGCAATTCCTTGTTTATTAACTGTGTTGTTTAGCCACCGTTTGCAGGTATGACAGGGATGGAAAAAGTTGCTTACATTTTACAATGAGTTTACAACACAAAGTGGAAGTAAGACTGTGAACCCAGTCATGGTTTCACTGAGCAATTGCTTCGCTTCATGACCGAGTTGCCGGTTCCAATTGTGGTCACTAAATGGGTCCTTTAAAGAGTTGCAGTGCTTAGCAACAGGTGCTAATTCTGTGCCTTGAATTGGCCATAGCTAGCTCTTTCTCTAGTAAACAAATAAAACTCAAACACCCCTGTTTTCTCTGTATAAAGATTACTAGATTCTTTTTTCCAGCGTAGTCACTTTGGATTTGGATAAAACCATTACTTTTTTTTTTACAGATGCTGGGTGCTAGCTTTCAAAACAAATTTCAAACTTTGCCTGAGAGGTGGTTTAAGAGAATTTAATTTAACAAATAAATAAATTAGATGAATGAATGAATGAATGAATGAATGAATGAATGAATGAATGAATGAATGAGAAAAGGAAGGAAGGAAAAAGAAAGAAACAAGGGGAAAGAAAAGGAAAGGAAAGGAAGATAAAAAAAGGAAAGGAAGATAGAAAAAAGAAAGGAAGATAGAAAAAGAAAAGGGAAAGGGGAAAGGAAAAGATGCTTCTGGAAAACATTAGCCTATTCAGTTCTTCCGTTCAGACAATAATATAAAGTGACTAGCTGGATCCCCATGCTTTGCTACGAAACTATGTGGTTGGGCTTAGTTTTTGGGGAGAAAAATAAGGGGAAAAATTCTGCCTCTGCCTACCAATATCCATCAGTATTCATTTATTTATTATTATTATTTTATTTATTACATTTATATACCGCCCTTCTCCCGAGGGACTCAGGGCGGTGAACAGCTCATCTAAAAACCCCACAAATACAAAAGTTAAAAAATAATTAAATATTAGAATTAGCTGCAATTAAAAAAAAGATTTGGCTAATGACCTGTCAGTATGTGTGAGAGAGTGGAGGGCTATTTGGAAATTGAAACAGTATTTGCTGTGTGCGCAAAAAGGAGACAGCAAGGAGCCTGGGTGTGGCTTAGCTCAACTATTCTGTACTAAAGCTGCTTGGTGCTCTGAAACTGAAACTCCTCTGCTTGTGTTTTGCATTTGGAAGAGATTTCCTTTCAGGTGGGGAGGGGGAGTAGAACTCCTTAGCACCAGAGTGTGTTAATAATGGTAATAATATACGGAATAGTAATGCTCTGATGGTCATTTTGAAAAACAATCCTTTCTTAGTGAGCCCCTAGAAGCCAAGAGGAAGATATGGGCCAAATATCAAGTTTGTAGGCTTTACAGTTTGGGAGGTTTTGTGATGATGCGTAGGCCATCCCAGCTTCTCCCCTTCTTAGTCCATCTCTGCCTTGTGGCTTCCTTCCCTGACAGTCCTTGATAGCAAAGCAATAGACCTCATGAATGCCTTGATGCGGCTGAATCAGATCCGGCCTGGCCTGCAGTACAAGCTGCTCTCTCAGTCGGGGCCCGTCCATGCGCCCGTCTTCACCATGTCGGTCGATGTGGACGGGACGACCTACGAAGCCTCAGGACCTTCCAAGAAGACGGCCAAGCTTCACGTGGCCGTGAAGGTGAGCCCAGCCAAGTTCTCTGCTAGACCTTGGGCGCCTTGTCATAAGGGTTTGGGGGGCCGGGACGGGTTGGGAATCCCTGGCTCGGCACCTTGGCCTAATGAAGAAGGTCTCTCACTATGCGATCCGCCACAGGTGTTGCAAGCGATGGGTTACCCCACCGGCTTCGACGCAGACATGGAATGCACAAGCTCCGATGAGAAGTCGGATACGGAAGGCAAGAACGAGACTGTGTCTTCACACCCGAGCAATAATAACGGAAATTCCACAGTTGATACCTCTGCAACCTTAGAGGTGAGTCTTCCTTCCCCTCCCTCCCTTCTTTCCTTATCGTTCTGTCTCCTTCCTTCGAGGATTTCTGGCCCAGGCAGGAGGAAGGGGGAGTGGTGCACCTGGGAGATGCCAAATTACGCAGGCGTGTGGTCACGGCAGCCATGAAGGGGCAGAGGGTCCCCCCAGGCTGCCACCACACGGTTCCTTGAACAGGGAAGTCCCCTGTGCCGGTTGCCAGTCCCTGAAAATACGTGGGGGTAATCGGGTGTGAAAGCATGCAAGGGCAGAAGATTTGTAGGGCTTCAGGATCTATCGGCCTCCCCTTCTTGTATGAATTGGGCTTTCCTGAAGTGACCTGCTGGAGATGCTCCTTCCTTGCTTTCCCTTCTCCACCTCTCTATCATCTATTCACCTGCCTTCCTTCCTTCTGTCTATGCATCTTCCCTTTCTGTTTATCTGTTTCTCTCTCTTTCTCCCTCTGTGCTTCTGTTTCTTCCCTCTAACCATATTCCATTCCATTCCTTCTTTCTATCCACCCACCCATCCATCTTCCTATTCACCTCTGTCTATCCACTTATTATCTATTGTCTATCTGTCTCTCTCTGTCTTGTCTACCTACCTACCTATTTATTTGTCTATCATCTCTATTTTTCTGTTTCTCTCTCATCTATCATCTCTATCTATTGTTCTCTCTATATCTATGTCTCTATCATCTTTGTCTCTATCATCTATCTGTCCATCTCTATCATTTATCTCCGTCTGTCTCTATCTATCTCTATCTATTTCCATCCATCCATCCATCTGTCCAGGGATGGGCTTCAAATATTTTAGCAAGGGGTTCTCTGCCCGGTTGCTGGGTGGGTGTGGCTTAGTGGGCCTCCTGCGCCACAGTGGGGGAGGAGCGTTTTTGCCCTCCCAGGGCTCCGGAGACTTTCCTTGAACCCCTGGGAGGGTGAAAATGGGACCCCCAGGCTCCGGAGGCTCTCTGGAAACCAGAAAGGGGCCCATTTCCGGCCTTCACTGAGTTCCAGGAGGCCAGTTTTTCGCCCTCCCCGAGCCTCCGCATGTCCCTGCGCTTACCTGCATCCAAAACGGGCCACGTGGGGACTCCTGGGAGGGGTGGGCGAAGCCAGCTAGGAGTGGGATTTGGGGGTTCTCCGAACTGCAGAATCTGTGAACCCTGCGAACCCCCAGCAGCCCATCTACCTATCTATCATCTATCTTACCATCTACCAACGTACCTGCCTACCTACCTGCCTATCTCCCTTCTGGTTCACACCGATTGCTGGAGAAGAGAGCATTCCTTCTCACCAAACGTTGCACAGGATGGAACGGATGGCCCTGGTAGCCCCTGGCCCTCCCCTCAAGCCTGTCCTGCTTCTCCTAGGTCCGAACTCAGGGTCCCATCCTCACAGCCAGCGGCAAGAACCCGGTGATGGAGCTCAACGAGAAGCGGCGAGGCCTGAAATACGAGCTCATCTCCGAGACAGGAGGAAGCCATGACAAGCGGTTTGTGATGGAGGTGAGGAGGGTCCTTTCCCCCCCCCCCCCCCCAGGCTGGGACTTCCTCTGGGGGCGACGCCCAACCGGGGTGCCAATTGCCAGTCTCGCTTCCAGGTAGAAGTCGACGGGCAGAGGTTCCGAGGGGCTGGCCCCAACAAGAAAGTAGCCAAGGCCAGTGCTGCCTTGGCGGCTCTCGAGAAGCTGTTTTCGGGCCCCAACGCGGCTGCCAATAAGAAGAAAAAGATCCTCCCACAGGTGAGAGGGGAGGGGCTGCGCCTCGGGTGGCCCAGGTGGATCCCAGTCCCTGTGCAAACTTCCAAAGTCAGCAGAAACCCAGAAGAATTGGGTGGGACCGGGTTGGGGGGGGGGGAGAATTTTGGGGTGGAGAAGAAGGGAGGGAAGTTGAGTGGTGTGATGGCCTAGAGGTGGCGCTCTCGCCTCATATGCCGGAAGAGTGTGACTTCGATCCTAGGTAGAGGCGGATATTTCTCTGGACATATTGAGACAATATCTGCCGATTATAACTCCGCATCGGTGACAGGAAAGGCATCTGGCCAGTAAATACTCGGCTCCATTCAGTTGCCCAGACTCCACCCCGCAAGGGATTGTGGGGTCATTTAAAAGGAGAAAATGAAGAAGGGAGGGAAGTAGATCCAGCTGGGGGGAATTGAGGAAGGGGTTTGAGCAGAGCCTCTTGGGGAAACTGTAAGCCATCCTCAGGCAGATATCATACAGAAGGATCTTGGCCACCAAATGGGACCAAGCTGCTCTTGAAGAACCTCATTCCTCTGACCTGCAGCCCGATCCGTCCTGACACCCCCCCCCTCCCCAGGACCAGAATCCCCCTTTGAAGATTACAAAAGGGAAAGGAGAAGAGAGTCAACAACAGCTGTGACTTTCTTCTTTGGTTGGCCTTCATCCTTCTCCGCCTCTCTCCACAGACCAAAGGAGGGATCGTAAACACAGCCATGTCTGCGGCGGCACGAGGAAGAGGACGAGGGTCGCCCATGCGGGGGGCGTTTGTCGGGGCGGCGGCAGCAGCCACCAGTTACCTGGCACCAGGTAGAAGCAGCCTGGGTTGTCCTCTGGTTGTAACAACTGAGACCTGCCATGAGGCTGGCCTTCCAGGGATGAGGAGGCTTTTCACCAATCGTCCTGGCTGGTCCATATCTTCCGCTTCGATCTTTTAGAGGGGCTGAAATCCCATTTTTTGATTAAATGGAGGTGCCCCAAATTACTCTGATCACCCGCCCCCCAAGTGTTTCCAGGCTTCCATGCAATGGTCACCCACCTGGGGGTCGACTTCAAAAATTTTAGCAAGGGTTCCCTGCCTGGTTGCTAGGTGGGTGTGGCCATGGTGGGCGTGGCCTAGTCGGCCTCCTGGACTACAGGGGGGGTGGTTGGCCTCTCTGGGCTCTGGAGGCTGTTCTCAAACCTCCGGAGGGTGAAAACAGCCTCCTTGGACTCCGGAGGCTCTCTGGAAGTCGGAAACGGGCCCATTTTTCACCCTCCCAGAGCCTCTATGGGGGCCTTGTAGTTACCTGGCATCCAAAACAGGCCACGTGGGAACTTCTGGGAGGGGCGGGGCCGGGGGTGGGCGGGGCCAGCCAGGGGATGGGATTTGCGGGTTCTCCAAACTGTGCAGAATTCTTACCCCACCCCTGGTCACATCCTAAGGTCTCTTCTTACATGAGAGAATCCATGTCTTCTTGGAAAACAATGCAGTTTTGAGGAGTTGACAGCAGTGGTGGGATTCAAAATGTTTTACTACTGGTTCGGTGGGCGTGGCTTGGTGGGCGTGGCTTGGTGGGCGTGGCATGGAAAAGGATACTGCAAAATCCCCCTTCCCTCCCCACCCTTCTAACCTGCTTTCCAGCTCTGTTCTCCTGGGCAGAGCAACCAAAACAGACCCACCCCATCAGCCAGGACTCAATGGGAGGCGGAGAAGAGATGAGGTGGGCAGGGCCAGTCAGAAGTGGGATTTGCTGGTTCTCCGAACTACTCAAAATTTACACTACCGGTTCTCTAGAACCCGTCAGAACCGGCTGAATCCCACCTCTGGTTGACGGCCTTCTTCATACTTTGGAGTTTATTCCATCCGATGTGTTGGATGGTGATGGGAACTGCCGAAGGCTTTATGGCAAGAGTCTCCAAACTTGGCAACTTGAACCCTTGTGGACCCAGAATCCCCAAGCCACCATGGCTGGCTTGAGGAATCCTGGGCGTTTGATTTGATGGCTTATTTGCGTCAGAAGCATCACAATTAAAATAAGGCAACTACCACACGGCATAAAATTTTACAAAAGTAAAATACAGGCTGCTCCTCAATTTATGAGCACAATGGAGCCCAGCGTTTATGGTGCTGAGACATTTCTTGTGTGAGCTTCGGTCCCAGTTTACAACGTTCCCTGCCACGGTTGTTAAAGTGAATCGTTGCAATTTTAAAGTTAGGGATATGGTTGGTAAACGAGTCTGGCTTCCCCATTAAGTTTGCTTATTAGGAGGTCGCAAAAGGGGAATCTCGTGACCCCAGGTCACTGCAACTGTCATAAGTGCAAGTTTGTTGACAAATGTCTGAATTTTGATCAGGTGGCCACGGGAAAGCTACAACGGTCATAAGTGTGAAAAACGGTCATAAGGCACTTTTTTCCAGTGATAACGTAACTTTGAATTGTCACTAAATGAATTTGAGGACTTAGAACTTTCCAAACATTAGGGCCGTGATGGCAAACCTAGGACACAGATGGCACGCAGAGCCATTTGTGCCGGCACGCAAGCTGCAGGCAAACTTACCTCACTGTGCATGTGCGCACCTCATAGCTGATTTTCGGCTGGTTTGAGGCCTTTTTCAGCCTCCCGGAAGTTTCAGGAAGGCATCTGCAGGCTTTTTCAGGCTGAAAACTAGGTTCGTTTCATCACTTCCTGTTTTTCCGGAAATACCGGAAGTGACGAAACAGGTCTAGTTTTCGGCCTACAGAAGCCTTCCTGAAGTCTCTGGAAGGCTGAAAAAGGCCTCAAACCAGCTATGAGACGAAGTGCAGGAAAAGGGGAGGGGTGAGTGGATGGGGATTGCATGCGCATGCGTAGGGGGCGTGCAAGTTGTGCACAATTTTTGACACAGGAGCCCAAAAAGGTTACCACCTCTGCCATTAGGGGATGCTCAAAAGTTGTGACGTGCCTTGGGGATTGTAGAGATATTTTGGTTTTTTAATATAAAGTATAATATAAAGGTGCTCGGGTAAGTAACCAGATAAATATCATCTCTTTTTAACCTTTTGCTCGCTTCATTTGAGTGTACGAGATTAAAATAGGTGCAAATTACATAGATCTTGCCCAGAAACTGGCAACTTTTATTGCGTTCTGTCACACTGCCATGAAGTCTTCACATATACGCAGATCAGGGCCCAAAGGGCAGTTGTGTATGTGGGTTGTTATCTGCGTGTCACCACAATGATAAAGAGCAAATTCTGCAAGAGACCCTTGAATTCTGGGAGTTGAAGTCCCCAAATCTTAAAAGTTGACAAGTTTGGAGACGCCCACTTTATGCTTCATCTGACGGAGCCTCTTCTACTGATAGTCCTTGACCTGTGATGGCTTTCAGGATTCCGGCAGTTACCCCCATTTAAATCATGACTCTTGAACCAAACTTCCGAAACTTGAAAAGGATTTATTGGGAGTTAACATGTCCAGCATTGTCTGGGTGTAGCCGACTCTGAGCCACATAATTCATTGTCACCCTTGACCCTTGTTTTTCCCCACCCCCTCTGGGTGTATCCTAATTCATATCCTCCAATGGGACACCTCCATAGCCCAGAGTCATCAATCAGTCTCTCCAGTTAGATTTTTGCATGGCAGAAACTTCAGTCACCTAGTTACTATCTTTGAAAACATTTATGGAATGCACTTTCGATTTCCAAGTGCTCTTTCAAAACTCTTTCCCCCCCCTCCCTTTCTGTTGGCAACTCTAAAAAGGCCATAGAAATATTTTATGAGTTGACAACGACAATTGGGACTGGGATTTCAGTCAACTAAACAACATGGTCATTCAGTGAGTCCTCACGCGACCGGACCTGATTTTTCGAGCATTTTTACAGTGTTCATTCAATGAATCACACATTCGATAAGTGAATCTGGTTAGTCCCGTTGACGTTTTGCTGGTTGGAAGTTGGCTGAGACGATCGCAGGATGCCTGCTTAGCATCCTAAAATATGACTGGCGGGCATCTCTGACACGCCCGTTTTGCCCTCCCTGCCCACCGGGAGGACCGGTCACTGTGTCTTTGTCTGCTTCCTTTGCAGGGTATGCAACTCCCTATGGATACAACGCGGCAGCTGCCGCTGCACCAGCTTACGGTACGTCCTTCCCTTTTCTTCGTCTACATGCAGCCACATGGATCTCCCCATTCTCTGGCCAGCTTTTATTTTGGGGGTGGGGGAGGCGAGGTGGGGTCCCCTCTGGACAGACATCAGCCAAGCTGCTCTTCTTGCTGTGGCTTGTTCCTCTCCTGGTTTGCTTCTGCCTGACTGCGAAAGAGCTGCTTGCCCTAACTGCCTGCTCCCTCGATCCCCCGTTGCCAGCACCGAGAGAGCCGCCCCCCGCTTCCTGCCTTCTGAACGGCCATCTTGTACTCCATTCAAAGCTTCTCAAAGGGCCAAATCTTCCTCCTATCTGAGAGTCGTCCTTGGTGTCCTGACCCAGCTCCCCAAACATGACCAACCCTCTGTAATTGAAGCAAAGATTCCTTGAATTAAGAGCGCCGGCAGCCCCGGCAAAAAGTTTCTGTAGTAGTAGTCTGCCACATCTATTCATCTCTCCCTGCCTTTGATCCCCAGAGTGGGGCCTTTCTAGCAGCAGTGGCTCTTCCGTCTCGAGGACCAGCCCATAGATTTCCGCTGCTCTCCTCTCCTCTGCCTTCTGCACATCCATGCATCAGGCACTGGACGCAGCTGTTCCTCCTCTTCCTCATCAGCCACCTCCAGACCTGGGGGCTGTTGACTCTCCACCTGAGGGCTGACAGATGGCCGAGGCTCCACATCTCTCTCTCTCTCTCTCTCTACTAGCTCCCTTCCCATTTCCTCCTCAGAGCTCAGGTTGCCTTAATGCTGACCCTGACTCTGGCTCCGCCTCCTTGTCTGATTCGGCTGCTGGAGAGGCTGGCGGCCAACAGCCCACAACAGTTGGCTTCTATGCCGCCTCCCCTCCATGGTCCTCTCTTCTGGCTCACAAAGGGGCAGGGTCACCTCTTGGGGTCAGGTCCCAAGAAACTGTAGGTTGCCCTTTGCCTATCTGGGACAGCAATACCCCCCTCCCCCCCAGGGCTGGGCCTTCCATTGCATCTCCCATCATCCCCCAATCTGTCTGGGGGCGGATGGGAACTGAACTGTCCAGCATCCAGCCACCAGATTGGAGGAAGGGGCTGCAACCACTCAGCGTTTCCCCCACCCCCAAGGAAAGGAGAGGAGAGCAGGCCTGTTGGTGGGCGCTTGGCCTAGTCCTGCCGGCCCATAGCTGAAAATCTGGGATTTTCAGCTATGAGGCCCTAACTAGCTTTGCTCTTGTTTCAAGAGTCAGCGCACCCATGTTTGGATGGGTAAGAAACCAATTCCTCTACCTCAGAACTCTCTTTAAGAATTCCCCTGCTCCTCGACTTATGACCGTGACTGAGCCCAAAATTTCTGCCGCTAAGTGAAGGCTTTTGCTAAGCGAATCCTGCCTCCTTTTACGACCTTGGCTTGCCGCCGTTGTTAAGTGAATGGCTGGGAGTGGGAGTGTTTCTAGGCAGATCTGTGTTCCCCTGGATTTTGCTTGTCAGGAGGTCGAAAAAGGGGATCTCCTGACACACACACCCGGGACGCTGCAAACGTCATAACTATGAGTCATTTGCCAAGCGTCTGAATTTTGATCAAGTGACCGTGGGGGGAGTATTGCAATGGTCATAAGGGTGAAAAATGGTTGTAAGTATGAAAACCGGTCATAAGCCACTTATTTCAGTGACGTAACCGAACAGTCACTAAACGAATTGTCCTGAACAGTCAAGGACTGCCTGTCCTGACTCCATCACTCAATCCACCTGTTGCAATTGACTAGGATCCCCCCTTCCCCCCTCATTTTTCCCTCCCCAAGCCAGGGCAGGGGTCTTACTCCCAAGAAGTGCTGCTAAGGCCCACACTCTGCCCTCCACAGATCCTCCCACAGCTCTTGATTTTAAAAAAATCCTGATTTTTGAATAATTGGGGGGGGCAGGGGGGGAACCAAAACAAAAGAACAAAAAGAATTGGCTCTTTGATGGCTTTGAATGTAGTTTCATGCAGCAATGAGGGGAAACGCCTTTGGAGTCAGCAGTGGCCGCTCTGCCCTGCGTTGGGCGCATCGGTTGGGCCCGGGGGAGACTGAAGCTGCCCGTGGTGTCTCTGCATGATCTCCTTTCCCACTGCCCTGACCCAGCTCCCCAGACACGACAAACCCTCTGAAGGTGACTCAAAGATTCCTTTCTTAGCAAATGCCGGGAGCCTCAGCAAAAAGTTTCTCTCTCAACGTTGGCCGGCCGAACTATCACATCTATTCATCTCCTCCCCCTGCCTTTGATCCCCAGAGCTGGGGTGGAGGCTCTGCTAGCAGCAGTGGCTCTTCCGTCCTGAGGACCGGCCCATAGATTTCCACTGCTCTCCTCTCCTCTGCCTTCTGCACATCAGGCACTAGACCCGGCTGTTCCTCCTCTTCCTCATCAGCCACCTCCAGACCTGGGGGCTGTTGACTCTCCACCTGAGGGCTGACGGACTTCCCTTGGGAAGAAATAAACACTCTGAACACTGTCTGAAATAGTGCTCAGTCAGGAAGGATCGGCTTTTAGGAGGGGAGGCAGCTGAGTCAAGGTTGACTCAGCTTTCCGTCCTTCTGAGGTCAGTAAAATGAGGACCCAGATTGTTGGGGACCAGAGGCTGACTCTGTAAATCGCTTAGAGAGGGCTGTAAAAGCACTGTGAAGCAGTATATAAGTCTAAGTGCTGTTGCTATTGGTAAAATATATATTGAGCCAGTGAAGGTTTAGACTTGGGAGAAAGTTTTACTCCACGGATTTTGCTGGCTGGATGAGAATAATTTCCCTAACTGACCAGTTACTCTTCCTTGAGAAGAAGCTGGAGGTGCCTGGGAAAATAATGGGATTGTACAGTCTGCTCTCCCCATTTTCTCTCTCACCCACCTCTGAGGGTATAGAGGGAAACTCTCAAAGTTGTCTCAAGTCACTCCCTATCTATAAGTGAATTTCGTTGTACGTATACTGCGTATATACATACAATGACAATAAAGAATTTAATTAATCTAGAGTAGAGATTCAGCACAAGGCCAGTCAAATGTTGGCTGGCCCTGGAATTTTTCTCCCCAGTTCATAAATTACAATTAACCAGTGGAACAGCTTGCCACAAGAAGTTGTGGATGCTCCTTCAGTGGAGGTTTTTAAGAAGAGGTGTGACAAGCCATTTCTCTGGAATGGTCTACGATCTCCTGCTTCCAGCCCAGAATATTCTGTTATTCCTCAGCTCCCGCTGAAGCTCATGAAAGCAGCTGCTTCTTAAAAAACAAGATCCATTCCGTGTCCGCATTGCAAAAGATGCCACTGATTTAGAACTTCCAAGCAACCCCCTATCCTCCTCCAGCTATGCATTCAAGTCTCAAGGGGTTTGTGGTATTCCTAACTCGTGCAAGATCAGAAAAAAACTGCCTCAAAACAGCCGGAAGTCCAACTTTAGGGGGAGGGGATGCTGGGTGCTGGTAGGCAACTCCTGCTAACCCCCCCCTCCCCTGCTAACTCAAGCGATCCATGGCTGACTCCAACAGGCTTATGCAGAGAAAAGCTGCCCACCTTCTCTGCATAAACATTTCTCACGGGTCCCTTCTTTGGTTTTGTTTCTGTCCTTTTGGAAATGTCTGGTTGGTTGGTTGGTTGTGGTGCTGAGTTTTTGGGGCCGTGGAGCTGCTCCTGGTTTTGCAAAAACCCCTCCTTCCCCTTTTCTCTCTTCTCTGCCTGCGTGAAGCTGTTTGCATGTTGGAAAATATATATATATATATTTCACTCTTAACCATGTCGCTCCTCTTGGAAAAAACCTGCTGTTGCTGCTTTCTGATTTCTAAAAAAAACGGACACGTTAGAGGGGCGGAAACAATTCCGAGAGAATGTCCAACAGGGAAGCCTTCTCGCTTTGGTACTTAAACCAAACCCAAGCACCTCCCAAAGATTCTCACGAGGCCACAAGAATTTTATAAAAAGAAACCAGGCAAAGAAAGACCTTCAAACCACCTTGTCCTTCCTCTCCTCCGTCCATTGATCGTCCAGGAAACCATCGGACATTTCCCGGTTGGAAGTCCGGCTGTGCCGTATGGGTTTGCTTGTCTTGCAGCACAGGATCAGGGTTGATTGGACGTGCCAAGCTCTTGAAATTGGTAGCTCTGTAGGACCCCCAACGATCCCTTCTCTGGAGATTGGGAAGGAATGGATCTCTTTGGTTTTGGGAATGGTGGTGGAGAGGACTAACTTCGACCCACCATCAGTCTTACGATGTTGGGACGGATTAGGAGACCAAACCCGTTTGCTTTCCTTCTTCTCCTCCTTCTTCTAGCTTACCTTTTTCGGATACTTAGATTTACCCACGTGCTTTCGGTTTCTTCCTTCCGTAGGTCTACCCAAGAGAATGCTCCTGTTGCCAGTTATGAAATTCCCAACTTTTCCAATGCCCCATTATTCGTTCTTTTAGCCTTCGGCTGAGATCAACCCTCTCTTGACTGGCTTCCATAAACCCAAGGACAGGATGTTAGAAGGAACATGAGACAGAGACACTCAGCTAGCCTACCTACCTACCTTTTAATCCTGGTTTTCTTGGAAAAACACGACAGACTTGAGCAAAAACCATTTGTAAAGATCCATCTTTTTCCACTTTTTTGTTTTCGTTCTTAATTTTTATTTTAACAAAACGCAAACTTAGTTCTCTCTTAAAAACTTGAAGAAGAAAAAAAATACATGAAACTTTGGTCTGTGAAAATGGTTACCTCATTTTTTTTCTCTCCCTCCCCCCTTCACCTCCAAAATAACTTATATATCAACCTTCTGTGATAGGGAAGAAACTTAGATGCTTTGTTTTTAACTGAAATGGAATCTGAATTATGTAAAACCTTAAAACTTGTGAAGGATGTATAGACTATAAAAAAAAAGCTGATCACAAAATAAAACCAGTTTTTGTTGTAATAGAGAGTTTTTTTTTTTTTTTGCCTGTTTCCTAATACGAAGCCCTGGGCCCAAATCTTAGAATTTTACAATTATGTGATGCAATGTTTTTATTGCCGGATTCTTTTTGTGGTGTTTTTTTTTTTAAACAAACTGACATGCCAATAGATTACTATTTAAGAAAAGAAAGGAAGCTAAAGGATTAGTTTTATAATCAAGGAAGTTTCTCTTTAAGCAGAGCATAAGGCCTTTGTGGGGGTCTTTCCATAGGACACTGCCTCCCAATCAAAAATATTTTCCATGGCTTTCTTGCCAAATATCTGGGATAAGTAGGACTACCTATTGGTGTTGTACACCTGGCCATCCGTACCTGGGGCTTTTTCCTAAGCCCTTGTGAATCAGGGTTTTTTTTAATGTTGGAATCTCCCCAGCAGCAAGTTTTCTTTCTCTGTTCTGATTTCTTTTGATTTGGAACCCAAAAAAGGGCCTTGGAATTTGCCAAGGTTTCTGTTCATTAGTTCCCAAAATTTTACAAAAGCCAACCAGGAACATTTGGTGAAGCCCTTTGCGGAGGTCAAAGGTGCCTCCAGACCATTCACTTTTGCATCATGTAATTTAGGGATTCCAATTTCCTGTCCCCCTCCACAAAAAAATCAGACCTTTTCGTTGCAAAGCTGTTAAAAGAAACCCACCTCGAGTAAATCAAAAACACGGTTCTTGTGGCCTCTTTTTAATAGCCCTTCGATGCATTTCTCCCCATCCTCCAGGGCTTAAAAATGAAAAATACGATGGTTCCTCTTCTCGGCAGCCTCGCTCAATTCTAAGAATCTGAAGCAGCAACAGCCCCCATGAAAACTCGCTATTTTTAATTGTCTGGTCTCGTCCCAGCACTGCTGTGAATAGTTCAGTGTTTCAGCCATAGGCCGGTTATCATGCCACCTCTCCGAATTTCCGTCACCCAAAAACGCTCCTCGTTCATGCGGCAGGGCAACTCCCTGGAAACATTTTTACCTGCTTCCCTGAGCTGTCCTTGGGGAGGGTCCCCCCTGAAATTAGGGGCCGTAAATGAGGAAAACGACGGTTGGTTATTAAGGCGTCACCTCTCCACTTGAACGCAAGCGACCAATGGCTCTTTTCAAAAGAGGCCCGTCTGTGGTTCTCCCCTTTCAAAGCATTTCGACCCTCCCAAGGATGCTATGGACCGGTGTGTGTGTGTGTTGGGGGGGTGTCCTTCAAACTCGACAGCTTTTTAAGACGGGTGGACTTCAACTCCCAGAATTCCTCCTAAGTTAGCTTAGGAATTCTGGGAGTTGACGTCCACCAGTCTTAAACTTGCCAAGTTTGAAGGCCCTTGCGATGGACACGGTGGGGTGGGGAGGAAACGAGGGTGGGGAGGGGATGGAAAGGAGAGGAAGGGTCCATCCTTGGTGCGAGACGCGCTCCCTTGCTGACGGAGCCGAAAGAAAAGAACCACAGCTGGTTTTGGAAAGGAGAGGAAGATGCAGCCCAGGCTGCCATGATGGCTGTGCTTCTTGGAATGTGCACCTCCATTTATTGTCCCCGTCCTTCTTGGTGGTGTGGTTCCATCTCGCTTGCTGTTCAGGGGGGGTGATGCTTTAATCCAACCTGGGGATCCTTTGCGGGTCAGCGCAGCAGCAGCCACCCCCCGCCCCTCTGTTGTGGGGTCCTGCAGTCTGTTCTTTTGAAGGGGAGCGGGGTGGGGAGGGACCCTAAATCCTCCCCGGGGTGTTGTGGAGGAGAGTTATTGGCGAAACACGGGACTGCCTGCTGGCCTATGGATGAAAAAGGCGCCACCTTGGAGCTTGGAAAAGCATGGCGATCAATCAAGAGGATCCCAAATCAATTCGTTCCCTGCAATTGGCGGCCGGTTCGATTCTGGGAGGGGTGGCCGTTCTCTGGAGGCCACCAAATTCTTCCCGCCCACCTTTAAAATCCCTTCCCAGCACAAAAGTTCTGGAGAAGTTGCTTGCTGGAGTGGTCCTCTCATGGCAGCCGGTTGCTCTCGAGCGCTCTGCTCTTTCCAACGCAATGGCCATCATTTCCAATAATTTGATATGAAGTCATCTTTTTTCCCCTCTCCCTCTCCATTTATTAATTTAGTTTTATTGATTGATTTGTTTTTATTTGTCATGTTGAGAGTTACTAACCACGTCGTAACTTTTGCCCTGTTGCTGCATATTTTACATTTCTCTGCTTTATTGGGGGGGGGGACCCCAAACCCGTTCCTAAGTTACCTCAGTTTTTTTTTTTTTTTTTTGTTATGTGTGTGTTTGAGATCCAGAACAATCTTTGCCTAGAAAAGATAAAGGAGGGTGGCGAGGGCTATTTGGAAGTGGCTAGAACTAGATTTCCCGCGCACCCTGTTGCAATGGAAACTCCACCCACAGCTGGAAAGAGCAGAGAAATTGAAGCAGTGCTGTCCCACTTTTATATATACATATAAAATGAAATTAACCTTCCTTTCCCCCCCCCCCATCCCTTTCCCCCCTCTCCCTGTCTTGCCTCTCTGCTCTTTCCTGTGCTGTAGGTGGCTGTTTCATTGACAGTCCTTACTGCCAACCACTTGACGTGACGCCTTTTATAATTCACTTGGGGCCTCAAGAATTCTTCTCTGACTTCTAGAGCAAAGAGGTTGCCCAGCTCCAAAGGTGCTTTTCCCACCCGTGAATTTTCAAAGCAAGAGCTAATGGAGACCTTGGAGGGAGGGGAGGGAAGGAGGGAGGGAGGGGCGGTTTGTATCGAATATTTTAAAAATCCTTGGACTTCCTCCAGCATCCCCAAAAGCAATACGCCACCTTCACCCCTCCCCCTCTACCCTGGCTCTTGAAAAACCACAGCAATAGTCGTACGATGGAGAGGCGTCTTCCGACAGCCATTTTTTAAAATGCTTTGCACTACGGATCAGGTCCGGGTTCAGCAGTAATCCTCCCACCCAGTTGAAACGGCCCTTCGAGCTCAGGAGGGCACGGCTGGATGTTTCTGAGAGGCAGGCGGGAAGTTTCGGGGGGACCAAGATAACCTCAAACATTCCTGCGGGTGGAAATGGCTCGGCATCCCGCGACTCGAATTGCCCGAAAGGTGCTCTTAGGAAGCCCAACTGCCTGAGAAAAGGCGAGAGGAGCATTTTGCCAGAAAGAAGGGGACGGCCCGCAGCTCGCACCGACTTTGCAAAGTCTGGTGATGGGCTCGGAGACCAGGAGAGTCGTAGCGAGAAGGATGGAGAGAGCAAATCGAGAGGACGAAGTGCTTGTGATGGGCTCCATGAGATAAGTTGCCCCTGGATTGTGCCTTCACTAGCAAAAGAGGGGTAGAATTCTATCCATGATGGTTTTCAAAGCAATTACTTTTTCCATTCGACCCCAGAGCAGATCCGGAGACATTTGTGTGTAAAATAAGCCAAAAGGTAGAAACTGTAAGCTGAAGTCATTTGTCAATCTGTTCAAGATTGGAAAGGGTGAGCAGCTAAAGCGCTATAGATTTCTGTTCCTGCATTTTGCTAGCTTGCAAACCTCTTTTTCTCCATGTCCTTCTCAATGAAATGTGATGTAAATATTTATGGGGACATGTTGGGTTCTGAAAAGGATTCCTCAGACCTTTTTTTGGCGGGAGGGTGGTGGTGGGAAGAATATATTTATTTATTGGGTTAAAGACCAAAGGGAATTGTATCTTGACTTTCCAATTGCATTGTCTTTGGTTTGTCAGCAAGTCTTAACAGGGATATCTGGGCAGGAATGTGCTTTAGGAGGCGTAAAATTAAGGAGACTGCGCTTTTCCCAGGAATGTCTTGTCGAGTTAGGGTAGGACTAAGTTGTCTGCGTAGCATCCAGAATGGATTTTCCAGACTGGTGCTTCTGCAGGCGAGCTACCATTACCGCAAAGGTTTTGGAGATTTGGACCAGGGTCAGCAGCCAATTTTGCCTCAGTTGGTCCAGGGTTTGCTTCTTGATCTTGGCTCGACCTGAGGTGCCTTCTTTGGCTCATGGAAGTGAAGGTGGGAGGGAGAAAAGGTTTTCTACGAAGATGGAGGTGCCATCTGTGGTCCCTGCTGTCCAGTTGAACACCAACACATTGTTAGCTCGAAGAACAGAAGAGAAGAACCGATTATATATATATATGCTTCCAACTCAGACATTCATGTTTTCCTTTCAATGATTAAAAACGGATCTCCCAACCGATAGGCTGATCTTTCTTTCTTTCAAAGAATCTACTTTAAAGCTTAAAATCGACCGACATCCAGCTGCAAATAAATAGAACCAATTAATTATTGGGGCTGATTTGAAACCAGTTCATTCTTGGGGCTCATTCTAAACGCCACGTTTACAGGTGGCAGTTGAGAAAAAACTGAGAGGAAAGGGTTTTTAATAACACAGAAAGGAGGGAGACGGCGGGTGTCGGATTGGGATTCAGGCTTAAAACCTGGAAGAATTCTACATCCAGAACAACACAGGTGAGTTCCTAGTAGGATGATAGGTGGATGGCTCATGAAGGATGTCTAAAAATGAGCCTATGGACACCGTCATTTTGCAGGTCCGCAAGCAACATCTGTCCACTTCTGCCCAAGACTGAGAAGGAAGAACATCACTTTCTGTGGAAAACCACACTCCCTCCCCAATTTTACCTCTTGTTGCTTGTGTGTACACCGAGAGCTCATGCACCGAAGATAAAAACCCTTGTGTGTCCAGTCACACTTGACCAATAAAGAATAAAGAATCTAACAAAGGATGCCAGCTAAGGAGATATTGCTTTGTCACGGCCTAAGGAGACTGAAGCTTGTTCTTGATCAGAGTTGGTATTCAGCCGGTTCAGACTAGTTCTGGAGAACCAGTAGCAGAAATTTTGACCAGTTCGGAGAACCGGCTAATACCATCAGTGACTGGGCCCACTCACCTGCCTATGCTAGTTTTTTAGCTAACTGACTGCCGTGCCTCAACTGAGCTAAAAAAACAGTTCAGGTGTTCTGACTAAGGCTTCCTAGACCATAATTATGCACACACTTATCTTAAAAACAAGTCTTGTTTTATTGCAATGCTGGGAATTATTTTCATTCCCAACCAGAAATGAATCTCATTAAACAGTCCCTGGAGATAAGCATCCACCTTTCTTTCCTGTGAAGTGCTGCCAATTGTCCAATGAACTAGAAAACAACCAAAGTATACAAATAGCTTCAAGAATGAATCTGAACCGAATGAACAACTTCGCTTCCTACAAAGGTTTTGTCATCTTTGCCTGTCCTTTTATACCTTATGGGAGGGGCAATCACTTCCCAGCCTTACTCCTGAGTCGTCTCTTTTGTTTCAACTGCACTTGCCTTCTAACAGCTCTGTGCACACGTGCACTGGGAACAGGCTCCCCTTGTTCCTCTACCTCACTGCTGCCAGACTCTGAGTTGGCACACAACTAGATGGTCCTGGCCCCATCTCTGCGTTGGACGCAGAACCCTCGTCTGAGCCCTCTCCAGTCTTCCAGACTGATCCCCTTCCCCACTTTCATTCCGCTGCTGGCGAACCACAATATCATTCAGCTCACCAGCATTGACTGAGGTCAGTATTGGAGCCCTGTGAGCGCTTGCGAAGCGCATATTAGCCGCGTGCGCGTATGCTACCAGTAGGAAAAAGAAATTGGAAACCCATCACTGTTCTTGATGTTAGTTTGGCTTAGGGTTTAGAGTAGGGCTGTCCAACCTTGGCCACATTAAGACTCCTCGACTTCAGCTCCAAGAATTTGTTGAATTTGCCCTTTAAAGTTGGCAGGGGTTGGACACTCCGTTTAGGAGGAAATTAAGAAGGATGCTTAAGTTTCCAAAGAATGTCTTTTCCCCACATCCATCCTTCTCCCCCCTGCCGAAAGAGCCACGCTGCAATCTTGGCTTGCAATCTCTGCTGAAAAGCAGCCCAGGTGTGAGACGCATCAAAAAGTATTTCCTCCGATACGTTATGCTCAAAACCCCGCTTTCCTTTCTCAGTAACCGGTTACAAGCGCTCCTGGCTACCAGGCTTCCCTTTAGCCATCCCCTTTATAAAACAACAAAGAGGGAAATGGTGTTTTTGCTTTTCAGAGGCCCCCTCCCTCCCTCCCTCCCAAGTTGGAAAAGAAAAAGAGGCAGGAGGCTTTCAATTCTTGAGGGAGTTTTGGGGGGGATGGCAGGCCGGCCAAGTGAGAACAGCAGCCGGGACGAGGGGCCAATTTTTAAAAAACCAAATAGAATTGTTTCGGATTTCGAATACTGCAATTTCACACCTTCCTTTAGCTGCAAATGGATTTGTATAGAAAGCGACAAAAGGAATTGTGCAGAAGGCTGGTAGAAGAGGGAGCTTTAAGAGACCCCCCCACAGAACTGGGGGCTATGGAAAAAGACCCCCTCCTGAAGTTATGGAAGCTCCATGCCCAGAGAGACGAAATGCCAGATTCATTTAGAGTTGAGGGGAAAAAAGGCAGTAAAGTTACGATTCATTTCCACCTGGGAGTTACCGGTGGATTTGCACGAGAATCCCTGAAAATTCCACACGCCTCGGCCCATTTTAGGGGGGGTTGTGAGTTGAGTTGCACCCTCCTCCTGTTTTGAAAAAAAAAGCTTACCTGGCTTGAAATGCTCTGTGCTTAGGCTGAAGCCCGGAGCCAATTTTGACAGCTGTTTCTTGTATCTGGTGAGGTTGCACTAGAATTCCACGTTTTTTCCCAGTGAATTCCAGAGTGCTGACAACCTCTGGGTTATTTATGACCTGAGCAGGCAGCAAAGTGTAAGAGGAATAGTAAGGAGAAGGTTGTATTTAAGCATCTGTGTGCTATTAAAAAGGGACATTCGCTGCCTGGTTTTGTTAATCGACGGCAGGGCCCTGCTGAATGCCAGGCAGAGAAACTGCTTGCCAGGAGGGGCCCTGGGGACTCGGTGAGAAAGGGGCACCCCTTGTGATGACCCAAAGGGGCGTGGCAGAAAAGCAACAAAGTCACAAAAATAGGCAAAGTCCCTTTAATTCCTCCAACTTGGCCCCCAATGTCCAGTTATCATCGGCTGGAGAAAAAATTCTCCCAAGAACAGTTTTTAAAGGGAAGAAATTCAGTCCAAACCCAAATAAAAACCAACACAAACCACAAAGCTGCAGCAATTAACGAGACAGGGCAGGATAAGGAATCGCAGAACTCAAAAGATAACGAAAGGCACACAATTGGGAGGATGCCAGTACCCAGATAAGACTTAACAAACAAAGATAATTCATGCTTTGCTTCCAGCAAGGTGCTGTGCACAAACACCCTTTTAAAATCCTGTTTTCCCAGCTGCAGCTAATGAAGGGAATCAGGGCCCTTTCCTCCCCCATAAGCCATGTTGCTCTCTTCTCCATTCCTCCCTGTGTGCCCTAGGATGAAGAGGGGGTGGCCCTAGGTCTTCCTCTGAATGCCACAGTGCCCTTCCCCAGTTTCCTCCACGGCCACCGGAGCCCCACTCCCACTCCCCGTCAGCTGCTCAATCTCCCCCTTGGAATCAGATTCCAACAGGAGCACGACAGACCTTGCCTGTCAGAAAGTGTTGCGTGCAAACCTGAAAAAGATGCTCGGTACTCCTTCATAATATCACTCACCCCATCTCCTAACCCAGCAAAGCTCCCAAAAGGAAGGGGCACTTGGCCACGTGCTGGCTTGGGTGAACGCCATCACCTCCAGCCCAGCGTGACCTGGGAAGCTTGCCTGGGCTCAGAAGAAGGAATTGGAGAGCTTCAAGGCTGCCAAAAGTGCATCTGCCCATTCAGCAAAAGAAAGAAAACAGCTAACCACCCCGCCGACATTCCCATTCTCACTTTGGAGACACCCCCCCCCCCATTCCCAGCAGCAGGTTGGAAGGGACCTTGGAGGTCTTCTAGTCCAGCCCCCAGCTCCCTGCTGTTTTTGAAGGATCCTTTTCTCTCTGCATTGCACACACGGAAAGCTATTCCTGGGTCTGCTGTAATTCTACCACCACCACACCCAAAAAAACAAAGCAGGCCAAGATTTAATCGCCACTTGAGACCTGCAATCTTCCAGTATTTGAGGGGTTGCCCCAAAGAGTTGGGGGTCAACATATTCTCCAAAGCACCAGAAGGCAAGGCAAAAAACAACGGATGGATACTAACCAAAGACAGAAGCAACCTGGAAATAAGGAGAAACTTCCTGACCAGGGAGGACAATTAACCAGTGGAACAGCTTGCCACAAGAAGTTGTGAGGGCTTCATTGTTGGAATTTTTTAAAGAAGTGACCAGACAGTCACTTTGTCTGAAATGGTATAGTGCAGTGTGGTATGCTACTGGTTTGGACCAGTTTGGCCGAACCAGTAGTAAAAAGCTTCCGACGATCAGCTGAGAGAAGATAAAAGCGCAGGATTGGCCCTCCCACAAGCCCTCGTGCTTTCCTCTTCTTTATCCTCTCAGCTGATTGGTGCTTCAGGCCTCAGCTGGGGAAGGGAAAGCTGCGCGCAGGTGTTAGGTGCGCATGCAAGCACTCGCAATCCCCAAACTGGGAGTGGAACAGGTAGGATCCCACTGCTGGTGTGTATGACCCGTAGTGTCTCAAAAATAACACCAAAACTAAAACATGGATCAAGGTCTTGCAATGCTTTCAACTTAACTTCGCTGTTTTATTAGTCACAGTTTCAATTCAAAAAGTAGATAATGAAGCAAAAGGAAACCAAAACCAAACTACTGCATTGACGAGAGTTCCAAGGCAAACCAAGATGATGAATCACACATTCCAGGAAGATAACCGGGAAAGTCCAGGGGAAGAACGCCAACGAAGATACACCTCATCCACGGAAAGCACTAATTTGACTCCAGCGTCTGTGAACACGCAGTTCCAAACTCTTATTACACAGCTCACAGCTGCAACCCATGAGGAGGATCATGGCCCTCTCCTCCCGAGTAGACCACGCTTTTCCCTGATCGTCTCCTCCCTGCGTGCCCTAGGATGGAGAGGGGATGGGCCTGGGTCCTCCTCTGACTGCCCAGCCAGCCTTTGCCCTTCCCCAGCACCTCTGGAGCCACACTTTCACTCCCTGTCGGCTGTTCCTCCTCTTCCTCAGAGTCAGTCTCTACTAGGGGCATGACGCTCCTGCTTGAGCAGAGGGTTGGACTAGAAGACCTCCAAGATCCCTTCCAGCTCTATTCTGATTGAGTGTGTCCCTCCCAGCTGCGGTGGGTGTGCTGGGGGTGGGGGGGTCTCATGGCAAAGCCAAGCACATGGGTACCTTCTCTGCATGTAGATCTGACCCCCAGCCTCTGCAGTGGGGCAGGTGCTCCCTTTCAAAGCCTGGAGAGCTGCTGCCGTCACCCCCTCCCCCAGGGAGTACAGGCCAGCAAGAGACCCTGCCTCCTGCCGTTTGCTCGGGGGCAAGGCTGATCGAGTGAAATAAAGACCACCAGAGGTATGAATAACCGTTTTACTAAGTTTATAGGTCAATCCAAAATGCTACACGCAACTATTCTACCACAAGGTCCACACATTTTTGTTTTTCTTTTATTATCAATGGAGTTACAGTAATATTGTAAGGTTTTGTTTTGTTTTTTTCCTCGTTATTATTAAACAAAGATACTCATGTATACAGTTTAAAGGGAGAGAAATTGTGAATGCTCGGTGGGAGATGGCTTCACCTCTTGATCTCAGTTTGCGTCAAGCTAGCGTTAGGTCTGGTCGAAGAGGAGGAAGAGAAAGAAAGAAAGCTTGGAAATAAAAATTATCTTTATATACAAACAGTGCCTCTGAGGGGTTACCGGCCTACACTCACACACTGCACACGGTTAAGTTCATCTGCTGATTTAAAAACAAACAACCCAGCTCTACTTCAGCATGGGCTAAATCGGTATAAATAAAAAGGTGCCAAAACAAGAAGAAGAAAAAAAGGAAAACAAATTCATTCTTCAGCTTTTCTGGTGCGAGGCTTGGATGCTCCAACCCTTGGCAGCTTTTTAAGACTTGTTCAATTCAGCTCCCAGAATTCCTCAGCCAAGAATTAATTCTGGGAGTTGCAAGTCCACCAGTCTCTCAAACAAAAGTTGCCAAGGATGGAGAGCCCTGCTCTATGCCCTCAGAAGCCTTAAGAGTAGCGTTATCACCTACTTGTGTGTAGTTACAAAAGTTGGGGAGTGTTTGGTGGGGAAGGGGGAACGTGGAGCCCTCAACGAGTCAGGGCAGAAGGTGAGTTTAGCAGCAGCAGCAGCAACAGTGGTCAAAAACGAAGCTCCCCTCATTTCCCGGGCCGTTTGTATCTCTCTCCCACCTGCTTTCTGCAGGCGGGAAAAACTCACCCCCCCCCAAAAAAAAACGGATATAAAAACAAAATGGAGGCCAACGATTCTCGTGTCAAGCAAGCAACCATTTTGGAGTGGACTCACCGGGGCCCAAATCCGAACTGGCAAAAGAGAGGCTGCTTTCCACCTTCCTCGACTTCCGCGGGAGTGAAGTGGAGCCCAGAGGAAGCTCGAGGAAGGTGGGCGGGCGGGTTGTAAGCTCACAAACACGAGCCGCGCACCCGCGGGCGTGTGTATAAAACGGACCCTGACGAAACGGAGTCGCTGAATCTCAGCTTTCAGTCAGGAGCAGGAAGTCTCCCCCGGGAGGGCAGGGGGAAGCGGTTGCCTTTAGATACCCCAATCCCGCTGAGTTGCATAGAAGTTATTTCATGACGGAGAACTAAGCGCTGGACAGACAAAGAGAAAGAGACCGGGTGGAGGCGGCAGGACGGGACACACACACACACACACATTGGGGAGCAGGGCGTGTGAGTCCCGCTTGTGAAAAGTTAAACCATGCAAGCCCCTACTTGGAAGGAGTGGGGAAACCTTTCTGTCGCTCCCTCTCTCGCGCGCGCATGCGCTCTCAGACGAGAATCGTTGCAACTTTTTTTGTTAAAGAGCGCTGGAGGGTTGGTGCTTTGGGTTTCCCATTTGTTCCTCTCGAATGGAATCTTTTTAAAAAGTTGTAACTGTAAAAATAAAACCAAAGGGGTGGGGAAAAAAAGCCCTCGCTTGTAAACTCGGTTACGTTAGAAGAAGGCGGTCAATTCTTCGTACCCAGCGCCTCCAACTGGACTGCAGAACGGAGCGGAGTGTCGTTTTTCTCTGAGAAAAGGGGGGAAAAAGCATCGGTCTACAGCTACAACGCCCCCCTCCCCCCGGTTAAATAATCAGTAGTATGAAGATCCCTCGTCTCGTTATAAGCCGCATGTCTGGCTTGGGTCTCCGGCCTGTGGGGGGTGGAAACCTGCCGCCATGCGGTGTGTTTCGGGAGTCCTATGTACATCTGGTCCTCTTGCCTGCGGGCAGCCGGCCAAGACAAGCTCTGGAAGGCAGAAGGAAGATCAGGGGAGGCCCCGGGAGCCCCCCGAGGTTGCTACCCAGCTTCTTCAGCACGTCTCTTTCCCTTGGACGCCGGTCACTGTCTTTATAGAGCTCAGCGTTCGGTTGAACCAGGTTTTGCGCGAGGCCTGCACCTCGTTCAGCGCCTGTCCCAGGTCATGTTCCAGGTCCTGCAAGGGGAACAAGGCGGGATGAGCATGGGGGGAAAAGAGGCGGGTCAACTAAAAAAACACTCCTTTGGACTTTTTAGTTGTCAGCAGAAAGGCAGGAGGGGAAAGCCGTGCATTCCTTAAATGCTTCAGGTAATCGCCTTGGCAGCCGAAGCTGTTGGCACGCAAGAGGATTACTGGAGAGCCTGATCGACGACTCTTGGCTAGGGATGTGTCTCACTGGAGAATATACATCCAGGGGGTGAGGGGGGAAGACCAGGGTCAAGGGGGAAATGAATGATGTGTCAGGGTTGGCTGCAATCGGGAAACTCCGACATGTCAACTCCTAATAAATCAATCTTTCTGACTATGAGAGATGCGGCTAGAGACTTGTGATTTGAATAGGGGTGCATGTCGGAGTCCTGACTGTGTGAGAATGCCTGATCTGGCCTGGGTCAGGAAACGGATCCGCCAAGGTCAATCTGAACAGCCCCTTCCTCGGTTAGGAGAGCAGAGCTGCAGGCTTCCAGATCACCTGCTCAGTAAGGGAATTTATTTACCATAGTTTTCGCTCCACTAAGATGCACATTTCCCCACCTCCTTCCCATAAAGTGGGTGGAAAGATCTGTGCGTCTTACGGAGCGAAAATAGAGGCTGCGGCAGTGGGGGTCCTTTTATAGTGCTGAACCCCAACTCTTCTGTCTTTGCCATTGTTGTGCTATCGGACAGTGAGGACAAAAGAGAACCAGTCCGGGAGTCTGGAGAGGACTCGGATGGGGGTCCTGCGTCTGATGCAGAGATGGGGCCAGGGTCATCTGGGAATGGGGTGCTGCCTCTGGAGCCTCCAGAATCTGGCAGCAGTGAGGCAGAGGAACAAGGGGAGCCTGCTCCCAGTGCATGTGTGCGCAGAACTGCTAGAAGAGCAGCTGAGACAAAAGGGGCAACTCGGGAGTAAGGCTGGGAGGTGATTGCCCCTCCCATACGGGATAAAAGTCAGACCTCAGTGATGAAGAGGCCTGTAATTCTCTGAGTCCATCTTGAAGCTCTGTATTCTGGTTGGTTTTTTCTGAGTTTTGGGGTTCGTTTATGTTAAGCCTTAATTGGATGTCTGTTTGTTGGCAAGCATTCTCCCGTACTGAAAAGCCTGCTCTTACCTGGAGGAACTGTGTATAATTAGTTTTGGCTGGGAATGCAAGTAATTCCCAGCGTCGCATTAAAATAGGTTTTACTTTTAAAATCATTTTTGTGTTTTATTAAGTTTGACAAAGCCTGGGTCAGAACAGCCACTGCCCGTTTTCCTTCTCTACACCTAGGTGTGTCTTAAGGTCAGGGGAGCCTTAATAGTGCGAAAATACGGTGGGTAATTTTTATGCCACCCATATTGTAGGTGACTTAATCGCCTCAAAACTTTAGGAGGTCTCCAGGAACTTGAAAGAGGTCCGCACAGTAAAGGTTTTGGAGTGTAAAAATGGAATTGCAGGCATCCGAGGGAATTTGCTAAGCCAGGCCGAGGATGGTCTCCATCGTCCTGCGTCCATCTGCGGGCACCCGGGAAGTCTCCCACCCCCCGCCCCAATGGCAGAGGGGGAAAAGACTTCAAACCTGGGTGTCCCATCGCGAGAAACCCCGAGGCTTCATTCTCAAAGCCCCAACTAAGGAATTCTGTCAGAGAAGAGAGCTGTTGTGGTTCTCCGGCAGCAGGTGCAGATGGCAGAGGTCTCAAGAGAGCGAGGCCTCGGACGAGGGGCCTGCGTGGGATGCAGGGATGGGCCAGGACCATCAGGGAGTGGAGTGCAGCCTTCGGAGGTTGTGGAGGCTGGCAGCAGTGATGAAGAGACCCCCGAGGAGCCTGTGCCCAGCACACATAAACGCAGGGCTGCTCGAAGGAAAGAGCAGCTGTGGCAGCACGGGTGGCTCAGGAGTAAGTCTGGAAGGTGATGGTTCCTCCCATAAGGGATAAAAGCCAGCCCTCGGGGATGTGCTCTTTGCAGGAAGCAAAGAAGTTCTTTAGACTCAGGAGTCCTCGTTGAAGCCCTGCTTATTCCGGTTTGTTTTTGAAACATCTGTCGGTGGATATTTAATCAGTAATTAGTCTTCTGTTCTTGGCAGCCTTTCGCAACCTTGAAAGGGCTTTTGATATCGGGCAATTAGGTTTATATGTCTCTTGGCTGGGAATGCACAGAATTCCCAGTGCCACATTAAAAAAGGTTTGCTTTTATACACAATTTGTGTCTAAAACAAGGCTTGGGTCAGAACAAGAGCCGTGACCCTTGCCTAGCTACAATTCCCATGGGGGCAAGAAGCTCCGGCCAAGCGTAGCCCCATCTGCTCTCCTCACCTGGATTTTGCATTCGGCCTCCACCAGTTGCAACTTGGTCTGGGCCAGTTCCAGTTCCATTTCTCGCAACTGGTTCTTCAGCACCTCCTTCTCCTCGTCGGTGTCTTCGTCGGAGCCTTCCCGGGCGATGCTGGCCACCTTCAACCGCCCTTCTTTGTTGAAAAACTCCCGGCAGTGTTCGCAGTCGTCGACTTTATGCTACAGACAAGAAGGGCAGGCGGTGAGGGTCCGACCTCCTCTCGGACGGGCCGGCTGCTTTTGTGACAGGCCTGGGTGATCAGCAACAGCTGAAAGGGCTTCAAACTTGCTTGGCACCACCCACTACACACACACACATACACACATGACAACTGCAAGGCTTGAAGGTAGCAAGTTGAATATTTGAGGTCTGTCTCTCTGCAACCTGAATTCCCCCACTTTCCCTTAGTGAAGCAGTATTGTGGCCTGCCAGCTGCCAGTGGGAGCTGTGGCACAATCGGATGATGAGGAGGTTGGGGAGGAATGTGGGCCGGTTCTGGAGTCTGGGGAAGGCTCTGATGCATGCTCTGCATTGGACCGCAGAGGAAGAGCCATGACCGTCCGACATTTCCCAGCCACCAGAAGAGGCAGCTGACTTCGGAGGGGCTGAGATAAGTGGGGAGGAAGAACAGCCGGGGCCTGTTCCAGCCACGCATACGCGCAGAGCTGTCAGAGGACAAGGGGTCGACTCGGGAAATAAAGCACACCTGGACGCTGAATGGCCCCTTCCTGGCTGGGGAGTAAATAAAAGGAAAAGGGGAGTGGTGATTGTAAGAGACAACCCTTGGAAGATTTGACTGCTTGCCAGAATTTAATTTACAGCTTTGCAGCTGGAAGCTCTGGGCCTGACAATTATCCCAAGGAACTGATAAGGTCTGTACTGCAGTTAACCCTTGGAAGGATTGTTGTCTGGACTTGTCGGTGTGTGAATGCCAGGAATTCACAGTAGCTAAATAAAGGGGGGTTGTTTTTCGGGAGCAGGAGTCTGTTTATTGGTTCTGCTAGGGCTGGGTCAGAACAAGCAGGGACCAAGAGGGTTTTCCAGACAAACGGGGATGTTGGAAAGAGTTCAGGAGATGTTCTGGAATCTGCCCCTGAGGCAGGGAATCGGGAAAGCTGCCCTCCAGGTGATGCTAAGCTCAGCCCACTCTGCCAAGCCACAATGGTCTTCGGTGCCTCTACTTACCCGGATTTTCTCAATTTCAGCTTTATTGGCTATCTGCTGCTTCTCCAGCCTCTCAGCTCAGTTGGGAGCAGATCTGCAAGGCAAACTGGGGTGATCAGCAAGAGCCTCACAGGCCCAAGTAGGGCCTCTCATCCCTCACCCAGATCCCCATGTTGGCCACTTGTCCTTGTTGGACTTTAACACCAAAATCTCTCTGGGTTTCTATGCTCTCGTGGCCCGAGGGCCTGCCCCACGTCGAGCGGCAAGGAATTTGCAACTGTACCCTGTCGTTCCTTCCCTTCTGACTCTCTCTTGCTTTACCCCTTAATCGGAGAAAACCTGGTTTCTCTTCCTAACAGAGGGTGGAGCTTGTTCTTTTATTTATTTATTTATTTGTTTGTTTATTGTTCAGTGATGCTCCATCCCTAAAGGCTTTTAAGAAGATATTGGGCAGCCATTTTGCCCGGACTGAGATAGGATCTCTTGCCTGAGCAGGGTTTTTTTTTAAAGATTAGATGAGATTAACAGAGTTGGAAGGGACCTTGTAAGTCATCTAGTCCAACCCCCTGCCTAAGCAGACTGTCAGACCCTACACCATTTCTGACAGTCCAGTCTCTTCTTGAAAGCCTCCAGGGATGAAACTCCCACAACTTTCGAGGGCAACTTCTGGTCCATGGGTTGATTGTTCTCCCTGTCAGAAAATTCCTCCTTATTTCTAGGTTGAATCTCTTCTTGTTCAGTTTCCATCCATTATGCCTTGTCTGGCCTTTGGGTGCTTTAGATTAAATAGTTTGACCCCTTCCTCCTCTCTGTAGAAGCCCCTCAAGTATTGCAAGACTGCCCTCATGTCTCCCCTGGTCCTTCTCTTCCCTAGACTAGCCATCCCCAGTTCCTGCAACCATTCTTCGTACGTTTGAGCCTCCAGTCCCCTCATCATCCCAGTTGCTCTTCTCTGCCCTCTTTCCAGAGTCTCAACTTCTTTTTTTATAGTTTAGTGACCAAAACGGGATGCAGGACTCTAGGTGTGGCCTTACTAAGGCTTTATAGAGTAGTATTAGTACCTCCCTTGATCTTGATTGTATCCCTCTGTTAATGCAACTTAGGATTGCATTGGCTTTTTTGGGCTGCTGCCACACACTCCTGGACTAGAAAGAGGTTGCCAACCTTTTGGACCTCAGGGACCACCAAACTCATACTCTTAATTCCCGCAGACCAGAGACCCTGGGAAAATCCTCCAAAATGTCTGCAGGAAAATCCCCACCCCATTTTCCTACCGATCGATCCTTCTTTATTTGGGATCGCAGGATACCGTCTCCAGCTCCATTCTCAGTGGGGGAGAGAGAGAGACTTTTGGCTTCATGCAAGGAAAGCAGCAGGAGCAGCAGAAGTCTTTCTTTCTCTTCCCCAAACTCCGCCAGGAATGAGTCTTTTCTGGCGCAGCCTCTTGGAGCAGGAGACCTTGCAGGGCCCCAAAGACTCATTTCTGGTGGAGTTTGGGGGAGAGAAAGGAAGATCTTTGCTGCTTTCCTTGCGTGCAGCCAAAAGCAGAAGAAGAAAGAAGTGGAAAGAAGCAGCCCGGTGGCCAGGCCAGGCATGTGGGGCGAGTGGGGCAAGTTCCCCCCCCTCTGCCCTTCCCCCCTCCCCTCACTACCTCATGTTGTTCGCAGTGCAAGCAAGGCAAGCTGTGTTCCTGCGCAGCCTGGATTGCTTTGGGGGGGACATTTCTCTGGGGACCACCAAAATTTTCTCACAGACCACCAGTGCTTCCCGGCCCACAGGTTGGCGACCACTAGGCTAGAAGACCTCCAAGGTCCCAATTTTATTATTTTGAGGGCAACCCACTTCTGCTTCCCTTTTTGCGATGAAACAATAACTCCCCTTTGTTTTTTGTATGAAGAGAAGGCAGGCATGGAGTTGTTCTGGCCCAAGAGAGCCTGATCCCAGAGTCGCTTCGGAGCCGCTCCCTCCTGCATACCTGCTTGTAGTCTCCAATGATCGAGCTGTTCTTCTTAATCTCGGACTCGGCCTTGTCCAGTTCCCTCCGACACATCTCCTTCAGCTTCAAGAGGGGACAGAAAGGCTGCTCTGTTCATTCATGCCTCCACCAGGGTCTCTGAGCTCACCCTCTTTTGGGGGACAGAAGTCACAAGAGAAGGCAGCACAGAGGCCAGTCCTGTCAACCTGGAGAGCTTGGGGTAAGAAGATACCCTTCTGGGACACTGCTGGTCTCCTTCTAATGGGGAGGGGGAATGTGGTTGTGGGGATGAATAGCTACAGGGAACCAGACCAGACTAGAGATGATGGTGGAGAACATTAAAAACTATGAACATGGCACAATCCTCCTAACCGGCATAGTTGTCTTACATTGCTAAGTCACATATAAAAAATAGCACCTACATTCTATATACATAATCATGTCTTATTATCTTGATCCTTTCTCTTTTCTAATCCACCATAAAACTTGTCCCATATTTTGTAATAATCCGATTCATCCTTATTTTTTAATTCTTTTGTCAATTTGTCCATTTCTGCGCATATCCAGATTTTCCTAATTATTTCTATTTCGACTTGGAGTTTCTTTACATTTCCACTGTTGTGCAGAAGCCAAACTCTTTTTTGTGTTTGTCTAATAAAATTTAAAATAAAAAATAAAATCAAAATGAAGAGAGATGATGGTGAAGGAAAAAACCAAGACAACCGATTCTTGGTGCTTCTGTCCTCAGCTGGGGTGGTTGTTGGAGGTTGGACCCACCGGTACTTTTCTTTCCAGAGGCAACTGGACTTTCTGGTTTTCCTTTGAGGACGTTTCGCTTCTCATCCAAGAGGCTTCTTCAGCTCTGACCGGATGGTGGTGGGGAATGGAAGGATTTATACCGAGGACCTCATATCCCTCCCCTTCTGTTGAGAACAGCCTTCTCCCAATGGAGGGGGGGATATGGCATCATCTATCTACAGGAAGGCTCCACACTCATTTGCATCACCTGGGTGACCCTGAGGACACAGATAAACCTCCAAGCGGCCTCAATGACCCTCTCAAAGGAGGCAAATGACCAGCTGTTTGCAAGGAAGATAAATCTTTCCATTCCCCACCACCATCCGGTCAGAGCTGAAGAAGCTTCTTGGGTGAGAAGTGGAACTTCTTCAAAGAAAAACCAGAAAATCCAGTTGCCTCTTGGAGAAAAGCACCTTTGGGGCAACCCTGGCCTGGATGATGATGGAGAATCTCTACAGACTTTTAGCTATACAATTTGGGATGAAGACCCTTGGAATGGTGTGGGAGGAGGAAGGGATTCCCAGAGTAAAAATTGCAGGCTACAGGAGCCATTTGCATCACCTGGGTAACCCTGAGGACACAGATAAACCTCCAAGAGGCCTTAATGACCCTCTCAAAGGAGGCAAATGACCAGCTGTCTGCAAGGAGCATAAACCCTTCCATTCCCCACCATCCGGTCAGAGCTGAAGAAGCTTCTTGGGTGAGAAGCGAAACGTCTTCAAAGAAAAACAGAAAATCCAGTTGCCTCTTGGAGAAAAGCCCCTTTGGGACACCCATGAGCTGGAGGACTCAGGAGCTCCATAGACCTCAGATGCCGAACTGCAGGAAGGATCGGCTAAAACCAGAACTGACCACATTCCCTCCCGGCTCTTGCCTGCCCGGCTGCCCTCCCTAACCCGGTCTTGCCCCAACCTGAGCTGATTCCTCCTCCAGCCTCCTCTTTTCATCCTCGGCGTCTATCAGCTTCTGCTTGGTCATCAGGAGTTCCTTGTTCAGCGCATCGGCTTTCTCTTCCGCCTGGAAAGGGAAACACCGACGGACAAATGACCGGAAAGAGAGTTAACAGTTTGAAGAAGGGAAACTTGCTCGGCTCTTAAGCGGACATTCAACCCAAAGGCGAGCAAGAGAGGAGACCAGGAACTTTTAAGAGTCAAGCTTGGGTTTTGAGTCCCTGTGGTCCAAGGCAAGATTTTAAGATAACAGAGAGTAGCGACAGGAGTGGTGCGATGGCCTAGAGGTGGAGCTCTCCCCTCACAATCAGGAGGCTGTGAGTTCGATTCTAGGTAGAGGCAGATATTCCTCTCTCTCTTTATCTGCTGAATATGACTCCACACTGGCGACAGGAAAGGCATCCGGCCAGTGTTTACTCAATCAACTCAATTCATTTGCCTCGACTTCACCCAGTAAGGGATTTCGGGGTCATTGAACGACAAAGAAGAGAGTGGCGATAGCAGCAGAGTCAATCCTTGGAGAAGACGCCTGTCTCGGAGTTGCCAAGATGTCTCCTAGCCCACCATCCTGGCGGGATGGCAAGACAGCCAGTTTGCCTGTTGGGGAGGCTTCCTGTCTTCTTGCAGGTTTCCTGCCCCAGGAAACAAGCTACAACAAGGTCACAATGACCTGGAATCCGAAAGCTCCAGTATTCTGTGGGCGTTATGAGGATGACGAGACACTAAGCTTAATCGTGGCCAAGAGCAGAGTTAACTGTTGGAGTATCGTATGTCAGAATGATTAAAGCAGGGTGATTTTTCTGCTTGTTCAGGCCAGGAGTGCTTCTAACCCTTCCCAAGACTTCTGTTTGGGGAAATTTCAGCCTCTGTGGGACGATTTGTCCCTCTCCATTCTGGGTGTGCTGATGGCAAGTCCTGGCACACCACAAGGGCAGGGCTGGGCCAGCCAATTCAGGAATTGAATTGGCGGCCCAGCCAAGACAGTGCAAGGATTTAGCAGGCGGCCCCGGAAGAACGGAGCCAATTCCAAGGATTCTCCTGCAAAAATTGGTGGAAAGTTTTAAAAGAAAATGGATTTTCAACCATGGAGGTTTCACCTTGGAAGTTTTCCTTCTGCACATACGTGGTGCAAGACTCAGAGGCAGACTGAGACATACCTTGGATAAGGCGGGAGGAAGAGGAGAAAAAGGAGAAGGAGGAGGAAGAGAAGAAGTGGAGAATAGAACAGCAGAATAAAAGAAAAATAAATAACTGGATAAGCCAGAGGTGGATATTCAGCAGGTTCTGACCGATTCTGGAGAATCGGTAGTGGAAATTTTGAGTCCTTCAGAGAACCGGCCAATCCCACCACTGACTGGCCCCGCCAACCCATCTATTCCCCGCCTCCCATTGAGTCCCAGCTGATTGGCTGGGTCTCCTTTGGTTGCCCTGCACAGGAGAATGGAGCTGGAAAGCAGGTTAGTGGGGTGGGGAGAGAAGGGGGATTTTGCAGTATCCTTCCCCTGCCACGCCCACCAAGCCTTCCTTCCTTCCTTCCTTCCTTCCTTCCTTCCTTCCTTCCTTCCTTCTCTCTTCCCTCCCTCTACAATCCTTTCCTGCCTCCTTCCCCCCACTCCAGAGGTGGGTATTCAGCAGGTTCTGATCAGTTCTAAATAATTTTGAGTAGTTCAGAGAACCGGCCAATGCCGCCTCTGACTGGCCCCGCCAACCCCATCTCTTCCTGCCTCCCACTGAGTCCCAGCTGAGCAGCTGGGTCTCCTTTGGTTGCCGTGCACAGGAGAATGGAGCTGGAAAGCAGATTAGTGGGGTGGGGAGGGAAGGGGGATTTTGCAGTAATCTTTCCCCTGCCACGCCCACCGAGCCACGCCCACAGAACTGGTGGTAAAAAAAACCTGAATCCCACCTCTGGGCTAAGCACATCAGCAAGAACAGGGCTCTCCCACTGTGGCAACTTTAAGTCTTGTGGACACCTGCCAGAATTCCTCAGCCGGCTTCCAGGGGATGAAGTCCACAAGCTGCCACGGTTGGAGAGCGCTGAGCTAGAATTAGGTGCCCAGGAAAATTTCGCTTCTCTACCGAGCAAGTGGCCCTAAACCTGTTGGCCACCCAGGAGGGGGAGAGAAAGTCTTACGTTGTCCAAGTCCTTCCGCAGGGCAATCTTGCTGGTCACCAGCTCGTGGGCCAAGTCGTCGTTCTCCTGCTCCAGCCTCATGTTGGCTTCTTGCAAGCGTCGGTTTTCTCTCTGCAAGGATGCCAGAAAGGGGCAGGTGTGAACCCCAAACCCAATGCCACCCACATTCTTCTGGATACAGCAAAAGTGAATTAAATTAAGATTCCGGCCCAAGTTAAGATGTAACCAAGCCTGTAGTCCCTCCCGGTTTAGTTTACTTTACTTTATTGTCACTGCACTTCTTACAACGAAATCAAACACCGTATTCAGTGCCCATCATGACCATGAAAATAAACACAAACACACATCCTTTACACTCCACACATTGAACCGAAAACCCCCAACACCACACCAACACTGCACTACATAGTAGAATTCAACACAGCTCCTGCCCTGGGATAGAAGCTGTTTTTCAGCCTACTTGTCCTTGTTTTTAATATTCTGTACCACCTGCCAGATGGTAATAGTTCAGAAAAAGGGTTCCTAGGATGAGAGGGATCTTTGAGGATGTTTTGAACTTTCTTAAGGCAGCGGGAGCTATAAAGCTCTTCCCAAGAGGGGAGAGGGCAACCCATGATCTTCTGTTGGTCTGTCCCTGCTTTTATGACAAAAGGAGATAAATTAAAACACTTCAAAGCCGCTGAATCAGCCCTGGCAATTCAAGGAGTGTGTGAAGGGACCAAATGTGTGGAAATGGCTGTGGGTGGTTCAGGTTTTAGAGGCCCAACTCAAAGGAGGAGGATGGTCAGAAAGATAAGAGGAGAAGAAATAACTGGAAGAAGAAATGCCGAATGATTCATGGTCAGAATCTTGACCTTTTTATGTGTTGCCAAGAAGTTGGTTTATTTCATGAGGGGGATTAAGTCTGGGAGTGGTGCGGTGTTCTAGAGGTGGAGCTCACAAGGAGGTTGTGAGTTCAATCCTAGGTAGAGGGTCCCAAGAGCCTCGGTGGCGCAGTAGTCAGAGTGCAGTACTGCAGGCTCCTTCTGCTGACTGCCAGCTGCCTGCAATTTGGCAATTCGAATCTCACTGGCTCAAGATGGACTCAACCTTCTGTCCTTCCGAGGTCGGTCAAATGAGGACCCAGATTGTTGGGGGCAATTGTAAACCACTTAGAGAAGGCTGTAAAGCACTGTGAAGTGATATAAAAGTCTAAGTGCTATTGCTAGAGGCTGATATTTCTTTTCTGGGCACAATGAGAATTTATCTCCTGAACAAAACTCCACATTGACAACAGGAAAGGCATCCGGCCAGTAAACACTCAGCTCCATTCATTGTCCCAATTGCCCCAGTTCCACTCCACAAGAGATTATGGGGTCATTAAACAAACAAAAGCAACCCTTCAGTTTTCTGCCTTTGTGCTACCCCTTGTCTAGTCTGCACACACGAGGGGTGTGACTGAAGCAGGAGAGCCTCACCTCAAACCTTTCAATGGGGTCCTCCTGCTGAGCCTGTTGCTCCCGCATCGTATGATATTCTCGCTCGTATTTCTTCAACTTCTTTTGGCTAATCTTAAAAAAAAACAAAACATATTAAAACTCCGTCAACAGAATAGAATAGAATTCTTCATTGGCCAAGCGTGGTTGGATACACAAGGAATTTGTCTCCGGCACATAAACTCTCAGCGTACATCCAAGTAACAAGTGATAAATCATGATCATAATCATACAATCATCAAAAATCATAAGATAGAACTCTCAGTGATTAAATACTAGGATGCTAAATAAGTAATCTGTCAGGGTTCCGGCAGTTACTCCAATTAAATCATAAGCCTTGAGTCACACTCCCAAAACTTCAGAGGATTTATTAGAAGTTAACATGCCGGCATTTGCCTGGGCGTAGCCAACTCTTGAGATATGTAATTCACCGTCACCTTTGATCCTGCTTCCCCTCCCCCCCCCTCCTCTGGGTGTATCATCCAACGAAACACGTCCATAACCAAGAGTCATCAATCATGCTCTCCAATTAGATTTTTGAGTGGCAGAAGCTTCAGTCATCTAATCAGTCTTTGAAGAAAATACGAATGGAATGTACTTTCGATTCCACACTGCTGCCTGCTCTTTGAAACTCCCCCCCTTCTTTCTGTTGACAACTATAAAACATGTATACAAAATGTTTTATGAGTTGACACAACATAAATCATAATAGGATGCTAAACAGAAGCAATCAACATAAATTTTAAGATTCAAACAACGAAGTGACAGTCATAAGAAGCTAAGGAAGTAAGTAATAGGAAAGATGAGAAGGATAAGAGTAACACACCCCTACTAGGTGGTTTGACATCCCAGGGCATAAAGACAGTGTAGTGGGAATTTGTTGTTTAGCAAAGTGATGGCATGGAGGGGAGAACTGTCCTTCTGTCTAGTTGTTTTGGCATGCAATGCCCCATAGCATCATCTTGAGGGAAAGAAGTTGAAACAGTTTCTGTCCAGGATGTAAGGGGTGTGTAGAGATTTGCACAGCCCTCTTTTTGACTCGTGCAGGATACGAGTCCCCAATGGAAGGCAGGCTGGTTGCAAATGTTTTTTTTTTCTGCAGTCCTAACTATCTGTTGAAGTCTGTGTCTGTCCTATGTGGTTGCTGTGCCAAACCAGAGAGTTACAGAGGTGCAAATGACAGACTCAATCATTCCTCTGCAGAACTGAACCAGCAGCTCCTTGGGCAGTCCTGAGCTTTCTGAGTTGGCGCAGGAAGGACATTCTTTGTCGTGCTTTTTTGAGGACGTTTTTGATGTTGGGTGTCCATTTTAAGTCTCGAGACATGATAGAATCCAGAAACATGAAGGTCTCTACTATTGATACTGTCTTGTCTAGCATTGTTATAGATGGTAGAATAGGAGGGCTTCTCCTAAAATCTTTTTGCTTGCTGACATTGCTGAAGGTTGGAAACTAAGGAGCACCAGGGCCCCAGAGATGCAGAGATGTCAAAGCTGGGTGGGGAAAAGGGTTGGGTGAATTTTGTTAAGCTTATCCTGGTGCTCCCTCTAGTGACCCTGAGGCAGAAGAGCTACCAGGAGAGAGAGAGAGAGAGAGTGTATGTGTGTGTGTGTGCGTGCGCGCACGCACACAAAGGGAAAGAGGAGGAAGAGACAAATTCCTCCTTTTGTTCTTCCAGTGTAAGGCAGCCAAAAAGGACCGATCGAGTTTTTCAACCGTGGGAACTTTAAGACTTCAACTGCCGGAATTCCCCAGATATTGTCTTAAAGTTGCCAAGGTTGAGAGGCATCAAGAAAGAGCCTCAAAGGAAAAGCAGGCAGCTCCCCAGGAGAGAAATTAAGATCTCATTAGGTGCTTTCATCAAAAAGAACACTACACCAGAGTGAAACAGAAGATAGGTGGCAGGCAGGGAGGGAGGAAGGAGGGAAGGAAGAAGGAAGAGAGAGAGAGACGAAGGAAGGAAGGAGAAAAAGGTAAAAAAGGAGAAAGAAAGAAAGGAAAAAAGGAAAGGAGGAGAAAAAGGAAGGGAGAAAGGTAGGTAGGAAGAAAGGAAGGGAGAAAGGTAGGTAGGTAGGTAGATAAGTTGGAAGGAAGGAAGGAAGGAAGGAAGGAAGGAAGGAAGGAAGGAAGGAAGGAAGGAAGGAAGGAAAAATAGGGAGGGAGGAGAAAGGAAGGAAGGAAGGAAGGGAGGGAAGAGAAAGATACAAAGATGGAAGGAAGGAAGGAGAAAGGTAGAGGTAGGTAGGAAGGAGGGAAAGAGAAAGATGGATGGATGGAAGGAAGGAAGGAAGGAAGGAATAGGAAGGAAGGAAGGAAAGAAAGAAGGAAGGATAAGAGAAAGTGGGAAGGAAGAAGGAAGGAAGGAGAGAAGGAAGGAGAAGGAAGGAAGGAAGGAAGCGATAAAGGAAGGGAAAGGAAGGAAGGAAGGAAGAAGGAGAAAGGAACAGGAAGGAAGATAGAAGAGTAGGTAGGTAGGAAGGAGGGAAAGAGAAGGATGGATGGAAGGGAAGAAGGAAGGAAGGAAACCTCAACCAGGGCTGGTGAAAGAGACCTCCCTTCAGAGACCCAGCTGTCTGCAGGTGCCCTCAGCCCTCCTCTCCCAGCTCTGCATCTGGTCCCATTCACACGTTCCTTTGTTTCTGAACCGCTTGCTTTGCCTGGCCCCTCCTGCTTTGCTTCCAGACTCGACCCCAGGCGCAGAAGGCCGAGACCGGGCCAGCTCTCCAGAAAGCCTTCCCAGACAGAGAGAGAGGCGGGGGGGGTTCCAGAAGACGGAGCGGCAGCCCCCCTCCTCCAAAGGGGCGGAGATCTCCCGCTCCCCCTCCCCCTCTGGCTGGCCCCGCCCAGAGTTACCTTCATGCTGCACGCCAGCTCCATCAGTTTCTTGGCGTTCTCCTCCGAGCGGTACCGCTTGGGCAGCTGCACTCGGAAGAATTTCAGAGCGCCCTCGAAGTCGGTCAGCAGCAAGTCCTCCCTGGTGGTCTGGGAGCAGGCGGGGAGAAGAGGGGGAATTACTGGTTCGGCTCCCCTGCCTCGAACCCAGAACTCACGTGCGTCCCCGAAAATAAGACCAATCATGGCAGGCAAGAATGCAAATCCTAGGTCTCTGCCTGAGCTGATCTGGTCAGCTTTGCCTGCCTATTGGTGCTGCTTATTGGGAGTCTCTTTGCAGATGAATGCCACGTTTCCTTATATTTTTTTGCCACCCAAAAAGGCACCAGGTCTTATTTTGGGGGGATGCCATCCACTGAATAACCTCGCTTGTGCGCGTCGCCCCCGGCCTCCTTTTCGCTGTCAGAGGCTCCAGGAACTTCTTCAAGGCTTCCCTGAAGGCCGATAACGGAGTTTTGGATCGATCCAGAGCTTTGTTCTCAGCTCCAGAGGCCTTGGGCCATCAAGGCAGGGGTCGGGCTGTGCGAGGCCCGGTTACAACTGTCCAAAAGTAAGTAGTAGGGCAGCTCCATTCCCCCATCCCCACCCTGGCATGCGCAGAGCTACCAGGAGAAGGGAACAGTTAAGGAACAGGGGTCGACTTAGGAGTAAGAGCATAGGTGGACGGTGAATGGCCCCTTTATTCCATAGGGAATAAAGGGGAGTGGGGTTTTCAGGAGACAATTAGTTCATTTAATGAGGGTGAAGATTTGTTCCTGACTCCTTGCCAAGCATTATCTGCTACAGCATGGTGTTTGGAAGCTATCAGCCTGGCAACTCTCCAAGCCTGATAAATCACTCTTGAAAGACTGTTTGCCGGGACTTTGCTAGATGTGAATGAGAGGGATTCACGTTAGCCTAAATAAAAGGGGTTTTGTTGGGACGAGGAGTCTGCTTGGTGATTTTGGGAAGCCTGGGTCAGAACAGGAGGAAGAAAGGAGACACTTTCGCTTCTCCCTGGCTTTTTCTCTATGGAGGACAAAACTCTTGCACAAAATCTGTGAGCTGATTTAGTGTGTGAGAACCTCAGCCTTTCTCAGTCTCCCCAACCCGCTTCCTGATTCAGTTTGGGACTCCCAATACTTTCCTGCAACCCACAGGTTAAGAAGGACCCAGAGCAAAAGGAAAGAAGATCCCAGGAGTATCAACAAGCCCATGCTTCCCAACCCTCCCCGCCCTTCTTGGTAGCTCCTTGGACCTGAGGCTGAAAGGCTTCCAATCTCCAAGAAACTCAACTCCCAGCTGTCTTAGCTCTGCCTGCCTCGTGGCTGCAGAGCCTGGCAGGAATGGGAAATACTCACTTTTAATAATCCGAGTGCGACATTAAAAATAACACTGATGCCCTGCAAAAGAAAAGAGAAGGAGGAAAAAAACCTAAATGTCCACAGGTTTAACAGAATAACAGCACAGAAAGGGACCTTGTAGGTCATCTAGTCCAACCCCCCGCCCAAGCGGGAGACCCTACACCATTTCTGACAGAGGGGAATCCAGTCTCTCCTTCAAAGCTTCCAGGGATGAAGCTCCCACAACTTCCAAAGGCAATTTCTGTTCCATTGTCAGAAAATTTCTTTTTATTTCCAGGTTGAATCTCTCCTTGGTCAGTTTTTTTTAAATTTGTATTTATTTATATTTTATTTACACACACACACAAACACACACACACAATCTCTCTGTAGATGATAGATAAATAAAGTTAGATAAATAAATTATTTTAAATAAATAGATTAATCTATCTACTACTGCATCTATTGTATCTGACTATCAACCTATCTATATCTATATATCAATATCTATCTATCTTATTTCTATTATCTATCTATCTTATTTCTATCTATCTATCTATCTATCTATCTATCTATCTATCTATCTATCTATCTATCTATCTATCTATCTATCCATCCATCTATCTATCTATCTAACCTCTCTCTCTCCATCCATCCATCTATCTCTATCTGTCAGATCCGTGTGTCTGTCATTTCCTCAATGGAGGAAGAAAAGGGGAGTAGAGACTGATAAAGAAATCCTTCTTGATGTAACCTGAATATATTTAATCTTCTATATCAAATTTGTATAATCTACACATGATACAATGGAGAGATGAAACCCAGATGGCCGGAACCTGCCATCTCTGGGAGAGACAGCCAGGAGATGAAGAGACCATAAAAATTCCAGTGAGATGTGTCCTGGGAAACTCTGGAAAAGATCGTTCTAAAAAGGGGGGGGGGGAATTCACATGTTGGCTCTTTGTTTTATTAAATACACATCAAGATAAGGGGAGGGGTTCTAAACTCCCTTATCTATCTCTGCATGCCTGAGAGACCTTAGATGCTATTTATGACCCCTACATGAATTGTCTCATCTCAATAAAGGATTCCTTTTGATACGTTTTCAGAAGTTCATTCTGGTTGATTGAATGGGAAGAAATTCTGTAGCCTGACTCTCTCTCTCTCCCTCCCTCCCTCCCTCTATCTTATCTACCTACCTAAATGTAAATCTATAAATGTTATTGGAGCTGGCGCCAGCTTTGGCAGAGTTGGGTGGGTAGGCAAACCGTGACACACGTACCTCGCACAGCAACAGGTCGATGATGTGGAAGACCATGTAGAGGGGGAACTTTGCTGTGAAAAGGGTGAGGAACCACTGGGAGGCATACATGTGAGCTTCTAAGTTGATATCTAGGAAGTGGCTGTAGAGGTCGGGGATGTACTCCTAGAAGAGAAACAGGAGGAAACTGAGAAGCCGACCCTCATTCGTCTGAGTGCTTGGAGAGGTACTGAAATTCAGGAAGTCCTTGAATTATGACCTCGATGGAGCCCATCACTTCTGTTGGATCCCACTGCTGCAACGGTTGTTAAGAGTGAAAAACGGTGCCAAGTCACTTTTTTTCAGCGCAATTGTTAATGCTGAACGGTCACTAAACGAAGGACTACCTGTAACTTCATTATCCCAACACCACTGAACCCCCCCCCTCTCCAGACAGTTGTTTTACACAAACATTTCGGCAGCAAACTGGATCCTTGATTCACAAACATGCTTCACGTGGTTTGTTCCGCATTGAACATGCCTAAATTATCCCTTTTTATCTTTGCAATATCTCCAGCAAAGCTTAGACAACTTTATTATCACCTTGAGTGTACACTCAACGGCATACATTAAAATGAAATTTCGTTGCAGTCAGCTCTCCAAGGGTCACCCCCTCCAATAAACCCCACATCAACATGACAAAAGAAGTACAAAATTATGTCTATACCCACATGCATTCTATGACACAGGAAAAAACAGCAGCACCATCTAATTTGGATGTATACATGTACATGGCAAGAGAAGCAAATCTTGCGAGTTTGCCAGGTGGACGACATAGGGAACCAAGCTGTTCCAGAATCGGTGTTCTGACCCAACCGGGTTCCCAAAGAGCAAACACAGACAAAGGCAGCAGCCCCCACATTTTAAGGTTTAATAATGAATTCTGTTCTGAAGGCTGCTTTCCACTAATTAGCTCCGACAAGAAAGAGCCTTGCCAAGTTGTTTGTCAAGGCTGCCAAAAACCCAAAGATAAGAACTATTTTACAGAATTCTCCAAACACAAACTAAGATGTCCACCAGTTGAGCTTCAGAGCTTCTTTGCTTTCTGCAAAGAACGCTTTTCCAAACCTGGCTTTTACCTTCTTGAAGGAGGGAGGGGCCATTACCTTGCAGCCTTACTCCCGAGTCGCCTGTGCTGCTGTAATTGTTCTTTCCTCCGAGTAATCCTTCGTGCACGTGCACTTGGCACAGGCTCCTCGGGAACCTCCTCGTCACTGCTGCCAGCCCCCACAATCTCTGAAGGCAGCAGTCCACTCCCTGCTGGTCCTGGCCCCTCATCAGAGTCATCGCTCTCCTCAGCCATCTGCACCTGCTGCCGGCTAACCACAACAATCTGGTAGTCCTGCTAGAAATACTTCAAACCCTCCTCCCAGAAACAGAAACAGACCATAAAGTGGGTGGGTGGGGTCTCTAATGATGCTTTGAGCTCTAAGCACATAGCATTTATAAGCAGCATCCTGAATAACAGGAAGTGGGCTTCCTATAATCTTCTCCATTGGCCTCACCACTCCCTGTAGGGACTTTCTATCTGAGGCGTTGCTGCCACCGAATCAGACAAGGATGCGGTTTGTTAAAACACTCTCAATTGTGCCCCTGTAAAAAGTGGCCAGGACAAAAGGAGAAAGATGTGCTAAGATAGGGGTCGCAAACCTTTTGGATGGCAGGGACCACTAAACGTATAATTTTAAATCCCGCGGACCACTAATATGAATTTTGACTGACAGTGGCTTGCTGAGGTTGGTGGGAAAGTTGGTCCCATATTCCGGAGCTGCAGAAGTCCCAGGACTGGCCCTTTGGTCACCCTGGAGCAGCTGCTCCAGTCCATGGCAGGTCGGTGCACCCGGGTGGAGAACATATCCTCTGCGATGACCGAAGGGCCAGTCCTGTGACTCCTGCAGCTCTGGAATATGGAACCCACTTTCCCACCAACGTCAGCAAGCCACCCCGGGGCGGATTTCCCTCCCCCACCCTTGGTCTTACCTTCCAGTTCCAGCTCGTGTGGCTCTACTCAAGGTAAGGTTTGCGCTCAGCCGAAGGGTGGGGGCCAGTGGTGGGCAGGCCAGATGGGCGGCGCAGCCTTGTGTTCCCACGCAGCCTGGATTAATTGCTTTTTGGGGAAGGACATTTCTCTGCGGAGCACCACCGGTGGTCCCGGGCCCACCGGTTGGTGACCACTGTGCTAAGAGACATTCTCACCTGCATGAGGCGTTCCAGCTGATAAAACTTGCAGTGCAGGTCCTCAAAATTCTGTTTGAAAAGCTCCCTGAGTCCGTAGTCGAACATGATTTTGACCAGAACACTGAAGGCCTGTTCTTCAGGCATCTGTCAAAAGATGGGAGAATGAAACCTCCTGTCAGGCGTTTTTCAAACAAACAGATCTGGAATCTGAACATTGAGAAAAACAAGGCCTCGCGTTGAAACGGGCCAAGAAGATGGACAGCCAGGTCTATCGGCAGGAAATCTGTATTTCTCCTCGTCAGGAACCCCTTCCTTCTTTTGGGCACCTCCGAAACTAATATTTCGGCCTTCTTTTCCAAGAAGAAGACAACCTGGTCCTGTGGAAGGAACCCAAGCCGGCCATCTTTGTTGAAACACAGGTGAAGGAGCCATCTCAGAAACCTGGTTTATTATCTGGGCAGCGACACAAGCCTTCAAAATATTAAGTACGGCTTACAAGCTTCCAACCTTTGCACCAAGGGGATATTTTTTAAGAGCACAAGGAAGGTGAAAATGGTGTAAATCGGGGGAAAATTTCTCTCACTTTAATCAAGATTTGAAATGTTTGGGCTCTTTTGGCAGGACCCTCGAGCCGAAGAGTTGCCGACAGTTGAGGGGAAAAAAGTTGGGAGAGGCTTTCTTTAGACTTTGCCATTTCAAGAGGTTAAAAGATCATCCCCAACTTACGACCACGATTGGGCCCAGAATTTAGGTTTTAAGTAAGACATTTGTTGAAATTTTGCCTCATTTTTACGACCTTTTTTTGTGCCACGGTTGTTAAGCAAAAATCACTGCAGTTAGAAAATTAGTCAGGCGGTTTTTAAGTGAATCTGGTTTCTCCCACTGACGTTGCTTGTTGGACTGTCGCAGAAAGGGATCATGTGACCCGACAATCGTCATACATGTGAGTCAGCTGTCAAGCATCCGAATCTAAATCACATGACCGTAGGAATTCTGCAATGGTCTTAAGTGTGAAAAACGGTCATAAAGTCACTTTTTTTCCCAGTGCCGTTGTAACTTTGGACGGTCATTAAATGAACTGCTGTAAGTCGAGAACTACCTGTACTTTGCACACAGGTTGAGTGTGGTTTGAATCAAGGGATCAGTTTCTATCCACAGCCCAAGGAAGCCGTTGATGAAGGCTCCTGGGCTGGTCTAGAGAAGCTCAATCATGGTCTGGAGTCAAACCGGCATTGCAATGCAGCCATTAAGGAAAACCAGCTTGTGAGAACTGCCTTAAACGTGGTTCCAAGACACACACACACACACACACACACACACACAGAGATCTCTTCTGTGCTTCAAACTGGCTTTGCCTCTAGTGAGCTGGGTGGTGCAAAGCCCGTCCTCTCCCTCAAGTTTTGGAGCTGTTTGAATAACTTGACATGTCCTTTTGTGTGTGTGTGTTAGAGAAGGTTTGGGGGGGGGGAGGAATGTGCTCCTGTCAATCCAACAGGAAGTCTGCTTTTTCACAAAAGCGCTGCGTCTTTTTTAAAATTTAGCTGTCAAGGATGCTATGACCACCCTTCAAAAGAGATGAAGGATGAGGAATTAAAAAAAGGAAAACAAAAAAGAGGAAAGAAAGAAAGAAAGAAAGAAAGAAAGAAAGAAAGAAAGAAAGAAAGAAAGAAAGAAAGAAAGAAAGAAAGAAAGAAAGAAAGAAAGAAAGACAGACAGACAGACAGACAGACAGACAGGAAGGAAGGAAGGAAGGAAGGAAGGAAGGAAGGAAGGAAAAGAAAGAAAGAAAGAAAGAAAGAAAGAAAGAAAGAAAGAAAGAAAGAAAGAAAGAAAGAAAGAAAGAAAGAAAGAAAGGAAAAGGAAGGAAGAAAGGAAGTAAAGAAAGGAAGGAAGGAGAAAGAAAGAAAGAAAGAAAGAAAGAAAGAAAGAAAGAAAGAAAGAAGAAAGAAAGAAAGAAAGAAAGAAAGAAAGAAAGAAGGAAGGAGAAAGAAGAAAGAAACAGACAGAAAAGAGAAAAGAGAAAGAAGGAAAGAAAGAAAGAGAAAGGAGGGAGAGAGAGAAAAAGAGAAAGAAAGAGGAAGGATAACAGATAATCAGAGTTGGAAGTGACCTTATAGGTCATCTAGTTCAACCCCCCCGCCCAAGCAGGAGACCCTACACCATTTCTGACAAATGGCAGTCCAGTCTCTTCTTGAAGGTCTCAAGTGATGGCGCTCCCACAACTTCCGAGGGCAACTTCTGTTCCAAAGAAGGAAGGAAGGAAGGAAGAAAGAAAGAAAAAAGGAAGAAGAAGGAAAGGTCACCCCACTGGGTGAGGAAAGAGCCGGAAGCCCTGGGAAGCCTCACTCGGTATCTGACAGCAGAGACAGGAGGCCGTTCTTGGGCGTTCAACTTTGTGAAAGTGTTTAAAAATAACTTGGAAAGGCCGGAGAGGGGGAAGAATTTCAGGAATCCCATGGAAAGACAATGCAAAATGCCTAGAAGGGGGGCCGGAGCTCCTTCCCGGCTCTGGAAGGACTGGTGGGAATCCAGGACTTGCCCCTTGCAAAGGATCCAATCCCCCCCCCACCCCAAAGAGACCCAGCCTCTTTGGCAAATGGGACCTCCAGGCAGGCACAACGGCAACCGACAACCAAAGTTGTTGCAAGGACGGGCAGCCTGTGAGTGAAAAAAGTGATTTAGGATTATTGTTCACACTTACGACCGCTGCACCATTGGTCACCTGATCAAAATTCAGCCACTTAGCCACTGACTCACATTTACGACGCTCACATTGTCCCCAGGATTCCCCCCCTCCCGCCCCTTTGGCAACCGTCTGACAAGCGAAGCCAACAGGGGAGCCCGATTTGCTTAACAACCGGGTTACTCGCTGAACAACCGCAGGGATTCTCGCTTAACGAACGTGGCAAGAACAGTCGTAAAATATGCGCCAAAACTCCCTAAACCCAGGGTCTCCCCTTAGCAACGTCAATTTGGGAGCCTCAAATAGTGGGTCGTACGTCGAGGATTATTGATATTTGAGCAAACCAGGATGGTCTTATTTTTCCCGGATTTGGGTGGGCAGCAAAGTTTGGGTTTTCTCATTTGTTTTGGTTTTAAAAAATGAGCCCCTTCTCGTCTGAAAGGGTTAGGGTTGCAATTCTCTGCAAGCTGACATTCCCTGTTCAGGATGGAAAGGTGGCTCGTTCTGACCCAGGCTTCGTAAACTAAGGATGCACCAACTTTTCTTAAAAGCAAAACTATTTTACTGCAAGGCTGGGAATTCTTTTCATTCCCAGCCGGAATTAATCTCAAACAGTCCCTGAGATAAGCACCCACCTTTCAGTTCCGTGAAGTGCTGCCAAAAACAGAAGTTGACTAGATTAACTGCCAATTAACTAGAACAGAAACCAACCAGACCCTCATCCGACTCCTCTCCAGACTCCCTGATTGGTGCCCGTTCTTCCCCACTCTCCGATTCTGCTGCCGTCTGCACCAGTTGCCAGCGAACCCCAACACCTGGGGTATCCCTGGAAGGCAAGCCCCCTCCCCTTCTTGAAGCAGCCCTTTCTCAACTTACGTGTAGGAGCAGCACCGCAGCCAGGAAAGACTGCCCCTGGCAGTAGCCAATCTCTTCATCGTAGACAGAATAGGCCTGCGGAAGGAATTGGCGAGAACATCAGTCAGGCAACGCTGGGAGTGGCCCGCCAGCCGTGTCACCTAGGACACACTCTGCGACTAATATTGACAGGTTTAGAGCTGGAAGGGGTCTTGTAGGTCATCTAGTCCAACCTCCACCCTGCCTAAGCAGGAGACCCTACACCGTTTCTGATAGATAGCGGTTCAATCTCTTCTTGAAAACCTCCAGGGAGGAAGCTCCCACAACCTCTGAAGGCAACTTCTCTTCCATGGGTGGATTGTTCTCCCTGTCAGGAAATTCCTCCTTATTTCCAGGTTGAATCTCTCCTTGGTCAGTTTCCATCCACTGTTCCTTGTCTCGTCTTCAGGTGCTTTAGATTAAATAGCTTGACTCCCCCGCCTCTCTGGGGCAGCCCCTCAAGTATTGAAAGGCTGCTCTCCTGTCTCCCCTGGTCCTTCTCTTCCCTAGACTAGCCAGGCCCAGTTCCTACAACCGTTCATCATATGTTTGAGCCTCCAGTCCCCTTACCATCCTGGTTGTTCTTCTCTGCACTCTTTCTAGAGTCTCAACATCTTTTTTATAGTGTGGTGACTAAAACTGGATGCAGGACTCCAGGTGTGGCCTTACTAAGGCTTTATCAAGTGGTAGTAGTACCTTCCTTGATCTTGATTGCATCCCTCTGTTAATACAACTTAGGATTGCATTGGCTTTTTTGGCTGCCTCCACACACTGCTGGCTCCTGTTTAACTGGTTGTCCACTAAGACTCCAGCCAGTGACTGGACTTGGTGGTCGAAGAAGAGAAAGGGGTTCTCAGGAGCCAACTCCGATAAGTCAGAATTTTAGCCTTTGCCAAGAAAAGAGGGTGGGCATCAACCCTGCGCAGGGCGCCCTGAAGCCCCTCATCCATTGATGCCCTTTGGGCAGTGGTGGGATTCAAATGTTATTACTACTGGTTCTGTGGGCGTGGCTTGGTGGGCGTGGCAGAGGAAGGTTACTATAAAATCCCCCTTCCCTCCCCACCCACTAACCTGCTTTCCAGCTCCGTTCTCCTGTGCAGGGCAACCAAAGGAGACCCAGCCAATCAGCTGTAGGCATGGCTTGGTGGGCGTGGCTTGGTGGGCGTGGCAGGGGAAGGATACTGCAAAATCCCCCTTCCCTCCCCACTAACCTGCTTTCCAGCTCCATTCTCCTGTGCAGGAGAAAGAAGACCCAGCCAATCAGCTGAGACTCAATGGGAGGCAGGGAATAGAGGGGGTTGGCGGGGCCAGTCAGAGGCGGGATTGGCCGGTTCTCCAAACGCCTCAAGATTTCCGCTATTGGTTCTCCAGAACCGGCTGAATCCCCACCTCTGCAGGGACCCCCTTCTCCCCTTGGGTTCCTACTGCAAACCTTACAAGCATTGAGCCAAGTGCTTCCTGAGCTGCTCTTGCTCAAGATCCCCCTTTGATTTTTTGGGAGGGGGGACGGAAAAGACGTTTAAGGAGGGCTTAGAAGGCTAGCCCCCCCCTCTCCATGTTACCCAGCATGCCTTGGGCTGGGGGGTTGCGTCCTTCTGGCTTCACCTAGCCTTGTCGTTGGGTGGTTTAATCTGGGTCAGGCAACCTCCGTTCCCAGTGCTAACTGCTTAGGGGATTCTGGGGCAGTGGTGGGATTCAAAGTTTCTTTAACTACCGGTTCTATGGGCGTGGCTCGGTGGGCGTGGCTTTTTGGGCATGGCAGGGGGAAGGATGCTACAAAATCCCCCTTCCCTCCCCACCCCACTAATCTGCTTTCCAGCTCTGTTCTCCTGTGCAGGGCAACCAAAGGAGACCCAGCCGCTCAGCTGGGACTCAATGGGAGGCAGAGAAGAGATGGGGTTGGCGGAGCCAGTCAGAGGTGGGATTGGCCGGTTCTCCCAACTACTCAAAATTTCTACTACTGGTTCTCCAGAACCGGCCAGAACCGGCTGAATCCCCTCCTCTGTCTTTTGGGGAACTACAGCTCTGCCACTTTCTTCAGAGACCAAGCAGAAACCTTTGATTGGCGTGTGCTGGGCAAGGCTCATCTCTGCTAATGGCCCTTTTTGCTTTGGAGGGGGCCAGGAAGATGCCCCCTTCCCCCAGGGAGGCAGAGGAGGCAGCTTTGGAAAGGCCAAATTCAAAGAGCCGGCCAGACGAAGGGAAGCGATCAAAAGAGCTGCCAGCCCAGCGGGCTTTCTACCTGCTAATTACCTCCGGCGGCATTTGATCTATGGGCTGCTTCTACCTTAGGATGCGAATGAAGAGCTGTGTGTTTTATCTGGGGGGGAGGGAGGGAGGGTGGCGGAAGGGACATTGCTTCCTTTCCGGATCCACTCTGACCCAAAGGAAGCGCCCAGCAACGGCTGAGCTCCGTCCCAGAAGCCCCGGGTCGAAGCTGGCTGGGGGATTCTGGGCAGTGCAGTCCCTGGAAGGCGGCCAGACTGAGAGACCAGGCGCCGTTCCAGACGTCTCTGCCGACTCCCGTCCCCTTTGGGCTGCTGTCTCTGAGTGGCGGCCCAAGAGAGCCGAAGCGCCCCGTTCCTCCCCCCGGGATGGCAGCGGTTGTTGGTACCTTGCATATTTTATACAGCGAGTCCTGCCCGTCTCCTCCGGTGTCCTTGAAGTAGTCGTGGGCAGGGAAGGTCCGGTTGATGTCTCGGGTGATGGCGCTGTCCTGGGGAGACTCCTGCAAAGCCCAGAGGAAGGAGGAGGCACAGAATTAACAGAGCTGGAAGGGACCTTGGAGGTCCTCTAGTCCAGCCCCCTGCTGGGCAGGAAGCCCTAGGCCAGTGGTGGCTAACCTTTTTCGGCTCCTGTGCCGATAATTGCTTGCGCACACATGTGCCAGTGCCCAGAAGACAATGCGTGCTGGGCCCCCCTGCGCATGCACATACAACACGCCCTCCAATGCACCACGTCTGCGCAGTGGAGGTCTTCCGGGCAACCTCTCGCATGCCACAGGTTCACCAACACGGCCCTCTACCATCTCAGACCAGTGACTGTCCAGTCTCTTCTTAAAATCACCCATAACTTCAGGTGGCAAGCTGTTCCACTGGTTAATATAATAATAATCAGAATAGAGCTGGAAGGGACCCTGGAGGTCTTCTAGTCCAACCCCTTGCTCAGACAGGAAACCCTATATCATTTCAGACCAATGGCTATCCAATCTCTTCCAAAAAACCTCCAGTGTTGGAGCATCCACAACTTCTGGAGGCCAGTCGTTCCACTGGTTAATTGTTCTCACTGTCAGGAAATTTCTCCTTAGTTCTAAGTTGCTTCTCTCTTTGATTAGTTTCCATCCGTTGCTTCTTGTCCTGTCTGGAGACACACAGCCCTGGTCTTTGTGGCAGCCCCTTCAACACTGCAATGCTGCTATCATGTCCCCCCTCCTCCTTCCTTTCACTAGACCAGACCTACCCAGTTCCTGCAACCGTTCTTCCTAGGTTTTAGCCTCCAGTCCCCTAGTCATTTCTATTGCTCTTCTCTGCACTCTTTCTAGAGTCTCAACATCTTTTTTTTACATCATGGCAGCCAAAAGTGGATGCGGTACTCTGGGTGTGGTCTTACTAAGGCATTATAAAATTGTATACTTAATCAGAATAGAGCTGGAAGGGACCTTGGAGGTCTTCTAATCCAGCCCCCTGCTCAAGCAAGAGATCCTATACCACTCCAGACAAAGGACTGTCCAGTCTCTTCTTAAAAACCTCCAGTGATGAAGCTCCTACAACTTCTGGTGGCAAGCTGTCCCACTGCTTAATAATTATCCTCACTGCTGGGAAGTTTCTCCTTAATTCCAGGTTGTTTCTCTCCTTGGTTAGTTCCCAACCATTGTTTCTTGTCCTGCCTTCTGGGGCTTTGGAAAATAATCTGACCCCCTTTTCATGCAATCTTGATTCTATCCCTCTATTAATGCAGAAAGGGAGACGGTAAATTTGGGGGCTCAGCAGCCGCCTGAGGCCCAAAGATCTGGCAAACTCTGCTTCCAACAAGGAGCACGAGATCTTCCCCCTTGCCGAAGGTCGTGAGGAAGCACCGAGTGTCAGGATAAGAAGAACTGAAGGCAGGAAAAAACCCCTGGGCTTCCTTCCTGCCTGGGGAAGAAGTTATTCTATGGGGGTCTATTAAGAAGGGAAGGGGGGAGAAAAACCCACCCAACATCCCTTCCACGACTTTTTGGCCTGCAATATGGCTTAGCCAGAGGTTTTTCAAGCCTTGATGAGCAATACCAGGGAAGGGGACAGGCTGATTTCCCCCCAACTTCAAAAAGGCCAGCGAGGAAGGGAGGAGCAGCTTAAACATCCACGCTGAGACCAACCAACCCATGGAACAGAAGTTGCCTTCGGAAGTTGTGGGAGCTTCATCCCTGGAGGCTTTCAAGAAGAGGCTGGGCTGTCATCAGTCAGAAATGGTGGAGGGTCTCCTGCTTGGAAGTGGGGTTGGACTAGATGACCTACAAGGTCCCTTCCAACTCTGTTAATCTGTAAATCAGTTAAGCACGAGTGGAAGGAATCAAGGTGTTCTTGGACCTTCTCTCTCCCACCGTTAGCAGCCATGTTTGAAGACTGCCATCTTTTGCCTTGCTGGTTTCCGAAGCCCCCAACCCACCCCAAGTCATACCCCCATCGGAGTCTTAAGCGAGCAGGAAGTGACATTTCGGGCCAGGAGAGAAACCCTGAAGGATTAATTCACACTTACAAACCCAACTTCCTTAATCGGTGAGTCTCGAATTGCTTAGACACCGAGGATGGATTCAATCAATCAGAATAGAGCTGGAAGGGACCTTCTAGTCCAACCCCCTGCTCCCCCTGCAGGAGACCCTATACCATTTCAGACAAAACTGTCCGGTCTTTTTAAAAAATTCCAACGATGAAGCCCTGACATCTTCTTGTGGTAAGCCATTCCACTGGTTCATTGTCCTCCCTGTTAGGAAGTTAGGAAGTTTCTCCTTAATTCCAGGTTGCTTCTCTCCTTGATTAGTTCCCAACCATTGTTTCTCGTCCTGCCTTCTGGTGCTTTGGAGAATAAGTGGACCCCCCCTCCCTTCCCTTTGTGGCAGCCCCTCAAATACTGGAATGCTGCTATCATGCCCCCCCTATTTTTCTCTACACTGGCCAAACACAAATCCTGCAACAGTTCTTCGTATATTTTAGTTTCCAGGCCTTTGATCACCTTAGTTGTTCTTCTTTGCACTTTTAGCAGATTTAACAGATTAGCCAAGTTGGAAGGGACTTTGTAAACCATCTAGTCCAGCCCTTTGGCAAAGCAGGAGATCCTACACCATTTCTGACCGAGGGCAGTCCAGTCGCTTCTTGAAAGCCTCCAGGGATGAAGCTCCCACAACTTCCGAAGGCAATTTCTGTTCCATGGGTTGATTGTACTCACTGTTAGGAAGTTTCTACTTATTTCCAGGTTGAATCTCTCCTGTTTCAGTTTCCATCCATTCTTCCTTGTCTGGCCTTCAGATGCCTTGGAAAATAGCTTGACACCCCCCCTCTCTCCCCCCCCCCCCCGCTCTCTGTGGCAGCCCCTCAAGTATTGGAAGATGCTCTCCTGTCTCTCCTGGTCCTTCTCTTCCCTAGACTAGCCAGGCCCAATTCTTGCAACCGTTCATCATATATTTGAGCCTCTAATCCCCCTAATCATCTTGGTTGCTCTTCTCTGCCCTCTTTCTAGAATCTTTTGGGGACCAAAAGTGGATGCAGTATTCTAGTGGCCTTTATAGAGTAGTAGTAGCAGCACCTCCCTTGATCTTGATCTTTTTCCAAAGTCTCAATATCTTTGTTGAGACATCTGGTTCTCAGCTCTTGGTGGAGGGTTGGGGGGGGGGGGCAGATTGACCCCCACCTGCAAAAGTGGAGACAGACAGGTTCCACTCTCTCCAAAGGGGCCAATGAGGCACCATCAGATGATTCAACCTTCCCAAACTTCACTGGGAATTGTTCTTTTTTGCAAGGTCAACCTCTGGGCTGTTACTGGTGGGGTGGCAGCTTCCACCGGCATGCAGAGAAAGGCCACAACGGTGAGCCAGACCCACTTGTATGGGGCAAGAACACCAAACTCCCATCCAATCCGAGGCCAACCTTCTGAGAGACAGGGGACCAGGATGGAAAGGTGGAGTTGAAACGCTGCCTCTTAAGAGAAGGGGGGCAACGCACGACCATTTTTGATGGTTAGCAGCGGTTTTAGGAAAGGGCATCAATGCTACACCTACACACAAATGTTCTTGCTACTGGAACATGTTGGTTTAGTGGGCAAGAGAAAGAGACCGGAAGGAAAAAGTTTTTTTTTAAAAGCCAGCTGGGATTCAATAGTACAAACAAGGCCAGCTCGACCATTGTGTGACTAGGAATCCTATTTTTATAGCTGCTGGGAGAAAGTTCCCTGCCAGACCAGCTCAGGTTTCTGGGGCTGAAGAAAGGAAGGGAAGGGGAGGGAAGAAAGGGAAAGGAGAGGGGAGGGGAGAGGGGAGGGGAAGGACGGGACAGGAAAAAAGGAAAGGAGAAGAGAGGAGAAAGGGAGAGGGGAAGGAAAGGGGAAAGGGCAATGAAAGGGAAAAAGGGAAGGGAAAGGAAGGAAAGGAAGTGGAAAGAAAGGAAGGGAAGGGAAGGAAGAGAAAGGAGAAAGGGAAAGAGAAGGGAAGGGACAGGAAGGAAAGGGAAAGAAAGGAGAGAGAAAGGAGAAAGGAGAAGGGAAAGAGAAGGGAAGGGAAAGGAAGGAAGGGAAGGGAAAGGGAAAGAAAGGAGAGAGAAAGGAGAAAGGGAAAGTCTCAGAAACAGAAACTCTTTTGGGGTGATCCTGGATGAAAATAGAAAGGGCAGGAAAAGAGAGGGAAGGAGAGGAAGCAGCAGTGGAGACTTGCTGGAGAATGGATGGAGGCAGCAGTACAGAATGAGATTTGCTGGGGAGGGGAGGGGGAACCATAGGTCTTCAGCAGGAATTGGACGCTTCCAATCAAGAAGCCAATCTGGACTCTGCTGGACGTAGGTCTCCTTCTTCGCCGAAATCCCCAGGCCTATCTTTTTGGGAAAAGCAGCACCTTAGATTTGCAATGCTAGCTCAGCAAAGCTCACAGGCTTGGCCTAAAGGCAACGACCCTGCCTGGGCTTTAAAGGGGCCCTTTAAGACAAGATGCCAGGAGTCCAAAATATACCGGGAGGGCATCAAGCACAGCAAAGTCTCCCCGGCGGGTTTAATCCATTGTGTCAGAAGGGGGGGGGGACTTTCTCTGGCGCTTAAAAAAATGGGTGCGGCTGACAAATGGGGTTTAGTCCTTATTTGTCCCTTCCGATTGGGAATATGGGATTTCCTTGTCCCAGTTCAGGAGGCAACTGGACTTTCTGGTTTTTCTTTGAAAACCTTTCGCTTCTCACCCAAAAAGCTTCTTCAGCTCTAACTGGGCGGTGGGGAATGGAAAGATTTATATTCCTTGCAGACAGCTGGTCATATACAAGGAATATAAATCCTCCCACTCCCCACTATGAGATGGAAGAGAAGCTGCCTGCAGAAGTTGTGGGAGCTTCATCCCTGGAAGCTTCCAAGAAGAGACTGGACTGCCATCTGTCAGAAACGGTGTGGGGTCTCCTGCTTGGCCAGGAGGCTGGACTAGATGACCTACAAGGACCCTTCCAACTCTGTGCTTCAGCCAAATCTCTCTCAGGGGGCTGCTTGGAGCTGCTGACCCAGCTGTCTCCTGAAGGGTCTGGGACTGGTTCATCCTTCTTGGAACTGACACCTGGACGGAATCTGGGGCAGAGTCTGGAGGAGCCATCCCACCCTTTTTTTGCCATGGGTACCCCAACTTTGAGGAACACGTGGCGCTCTTGAAGCAAAGCGGCCCACCAAAACTGGAGATTTCAAATTTAGAATATTGCAAAAGGATGTTCGGGGTCAGTCGAGGGTTATGTTCATTTCGCAACCTCTAAGGATGTGAAAAGGGGAAGTTGAGGGTTGCTCTGAAGAAGCGAAACGTCTTCAAAGAAAAACAAAGAAAGTCCCGTTGCCGCTTGGAACAAAACAACTTTTGCACTACAGACTTTAGAGCAGGGGTCACCAACCTTTTGGACCTCAGGGACCACCAAACTCTAATTTTAAATCCCGCGGACCAGAGACCCTGGGAAAATCCCCCCAAAACTCTGCAGGAAAATTCCCCACCCCGTTTTCTTACCGATCAATCGTTCTTTATTTGGGATCGCAGGATGCCATCTCCAGCTCCGTTCTCAGGGGGAGAGAGAGAGACTTTTGGCTACATGCAAGGAAAGCAGCAGAAGCAGCAGAAGTCTTTCTTTCTCTCCCCCAAACTCTGCCAGAAATGAGTCTTTGCTGGCGCAGCCTCTTGGAGCAGGAGGCCTTGCAGGGCCCCAAGACTCATTTCTGGCAGAGTTTTGGGGAGAAAAAGAAAGACTTTTGCTGCTTTCCTTGCGTGCAGAGGAAGAAAGAAGCGGAAAGAAGCAGCCCAGTAGCCAGGCCAGGCACGTGGGGGGAGAGGGGCAAGTTCCCCCCCTCTCCCCTTTCCCCCCTCCCCTCACTACCTTGTGGTGTTCGCAATGCAAGCGACACAAGCTTTGTGTTCCCATGGGCCCTGTGGACGCTGCAGCCTTGTGTTCCCACGTAGCCCTGGATTAATTGCTTTGGGGGGTGCATTGGGGTGACATTTCTCTGCGGACCACCAGTGGTGCCCGGCCCACCAGTTGGCGACCACTGCTTTAGAGTGATTTCCTTCTGACTGGGAACTGAGTGATTTCACCTCCAGCCCTTCTCTCTTATGCCTGAAGAAGCCCACACAGGAAGTTTAGTGTTCTTAAGACATGGAATTAGTCACCCTGGAAAAGAAGAGGTGCCAGCAACCACCCTTTCACCCCGTGCCCGGCTGGATCCAACCAACAAAAGTGAGAGCAGGTGGGAAGGACCCGGCTTGGGCGTTCTTGGGAACAATAAAGTCACAATCAGCCATTGTTTCAGGCCAAATATGGCAATAAACCCGTTCTAAAAATAAGAGGAAATCCCCAAGTGATGCCAGCCTTTCAGCTGCGCTCCTGTTCCTTTTAGGGCTCAAGTTTCCCACAAGAAAAATCCCAAAGAGGCTCTTGGTGAAAAGCCCTCCGGATTTCCAGGCGGCAGCTGGGGAAGAGAAGGGGTGCTGCACCCCAAAGGCAGTGTGAAGGGGTGGGGGAGGTCTCTCTGGGGTGCAGGAGATGGGGGGGGGTGAGAAAAGGAGAGGATTAGAGAGATCGATGTGGCAATGTGACAGTCACCCCAGATGCTCTGCCCAAAGGACATTAAGATCAAAATAGGAGAGGAGAGGAAAGGAAAGGGGAAAGGAAAAGGATGGGGAAGGAAAGGGAAGGGAAGGAAAGGAAGGGAAGGGAAGGGAAGGGAAGGGAAGGGAAGGAAGGGAAGGAAAGGAAAGGAAAGGAAAGGAAAGGAAAGGAAAGGAAAGGAAAGGAAAGGAAAGGAAAGGAAAGGAAAGGAAAGGAAAGGAAAGGAAAAGCTAAGCTAAGCTTTGGAAGGGGAGGGAGGAGAGGAGAAAGGAAGGATCCTGGAGGAACAAATCCAGCCTAAAAATATATAAAGTGCTCTTTAGGTAGTCCTTGACTTACAGCCATCTGTTTAGTGAATGTCCGAGGTTGCAACAGCCCTGAAAAAAGGGATTTAAGGCTATTTTTTCACTTGATGACTGTTGTGGCATCCCGTGGTCACGTGACCAAAATTCAGACCCTTGGCCACGGACTCGTATTTCTGATGGTTGAAGTATGATGGTGTTATTAACGTCACAACCGCAGATGCGGCAAGGAAAGTCGCAAAACAGGGCAAATCCCGCTTCTCGCTTAGCAACGCTGGCGTCTCGCTTAGCAACGGGACTGTTGGGCTCGGTTTGCGGTCGTTAAGTCGAGGCCTGCCCGCGCGCGGGGCTGTCTGTGAATAAAGAGTCACAACTGCAGCGAGGAGGTGTTCCTTGAGTTGAGCAGGGCCCTTCGCACTTTAGACCCCCAAAGCAATGTGCACACATTACCTTTTTGGGCTTCTGTGCCAAAAATTGTGCGCGCACCAGTGTGCACCCAGAATGCCATGCATGCCCCCCCCCCCCAAGACTCCTGTGCATGCGCGCACCATTCCATCACCCTCCCTTACCTGCACTGTGCCTCACAGCTGATTTTTTTTGGCTGGTTTGAGGCCTTTTTCGGCCTCCCAGAGGCTTGGAAAATGCCTGTGCGAGGCTTTTCAGAACGGATTATAGGCCCGTTTCGTCACTTCCGGAAGTGACGAAACGGGCCTAAAATTTATCCTGAAAAGCCTCGCAGAGGCTTTATCAAACCACCAGAAAAAAAATCAGCTGTGAGGTGCGTGCGTGCACAGTGAGGTAAGTTTGCCTGCAGCTCGTGTGTCAGCACAACTGGGTCTGCGTGCCATTTGTGGCACATGTGCCACAGGTTCGCCATCATGGGACTAGTCACTTACCTAAAATGGGATAGGTTCTCCTGCTTGAGCAGGGGGCTGGACTAGAAGACCTCCAAGATCCCTTCCAGCTCTATTCTGTTCTATTTGAATTCCACCCGAAAGGGAATATGCATGCAATGTTAAATTAGACATCATTTAGCCCACTATCTAAAAATGGACGTGCCCAGATAGCTGTTGGCTCTGGCCCTTCCTGAAAAAAGGTTGTTTCCCTCTGAGGTGAAGAAGCTCCTACCTCCTTTTTCCCCTGAGGGCCTGAAGCCTTTTTGGACTTTAAGCATGGAGACTGCTGCGCGATATCGGGATCTCTCTTAGGGAAGGAGAGGAGAGACTGCTGTGAAAACCTGTTAGGGATTGAGAAAGGATGGGAAGAAGGGAAGGAGGGGAACTTATGGAGCCCTTTTCTAAGTTGTCCCTCCTGAGCTGAATACTCTGAGGTGCTGTCTGAGGTTGATGCTTTTCTTGCAGACATTTCATTACCTAGCCGGGTAATATCATTAGTGGGGGGGGGGAAGGAAGGAAGGAAGGAAGGAAGGAAGGAAGGAAGGAAGGAAGGAAGGAAGGAAGGAAGGAAGGAAGGAAGGGAAAAGAAAGAAAGAAAGAAAAGGAGGAGGACTGTGGGGTCCTTGGTGCTCTCTGAGGTTGGTGGTTTTCTTGTAGATGTTTCATTACCCAAACTAGGTAACATCATTAGTGGGTAATGAAACGCCTCCCAAAAAACCAACCAAGTTCACAGAGCACCAAGGATCCCACAGTTCTCCGCCCCTTCCTTCCTTCCTCCTCCTCCCACTGATGATGTTACCTGGCTAGGTAATGAAACATCTGCAAGAAACCTACCAAGCTCAAAGAGCACCAAGGATCCCACTTCCTTCCATCCTTCCTTCCTTCTCCTCCTCCCACTGACGATGTTACCTAGCTAGATTATGAAAGATCTGCCAAAAAAAACCCCAACAACCAGCCGAGCTCAGAGGGTAAGCAAGGACCCCTCCTCTCGACCCTGAGCTAAAAATATTCTCCTTTCTTGGTCAATACTCTTTTTCCTTGTGACCCAAATCGAAAGCTGGAGACCCGAGCGTGAAGCGAACAGGCTAAGCGGAGGAAGGACGGAGAGCCATGGCAGCATGGCTCTGCCAGACGTCCCTGCCAAGCAAAACACACACATGACTCCTTTTGGGGACAAAAGCACCAGATCTTTTCCTGCCAGTAAGAATGGGGTGGCATTTAAGAGGCGTCTCCAGGGAGCCGAGAGCTGCGCTGGGAATAAAGTACGTATTTTTGTTTTCACACAGAAACCTCCCAAGTCCTGCAAGGAGTCCTGGACTCTTTGGAGATACACAATTATTGTCCAAGGATCAAGTGTGCAAAAGTTCCTGCGCTATAAAGACAGGAACTGGGTTCATTTTTTACTGTGCTTTTTGGCCCTTTCAAGTTGTTAGCAACCCAGTAAAAAAGAGATTTCTCTCTAGGAAATAAAAATCACCCACGATGGATGGTTTGAAATCACTTCTTGTCATCTCTGTACCTGTCCAGAAAGAATAAGCACTGCCTGTTTATTTTCCCAGCAAATTAAGATAAACCTAGTTATCTTTTCTTTCTCTCTCTCTCTCTTTTTTTAAAGGCTGCATACTCCAGCTGTCATGACAGGTATAAAACAGAGCATCCAGAATGACATTTGTTGTTCTTTTACACAACTAAATACGGCTGGCTTTAAATTATGCAGCAAAGTGTGTTAACCCCTCCCTACCACAAATTCAAAAAACAACAACAACCCAGAAAGAAATCTTCAGAGATTCAGTTTATGGGGCCGTTCTTGGTGGATCCATCTGAGCCTCTAAGCTCCCAATGAGAACCACAACTAGCCTCCCCCAATCCTGTATTTTCTCCCTCTCCTTTTGCTCTGGCCTTAAGTCAGAAGCTGCTGTTGTGTTTTGTGGCTCTGTCAAGCTCTGAGGGATTCCTTGATCTGGGATTAGAGAATAAGGGGCCTTGGAGGTCTTCTAGTCCAACCCCCTGCTCAAACAGGAGACCCTATCCCATGCCAGACAATTGACTGTCCAATCTCTTAAAAACCTCCAGAGATGAAGCGCCCACAACTTCTGGTGGCAAGCTGTTCCACTGGTTCATTGTCCTCCCTGTTAGGAAGTTTCTCCTTAATTCCAGTTTGCTTCTCTCCTTGGTTAGTTTCCAATCACTATTTCTTGTCCTGCCTTCAGGTGCTTTGGAGAATAATTTGACCCCCTCTTCTCTGTGGCAGCCCCTGAAATCCTGGAATGCTGCTATCATGCCACTCTAATACACCGCCCCGAGTATAATATACCGCGGGCAATATAGAAGATCAATTAATAAAATAAATAATAAATAAATAAATTCGTTTTTTCTTTAGACTGGCCAAACCCAGAACCTGCAGCCCTTCTTCCTATATTTTAGTCTCCAGGCCTTTAATCATCCTAGTTGCTCTTTTCTGCACTTTTTCCAAAGTCTCAACCTCTATTTTTTGTCATGTAGTGACCAAAACTGGATGCATTGATTGTTTCAGCCTCTCTCATAGAAGCTTTGATTTTCTCTCTCTGTAAAGGAAGACCGCTGCCTCTGAGACGGTTACACCCCGAGCTTAAAGCCTGGCATCGGGGTATCTTCCTTCCCCCCCACCCCACAAAAAAATTGGAATGCTATTGCTTATTTCTTGGAATTGCTCTTTGAGCAAAATGGGGGGGGGGATGTCTCTGAATTTGATAAAATAATAGATAAATACGAATGCATGCTCCAAGCCAAAACGTCAGCCTGGTTCTAACTCTGCAGAAGGGCGAGAGATTTTGGCGCGCGCGCACACACACACACACAGACACACAGACACACAGGTATCTCTTCTCTGCTCCCCAGGGCAGCCTCAAAGGGGGTATTACAAAGCCCCCAGACCCAGCGAGCGTTCTTTTCATGCCTGCAATAAACACAGGCTAACCTCCTACTGTTGGATCCAGCACAGCCCTGGGCTGAGCTGGATCCTAAATTCTCAAATCCAGGTTTTTAAAAAAATGACACTGTGAAGGGTTCCTGTAACAGGCAACATCCAGACAAACAAGGTTAATGCAAGAGGCAAGAGCAGAAGCTGGTTCCTGACAGTAGGACGAAAACCATGCATTCCCCAGCCGCAGTTTTTTAAGTTTATGAGAACCTGGCCATTCTGTAGTTTTGCCAGGTTCTTCACAGCCACGTACTATTTCTTCCCTCTGCCCATCCCAAAATCCCCCTTTCCTTCCTGATGACAAAAGAGCAATTGGCCACCTCACCCAAAACACCGCAAGAGCACGGCAAACATGAACCAGCTTGTCCTGCAATTTAAAGCTCAACGGGAAGCAAGTATTTAAAATATACGTTCTTTTCGCACCCAGGATACATTTCCAAAAAGACCCAGTGAGATCTCAGTCATTGGTCTGCAGATGGGGGAAGATGGAGAAAAGTGAGACTTAAATTTGCCCGCAAGCAGGGATCTGAACCTGCAGAGTTGGCCTTCAAAATGGCAAGTTAAAGAAAGACAAAGGGAAAAGGAAGACTTATTTCAATTGAAAACTCCCGTTTGGCATCGGCATCCTGTTTCTAACAATGGGCAGGGAAAAAGCACGAGAACCAATTCCCTGCAGCAATTGGTATTCCAAGGTAGACTGCCCCTGTTCCTGGCAGTTCCCTATAACCTTATTGGACTAGTAGCCACTGATAAGAGAGCTTTGCCTTCCCTTCTGTGAAGTTTTCATTGTGATAGCCTAGCCGTTGCTGCATCTGGCAACTCTTAACCAGACACAGCAGCCTCAATCAAACCAGAATTGGGCCAGTTTCTCTCTGGATCAAAAGTGGAGATTGAGTGGAGATGGCCTGGTTGATTAAGCACAGCAATGTAGTCTGAATACAAAACTGTGGTTTTTTTTCGCCCCAATGCAGGTAGACATTTCCTACTAGAACTGTGAATCAGGTTGAATACCTGGCTGTTTTCTTAAAACGGGTCAGGGAAGCTCCACACAAACACACCCTTTGGCGTTTCACCGTGATCCAAATTTAGAAGCATTTTCAACAAGATTTCAAACTTCCAGGATTTCAAGTCAGGATCCCAACATAAAACATTCTCCGAAGTCGGCTTTCCCAAAGTTCTTTCTTTCCCTATCACAGCGATCAGGAACATAGAAATATGTTTGTTTAAAAACACACACACACACAAGAGAAATCTGTTTCCCCCAAAACAAGCCAAAACAAGCCCAAGCCGTCCTGAGGAACAGATGACTCCGTGCCCAACCGGCTGGCTACCAAAATCGAAAACAAGGAAAAAGGACAAAATAAAAAAACATTTTTTTTTCCTCCTTCTTCTCCTTCTCTGCTGGTTTAAATAAATAAATAAACAGGGGGAAAGGAAGAGAGGAGGGGAAAAAAGAAAAAGGAAACACTTTTATTCGTTTGCTAATTTTGGTCTGCTCCAAAGTCACTCGTTTAACTACACAGACATTCTGGTTTTCTTTTTTTTTTCTTTTCTTTTTTTTTTAAGAAAAATGCAAATACGGTACTTTTAAATCACAAATGAACAACCTGGTGAGACAGAGGGAGATGTGGGGGGACGGAGGGGCCCCCAAAAGGGATCTGGGGGTGGGGGCAAGGAGGAATAACCTCGGTTATAAAAAAGCCTACGAGGAGAAGCGGGGACCGTTGACCAGACCGGAATCATTGGCCACGGGCACAGGGTGGGTGAAGGGGGGGAGAGAAGGGGGAGGGGGAGTAAAAGGGGGGGGGAGGGTAGAGGGGGACAATTGCTATTTGGACCCATAAGATTTTGAAACATACTTTGGCATATGCACAAAACAAAATCGAAAGAATACACTATTAAACCACAACTCCTTGCGGGGAGACAAGAGCACAGACTTTCAAACATCAGGGCAAAGGAGGTGAGGGGGTCTCCATTGAGTCACTCCAGGGAAGAGACCCTCCCTCCCTCCATCCCTCCCCCTCCCTGGTCCCTGGTTTTCTGCTCCCCCCCCCAAAAAAAACCCCCCATGCTGGTGGAAATCCTCAAAATCCCCCTTTCTTTGAGATGGGGAGCGTTGTTTTCTGGGCTAGGGGACGGCGAAGTCTCTCTCTGTCTTTCTCCCTCTCTCTTTTTGCACATCTGGAACGTCCTGAGTTCGGACAGAGGGGGCTGTGGGGGACGGAGGGGGAGGGAGGGAGGGGAGGCTCCGTCAGGCATGGCAGCCGTTGGAGGGTCTTTTGCTGCGGGAGGCGGAGGAGTCCTTGGCCGCCCGGTGCCGGGCGCAGGGGGTGCACAGGGCGCCCGAGAGGTGCTTCAACCCTTTCTGAAAGACACTGTTGGACAAGCTGTAGATGATGCAGTTGCAGAAGCTGTTGCTGATGGCCAGCCAGGTGGTGAGGAAGGCGGCCAGGCGGTTGTGGTACACCGAGGAGCTCTCCAGGAGGAAGTAGACGATGTAGGGGAGCCAGAGGATGTAGAAGACGCTGGTGATGCGCAGGAGGACCATGGCGTAGCGCTTGTCCGGGCACGGCTGCCCCTCGGAGGACTCCCCTTCCTGGGAGCTGAAGCGCACGCGCCTCTCGTTGATCTCCCGCGTGTGCTGCTGGCAGATGCGGAAGATGCTGAAGTAGGTGAAGCAGACCACCAAGGCGGCCGGCGCATACAGCATGACCACGATGAAGAGGGTGAAGGCGGCCCGGGTGTCCCAGAAGTCGGCGCACCACCGGAAGATGTCCCCGTGGTAGCCGGGCTTCCCCCACTCGAAGAAAGCCGGCAGGAAGACGGCGCCCGAGTAGAGCCAAAGCAGCAGGATGCAGGCCCGCAGGCGGCAGGGGGTGACCAGCGTGCCGTAGCTGAGGGGCTTGGTGATGGCGATGTAGCGGTCCAGGCTGATGCAGGCCAGCGAGGTCATGGAGACGCTCTTCAGCACCGAGACCACGTAGCCAAAGACCTTGCAGACCAGCGCCTCGGGCAGGAAGGCCACCGGGTGGTGCAGCAGCGAGAGGGAGGGCACCAGGCAGCTCACCCCCACCAGGAGGTCGGCGTAGGCCATGGTCTGGATGAAGTAGCTGGTGGTGTGGTGGTTGAGCAGCGGCGCGCAGTGGAAGACGAAGATGACCACCAGGTTGCCCGAGATGATGAGGACGGTGAGGAAGACGATGATGGTCACCTCCAGCAGGCAGATGTCCAGGCTGTCTGGGTAGCCGGAGGCCAGCAGGCAAAAGGGCCTCCCGCCGCTGTCACCGCCGCCGCCGCCACCTCCACTCCCATTCCCGGGGCTGCCGCCCTCCAGGGAGGAGGCGTTCATCTTGCAATGGCGCCCACGGCCCCCTCACGCCGGCGGCCGCTGCCCGGCTGCTGCGCCGGCTGTCATTGCGGCAGCTCCTGCCTGCGCGACTTTGGCGGCTGCTGTTGCTCCTCGGGGGAAGGCGAGGAGGAGTGTGGCGGCCCCCCGGGCATTGTCCGCAATGCTCCCTCTTGGCTGCTGCTGCTGCCGGCAGCCACCGCCCCCTCCTCCAGCTGGGCTGGCGGGCGGGCGGGCAGCAGGCGGCGGGGCTGCCACTGGGGGGGAGCAGAGGTGCGCTGGCTGCTGCTGTGCTGCTCTCCCGGCTGGAAGAGGAGGAGGAGGAGGAGGCTGGCTGGAGGGTTGGGGAGGGGAGGGGAGGGGAGGGGAGGAAGGCCGGTGGAGCCACGTGGGGGCGGCTCCTCCTGGAAGCTGCGGGAGGAAGAAAGAAGGGGCCGTTTTACAGCATCCCTCCCTTCCTCCCCGGATGCGCCAAGCAGCCTCCCCGCCCCCAACACTGCAGGAGAGGGGGGAGGAGGGGGGCAGCTGCCCACCAGCTTCCCAGGATCTGGAGGAGGGATGCTCTGGAGACCGGTCCCCTCCGCCTCTGCCGCCTCCGCCTACCTGCCGCGGCGGCTCCGAGGAGGACAAAGGCTCTCGCAGCCAGCCAGGGAACGACGACGGTTGTGTGTGCCTGCCTGGGGTGCCTGCCTGGCAGAGGCAGGCAGCGGCCCACTGCAGGTCCAGCAAGGGAGGGGGGGGAGGCAGAGCAGCCCTGGGGCTGGTTCTCTCCACCCAGCTGGCTCTGCAGAGTTGGTGGTGGGCGCGCACACCATGCGCCTGCGTGCTCCGGCTCCTCCTGCATAGTCCTCCTCGCTCGCTCTCCTCCGCACTGCCAAGCCCACCGCCCTGCAGAAAGTTTCCTTGGAGGGGATGTGGGGGGGGCAGAGCATTGGCCAAACCCACCCATCACCCGCCCCTGCCTCTCCCTCTCGGCCCAGACTGGCAGGGGCCTCCAGAGGCTGTTGGGAGGCAGACACCCCAAACAGCCCAGGAAAGCAGATGAAGAGGCGTTGGGGGAGGATGCTAAGCCCCCTAGGCAACAGCCCCTCCCAACATCTTAACAGGGAGGACAATGAGCCGGTGGAACGGCTTGCCACCACAAGTTGTGGGCGCTCCATCCCTGGAGGTTTTGAAGAGACTTGTCTGGGATGGTACAGGTCCTCCTGCTTGAGGCTGGACTAGAAGACCTCCAAGGTCCCTTCCAGCTCTGTTATTCTCTAATTATTTCCCTCTCCCAGGTGCGTTTTAGCTGCCCTCTCAGCCAGAGGGGAATCCCGCAGAGCTGACCCTTCCACTTTTCCCCGCAGAAAAGAGGAAAAATAAAACATGGCACCCCCTTCCCTGAGGGCACCAGGAAAGCAAGGCTGCCAGTCGTCCTTGTGACCGAGATCCACCTGAGTGACCCTTGCAGGCACCGGCCCCCCGGACTGAAATCCGGACCGGGCTGAAACCTGTGTGACTGGGCTGCTCTCTGATCCAAAGGTGACTTCAGGGAAGTAAAAACAGAAGCCTATCCCGCTCTCTTTGAGGGAAGCTTCTGCATTAAACCAGGATTCAGGGCTTCAGTCACGCTTTCCAAATTCCTTTGGCCTCTTTTATATATATTTTGCAAGGCACCTCAGGCAGGAACAGGGTTCTCCAAGGCCTCCGCTTTGAATATTCATAGTGAGATGAGATAATCTCAGGATTCAAGCAGGAGCAGGATTTAAGGGCAGCCGAGAGGAGAGGGAAGGGAGGGAGGGCGAGCTGGAAGGCTCCTTTTTGAAGCAGCCCAGGTGATTTCTTAGCAATTGAAGGGAGGGCTCCTTCTCAGCATCTCTGCCCTCCATCTTGCTCCTTCGGTTACCATAGAAACTGGCTCTCTCTTCTCTCCCTCTAAGGCCTTGGGAAACCCTCGGAGCCGAAGCCGCCTCGTTTCTGCAGCTTTTCTGTCAAGAAATCCTCACGGACTTTCTTCCACCCAGACGCCGCTCGGCTCTTCCAAGCGAACCTGCCTCGAATCGGGTCGGTTCAACTGCTCAAAGAATCGATTCAAAGGTCTCAGATCGAGGAGCGGATTGACAATTCAAGGACGTTCTCCTAAAACCCGGGCAGAGACAGCATCTTCTCCCCTCCAAAAATAATCCGGCGTGAAGGAGACACGCTTTCTAGCTAATGGGACCTTCTCCTGCTTTGGTATGAGGGCCCCTGAGGACCACGCACCTGAGCCAGGTGCTAATAAATATGTGGATAATTAGGAAGGAAGAAACAAGGGTGCTCTGCGGAGTGAAGGCTTGAAAGAATTATTGTCCAGTTAAAAAGATACATCTCTGGTTTGTCCCCGCACTGTGCACGCTTCTCCATCATGTCAGAAAAAGACAGGCGATTTAGAAGATGGAAAGGGAGGGATCCAGCCATTAACCCATCAATCAGAATAGACCTTGGAGGTCTTCTAGTCCAACCCTATACCACTTCAGACAAGTGACTGTTCAGTCTCTTCTTTAAAAAATTCCAACGATGAAGCCCTCACATCTTCTTGTGGCAAGCTGTTCCACTGGTTAATTGTCCTCACTGACAAGAAGTTTCTCCTTAATTCCAGGTTGCTTCTCTCCTTGGTTAGTTTCCGTCCATTATTTCTTGTTCTGCCTTCTGGTGCTTTGGAGAATAAATGGACCCCCCCTTCCCTTTGTGACAGCCCATCAAATATTGGAATGCTGCCATCATGTCCTCCCTACTTTTCTCTACGCTGGCCAGACCCAAATCCTGAAACCGTTCTTTGTATGCTTTAGTTTCCAGGCCTTTAATCACCTTAGTTGTTCTTCTTTGCACTTTTAACAGATTTAACAGATTAGCCGAGTTGGAAGGGATCTTGTAGGTCATCTAGTCCAACCTCTCACCCAAGCAGGAGACCCTACACCGTTTCTGACAGATGGCAGCCCAGTCTCTTCTTGAAAGCTTTCAGTGATGAAGCTCCCACAACATCTGAAGGCAACTTCTGTTCCATGCGTTGATTGTTCTGTCAGAACATTTATCCTTATTTCCAGGTTGAATCTCTCCTTGTTCAGTTTCCATCCATTGTTCCTTGGTTGGCCTTTGGGTGCTTTGGAAAATAGTTTGACACCCCCCACCCCCCTCCTCTCTGGGTCAGCCCCTCAAATATGGGAACGCTGCTCTCCTGTCTCCCCTGGTCCTTCTCTTCCCTAGACTAGCCAGGCCCAGTTCCTGCAACCGTTCATCAGCCTCCAGGCCCCTCATCCTCCTGGTTGCTCTTCTCTGCACTCTTTCCAGAGTCTCAACCTCTTTTTTATAGTGTGGGGACCAAAAGTGGATGCAGGACTCTAGGCGTGGTCTTGATAGAGTGGTAGTAGCAGCACCTCCCTTGATCTTGATCTTTTTCCAAAGTCTCAATATCTTTGTTGAGACATTGGATCTATACACACTGCAGAACCCCCAGTTTTTATGGAAAGACCCTGCAGATCTGTCTCCTGCCTCCCCTACAGCAGGTAAATCCATCCTTCCAAACCAAGGACGCAAATCATTTTTACAGATATTTGAATCACAGCATCCTAGGCCCAAAACCGTCCCCAGGAGACACCTGCAATCAGAGTTAGGTAGGGCTGGGCCTTCTTTTGCAAAAGTTGAACTCTTGTGGCCTCTTTGCTCACGACTCCACAACCAAGATTTTTCTTTTGAGCTGGATGGAAGTCCAACAGCCTTCCCTCTGGAGATCCCAGGGTTGTGTGTGAAGGTGTATGTTTTTTTTTCCTTCCTTAGACTCATGAACTGGTTAGATGAAAAAAATCAGGAGGTTCAAATTTGAGTACATTTTTGCCAACCTTGTTAGGGCCAAATACCAATGATGGCTGTGCCCCGAAGTAAAAAAGTAATGGATGAAAATACAAAAAATGGCTATACAAAATTACAAAATGTCAAATGGAGTTGAAGCCAGAATTGTTCCTTTTAGGGATAATTAAAGAGAAATATAATAAAAAGATAAAATACACGATTTTGCATATAACTACAGCAACGAGGATCGCTCTCGCACAATGCTGGAAACAGGATAGCATACCGTCAGAAGGTCTAGTAATGCAAAAGATCTGAGATTGTGCGGAAATGGATAAACTCACCCTAGAGTTAAAAGGCAAGGAAGACTTGGAATATTACGTGGTATGGGAAAATTGGTATGAATGGACGGACAATAGGAATAAGGATTGTAGAGATAAGAAGAAGATACAGAGATGTATATGAATAATTAGAAATGCATGGAAGTGTGTATATGTAACAAAGATGCCTTAGTACCGCTAAAGATGATTGAGATGTGTAAAGAGGAAAAAAAAGTGCAATAAAGATAAGATTAAGGAAAAAAAATCAGGAGGAAAGGCAATGCCAGCTTGGGAACAATTTCAGAGCTGGCGAAAAGCCGCTTCCAGGATTACCACGAGATGAACCACCACGGCGTTTGTCCAGGGAGCAACTGCGGAGGAAAAAGGCTGGACTGGGCTTGGAGCAAAGAACAGCTGCTAAGACCGAGAGGCACAAAGGCCCCTCTGTCAAAGGGGCAATGGGGAAGGACAGCTTGCCAGACGAGAAGCACCGTCCCAGTGGAAGTTACAGGAGTGCTCCGCTCACAAAAGTTCATGTTTTGTTATTTGGGATCGCATCAATTCCTTCCCATCGGCATATTCCTTTTAAGCTTCATCTGGTGGGACTCTGGAACAGGGCAGCACGGCGAGAGAGAAGAGAGTCCACCTAGTGCAGGGGTCTCCAACCGTGGCCAACTTTAAGCCTTGTGCATTTCAGCTCCCAGAATCCCATAGCTGGCTGGGGAATTCTGGGAGTTGGAGTCCCACGAGGCTTAAAAGTTGCCAACGCTGGACCCTCCTGCACTTAAGGGATTAATAACACCCTCCATCCATCACAGCTAGGTTCAAGCATCACGTTAAATTCAGGTGTAAGTAAATAAGAGGGAGTTGAAGCCCACAAAGGTTTCAAGTTGCCAAGTTTGGAGACCTTGTGCAATTTGAGGGCGGGGGAAAAAGGAGGAAGGCCCAGGATTCAAGGCTGCAACTCAGATGAGTAGCAGCAATTAATTCAGGGAGAGGAGGGGAAGGGGTGTGTGTGTGTGTGTTAAACTGTTCCTGGCTGCTGCAGGCACCGGTAGTCCTCTACTTACAACAGTTCATTTCGCGACTGTTTCAGCTGCACTGGAAAATATGATTTACGGCCGTTTTTCACAGTTATGACCTTTGCAGCATCCCCATGACCACGTGATCAAAATTCAGAGGCTTGGCCACTGGTTCATACTTATGGCCGTGGCTGCGTCCCATGGGACCCATTTTTGCGACCTTCCAACCAGCCAAGCCCACGGGAAGCCGGATTCGCCTGAACTTATTAACTGCAGTGACTTAACAACGGTGGCTGGGAAGATCGTAGAATGAGGCAAAACTCAACAACTGTCTCACTTAACCACAGAAATTTCGGGCTCCATTGTGGTCATAAGGCGAGGACCAGGTGTACTGGGTTGCCCATCAGCTCCCCCCGCATCCAGAGGGGCATCTGGGGCAGAGAATTATACTGAGGACGCCTCCCACTTGGAGTGATGTTATGGTCTGGATCAGGGGTGACTTCAACTCCCAGGATTCCTCCTCCAGTCATGTTAGCTCAGGAATTCTGGGAGTTGAAGTCCACAAGTCTTAAAGCTGCCAAGTTGTTGTGGTTCGCCAGAGGCAAGTGAGGATGGCTGAGGACTCGGAGAGCGAGGACTCGGGTGAGGGGCCTGCGTGTGAGGCAGGGGTGGGGCCAGGACCATCAGGGAGTGGAGTGCTGCCTTTGGAGATTGTGGAGGCTGGCAGCAGGGATGAAGAGGACCCCGAGGAGCCTGTGCCCAGTGCACGTGCACACAGGGCTGCTCGAAGGAAAAAGCAGCTGCAGCAGCACAGATGACTTAAGAGTAAGGCTGCAAGGTGATGGCCCCTCCCTTAAGGGATAAAAGCCAGCTGAGAAACTGGAGTTCTTTGCAGGAAGCAAAGAAGTTTTTGCACTCAAGCCTTGTGGAAGTTCGGACTGTCTTGATTTGTGTTGAAACACTTTTTGTTTGGGATATTTTTTGGCAACTTTATCTAGTGTTCTTGGCAGCCTTGCACCACCTTGGCAAGGCTCGTTCTTATCAGAGACAATTAGTTTTAATAGCCTTTTAAACTGCGAATAAATGGAATTAGCAGAGAAGCATTAAAAAGTTTTGCTTTTATCTCTGTTTGGTGTTTGTTTCCTTGGAACAAGGTTTGGGTCAGAACACCAAGTTTGGAAACCCTTCTCCAAGAAGCTTCTTCAGCTCCGACTGGGTATGGGGAACCGAAGTCCAGTTGCCTCTTGAAAAGGCCCCTTTGAGACAACTGGGACCTGGACTGACAGAGAATCTCCAGACTTTTAGCCCAAAGCACCAAAGTTTGCTCTTGGAGCCAAGATGGAAGTGCTTCATTGAAGAGGGCTGTGAAATTATTTCCAGACCCCTCACATCCCGGACATAAACTGTTTCAACTCCTACTCTCAAAACGACGCTATAGAGCCCTGCACACCAGAACAACTAGACACCAATAGACATCAATGGCTAGAGAAAAAAAATTATGAAAATTAGATATAGTCAATGGACTAGTTAGGAATATTGAAATATAGCAGGTAGCTTAATAGAAGTAAATAAGTTAAGAAAAAGAGGAAAGGGATAAAGATATTAAGTATATTAAGATAAGATTAGAGAATATCAATTGTAATGAATATGATTGCAATTACCAATTGTATTGCACAAGATATTTGTATCCAGATGACACGTCATCAAATGGAAGAATATATGTAATAAAAATAAAATAAATAAATATATATATATGAATGGTATTTAGGTTTCTTTGGGTATTTTCCCACGTTTTAATATTTGTGCTTTTATTATAGTGATGTTTCAGCAGAATCTCATCTGCCATCCTCAGGCTTGTGTATTAGGTTCTTTTTAAAATTAAAAATTTTGAAATTTATATATATATATATAAAGAACAATTAGACACAAGAAGTTTTTCCCTGAGTGCCATCACACTGCTAAACAACTAATTCCCTCAACACAGTCCAACTATTTACTAAGTCTGCATTACTATTACTATTAATCTTCTCATTGTTCCTATCACCCATCCCCTCCCACTTGTGACTGTATGACTGTGACTTTGTCGTTTGTATCCTTATGATTTATATTGACTGTTTCCTAGTATGATTTGACTGCTTATTGTCCCCTATAACTATTATTAAGTGTTGTACCTGATGATTCTTGACGAATGTCTCTTTTCTTTTATGTACACTGAGAGCATTTGCACCAAAGACAAATTCCTTGTATGTCCAACCACACTTGGCTAATAAATAAATAATTCATTCATTCACTCATTCATAAAATATTTCTATGGTCTTTTTAGAGCTGCCAACAGAAAGGGAGGGGGGGAAAGCAGTTTGAAAGAGCAGTGCAGCAGCTTGGAAATCGAAAGTGCATTCCATAAATAGTTTTTCAAAGATAGTAACTAGGTGACTGAAGTTTATGCCGTACAAATATCTAACTGGAGAGCATAATTGATGACTCTCAGCTATGGAGATGTCCCACTGGAGAATATGACTCACGATACACCCAGGGGGTGGGAGGGAAATCAGGGTCAAGGGTGACAATGAATGATGCCGGACTTGTTAACTCCCAATAAATATTTTTGAAGTTTTGAAAGTTTGGCTCAAGACTCATGATTTAAATGGGGTAACCGCCGGAATCCTGACACATTCATCCACTCATTCATTCATTCTCCCGGGTGCAAAGGGTTTCCCGCTACTCATTTCACAGGGGCCTTCTGCTGGGATTCTTGGGAAAGCCTCTGGGGTGGTTTAAAGTCCCCTCGTGGGCCACCCCCCCTCCCCCCCCATGCATTCGAGGCTCTACCTCAGCAAAAACTCTTGGCACTGGGCTAGAAACCAAGTGTGTGTTTTTTGCATTCTCCCAACCGACAGCAGATCTTAAAAGCCATATATTTTATGCCGAGTTGCCGTGACGTCATTTGTTTTAAACCACGATTTATTGTTTTTAAATGCGCGCACAGCTGAATAAAGGTATGCAAAGAAAGGAAAATGGAAAGGAAGGGGGTGACTTTCAACACAGCCCAGATGCCGGGGAATCTGCGGGGACTTTCTCCCCAAAACTGGACCAGATTCCTGCTCAGTTAACTAGGAAATAAAAGCTGCTTCGGGGTGTGAAGAGACTGGTGTCTCTCCCGAGATTGCTCCCTGCGCCCCGAAGTTTGAAACATCACATTGTGGGAAAAAAAGCAGGCATGTGATTGTTCAAAACACAAACACACACACGACCTAAGACAGCGGCCCCCAACCTTTGGGGCACTAGGGACCAGTTCCACGGAGGGAGGTTTTTCCGCAGACCGGATGGGGCATGGTTTGTGCATTGCCTGTAGCTCACGGATGGGCCTCGCTTGCTTGCACGGACCGGGTTCTGGCATGCCGCAGGCCAGTGCTGGTCCATGGAGCAGGGCTTGGGGACCCCTGACATGTGCTTCTTCCAAATGTCACACACTCCGACAGGGCAGATGTGACACCCTTCACCTGTCCGTCCAATTGTTTTGGCTATCTTTGACGCAGGCTCCGTCTTATAGCAACAGCACTAGCACTAACGTATACTCCGCTTCACAGTGCTTCATGGCCCTCTCTGAGCGGTTTACGGAGTCAGCCTATTACCCCCAACAATCTGGGTCCTCATTTTAACGACCTTGCAAAGACAGAAGGCTGAGTCAACCTGGTGCCTGGTGAGATTCGATCCCAGGACCGCTCTCCTCTGTTCCGACCAAGACTTCCTGAGACTATAATTAATCACACACTTAGCCCAAACAACCCTCTTTTTATTTCAACGGCTGGGAATTATCTTCATTCCCAGCCTGTAATGAGTCCCAAACAGTTGCTCAAGATTTATCTTTAACCTTTCTCTCCTTTGAATGGCTGTCAACAACTAAAGTGCCAAATTAACTGTAAAAAGCCAACCGAAGTACAAAGTCCACACAGAGCTTCAAGGATTAATCTGAACAGAGCGAACGACTTTGCTTTCTGCAAAGGCTCCTGTCCCTTTGCGCCTCCTTTATGTCTTATGGGAGGGGCCAATCACCTCCAAGCCTTACTCCTGAGTCGCCCTCTTAACTGTTCTTGCCTTCTGGCTGCTCTGAGCAAGAGCACACTGGGAACAGGCTCCTGCTGTTCCTCTGCCTCACTGCTGCCAGGCTCTGGAGACTCCAGAGGCAGCACCCCACTCCCAGATGGCCCTGGCCCCTTCTCTGCATCAATGCAGGACCCTCGTCCGAGTCCTCCCCAGGCTGGCCCATGTTCCTCCCCACTGTCCGACTCTGCTGCCGTCTCCACAGGCTACCGGCAGACGACAACATCCTCGCTCTCTCCAAGCGGTTCCAGAAACCCACCAACCCAAGAAGCCAAGCCAAGGCCGCTGTGAAAGCATCTCCTCCTCAGCACCTCCGATCGTAAACAAACCCACCTTTGTGATGAGAATCCGGTACTTCTCCACCAGAAAATCGTTGTTGTGGCATCCTGCCAGGAGCTGCCACACCTCGCCCCGCAGAGCTTCGGGGACGCCGCTCCTCACCAACGCAGACAAGGCCTTAGGCCGCACACTCAGGTTCAAGTGCCTGGAAAGGAGGGAGCAAGAGCTCAGCTGGGGCTTGGGAATAAGGGAAGGCACACCCCGGGGCGGGAGGGGGCAGGTTGCTTCTTGCCTCAACCAATCAGAATCAGAATAGAGCTGGAAGGGACCTTGGAGGTCTTCTAGTCCAGCCCCCTGATCAAGCAGGAGAACCTATACCATCCCAGACAAGTGACTGTCCAGTCTCTTAAAAACCTCCAGTGATGAAGCACCCACAACTTCTGGTGACAACTTGTTCCACTGACTAACTATCCTCACGTTTAAGCATTTTCTCCTTAATTCCAGGTTGCTTCTCTCATTGATCAGTTTCCAACCGTTGTGTCTTGCCTTGCCTTCTGGTGCTTTGTAAAATAATTTAACCCCCTTTTTTTTGTGGAAGCCCCTCAAATACTGGAATGCTGCTATCCTGTCACCCCTAATTCTTCTTTCCTTTAGACCAGCCAGACCCAAGTCCTGCAGCCGTCCTTCATATGCCTTAGTCTCCAGGCCTTTGATCCTCTTAGTTGCTCTCCTCTGAACTTTTCCCAAAGTCTCAACATCTTGTTGGTAGTACGGTGACCAAAATCGGTTGCAGCATTCCAGGTGAGGCCTTACTAGGGGTTTTATAAAGCGGCACTAATATTTCACGTGAAAGGCCTCTGTTTACAGATTCTAGGCCTCTGTTTACACAACCCAGGATTGTGTTAGCTTTTTTGGCTGCTGCTGCCACACGGCTGGCTCAATCAGCAGGGCCCTTTTCAAGGTGCAGAGAGGAGGCAGATCGGGGACTTCCTGGAGGGAGGAAGGTGGGCTATGCCTGTAAGAGCTGAACAGAAGGACAGTCATGATGGCACCTCCTGTCTGCATTTCACAAGGAATTAGGCTCCATCAACAAGGCTTGGGAGGAGGGCAGCTGTGTTGGGACTTTGCCTACATGAACAATTCCTGGGACATGGATGCAGGGATGCTCTTACCACTTGGACAGGAGGTCTCCCCACGTCTCCAGGATCTTCTCTGCACACTCTTTAGAGACGTCGCCTGAGCCGCTGAGCAGAGGCTCATCGTTGTCTGCAAAAGACAAGGAGAGGGTTAGGGTTAGGGCGCAAAAGCACCAGCCGCCAAAGTGCCCCACAAGGGGGAGCCACTCTTCCACAGGCGCCTGCCCGAAACCCCGCTGTTGGGTTTGCCATCTTCGTCTTGGCGCCTCGCAGGCATCCTGCCATTGAAGGCTAGCGGGTATCGTGGGGGACAGGGACGATGACAACAAATGGACAATAATCATGCAAGGGGTTACGATGGGAACTTGGAAAGGGGACGGACAATTTGACGAAGACCAGGAAAGCTCTTTGTGCCAGCTCTCAAGGCCACGCATCCTGAGACTGGAATGCGGATCGCACTAGACGTCTCAATGTTCTCCCTGAAGGGGTTTTCATTGTCTGAAGACAAATTGGTCGGGGGGGGAGGGCTGGGGGGGGGGAATAATCTGTAGTCTTATCAGGCGGGAAATTTAGTTCTAGGCTGACTTTACCACAGGCAACATCCTTTAGTAAAAGTACCCGTCCCTTCAAGCAAATGGGAGTCGAGGGTCTTTCTTTCCTAAGGGGCCTGACTGGGGCAGGTCTGACACCTGCAGATTCAGACATAAGGGGTGGCCTCTGCTACAGTTGGGCGGCTGTGATGACCCAAACAAACACAGTCACAGAAAACAGGCGAAGCCCTTTTCATTCCTTCACTTGGCTTCCAAGCTCCGAATATCTTTGACGGAAGACAAGAAAACTCCCACACAGTTACATGAAGAAGGAAAAAAGCAACACAAACCAGGCAAGATAAGGGCTGGAGGATGTCCACAGATAACCCACACTGGCAAGGACACCAAACTCAGAGAGGAACCATAAATTAGAGATATTTCCACGCTTTGTTTCCAGCGTTCGCCAGTACGCAGGTCCAAACTCTTATTCAGTTGTCACAGCTGCAGCCCATGAAGAGGATCAAGGCCCCCTCCTCCAGAGGAGACCACGTCTCTCCCTTATCCTCTCCTCCCTGCGTGCCCTAGGATGGAGAGGGGATGGACCTGGGTCCTCCTCTGACTGCCCAGCCTCCTCCACAACCTCCGGAGCCACACTCCTACTCCGTGTCGGCTGTTCCTCCTCTCCCTCAGAATCAGTCTCCACCAGGGGCATGACAGCGGCTTTCCCGGAGACCAAACTGGGCAATTTGGAGAATCTGGCCCCTTGAGTGGTTAGGCAGGTCAAGAGGGCTTTGACTGAGACATCTTACACCAGGGGTCTTCTAACTTGACCGCTTTAAGATTTGTGGACTTCAATTCCCAGAATTCCTCCTCCAGTCATGTTAGCTCACGAATTCTGGCAGTTGAAGTCCACAAGTATTAAACTTGCCAAGTTTGCAGATCCTTGTCTTACACACACAGAGAGAGAGAGAGAGACACACACACAGAGAAGGTGTGCCCCAAATCTCTTGCTTGAAGGCTGCAACTAGCCCACAGCCCGCCAACAACCCCTTGCAGGAGGCCACCCTGGAAAATCCGCCTTTCCAGTCTTCCTTACCTTCCTCTTCATCATCCTCAGGAGGGGAGGGGATCATAGAGCCTTGGGAGGCGGATTGAGGGAGGCGGATGGCGGGGCTGGCAGTGGTTTTCCTCCTTTCTCTTTGGGCTTCGCTCTCCAGGCACACAACTTCGTAGAGAGTGTCGGTGCTGGTCTTTCGGTCCTTCTGCTTGATCTGAGCAACGCAATGACACCCATCAGGGTTGGATTCAAAGCTTAGCGGAAATGTCTCAGGGACCCAGCAGTGACCCACTTTTATGTTTCTAGTCCGTGTAGAATAGACCTCTCCTCCATCCAACAGGCTAGGACAGTGGTGGCTAATCTTTTTGGGATCCTGGGCCAAAAATTGTGTGCGCGTTTGCATGCTTGCGCTCGCGTGCCAGCACCCAGAAGGCAATGCACATCCACCCACGCCACCTACGCATGCGCACGCAATCCCCCCCTCTCCCCCTCTTACCTGCACTGCGCCTCACAGCTGATTTTTGGCCGGTTTGAGGCCTTTTTTGGCCTCCCAGAGGCTTGAGGAAGGCTTCTGCAGGCTGAAAACCAGGCCCGTTTTGTCACTTCCTGTTACAGGAAGTGACGAAACGGGCCTAGTTTTCAGCCTGCAGAAGCCTTCCTCAAGCCTCTGGAAGGCCAAAAATCAGCTGTGAAGTGTGCGCAGGTGCAGTGAGGTAAGTTTGCCTGCAGCTCGCGTGCCAATTTCAAATGGCTGTGTGTGCTGCCTGTGGCATGCGTGTCATAGGTTCGCCATCACGGGGCTAGGATTTAGGAGGGGAGGGGCTCAGATGTTTCACCTGCTTCAGTTTTAGGAAGAAGTTTTCCGTCGAGCTTCTCTTGCTGAAAGGCCAGTAGAGCCTTTCGTTGGGGGGACAGACGCGGATTTTAGTCTCCAGGAGGAAGCGGACGGGCTCCTCCACCTCCGTAATCACCAAATCCACAGCTGTGGTCAGGAAGAGCACCTTGTCTGCAGAGGAGGAGGAGGAGGAAGAGGACAGGACCCAAAGGTTAGAGACATTCTGAGCTAGGCTTCCCCAATAGCACGAAGCGAGTCCTCATCCCGATAAACCTCTTTTATTGTTGTGGTCTGCCGGTAGCCTGCGGAGATGGCAGCAGAGTCGGACCGTGGGGAGGAACGTGGGCCAGTCCGGGAACCTGGGGAGGACTTGGACGAGGGTCCTGCGTCCGATACAGAGATGGGGCCAGGGCCATTAAGAGATATGTGTGAACTCCGGAGCCTCTAGAATCTGACATCAGTGAGGCAGAGGAATGAGGGGAGCCTGTTCCCAGTGCGCACTTGCACAGAGCTGCCAGAAGGCAAGAACAGTTAAGACAAAAGGGGTAACTCAGGAGTAAGGCTTGGAGGTGATTGGCCCCTCCCATAAGACATAAAGGAGGCGCAAAGGGACAGGAGCCTTTGCAGAAAGCAACGTCATTCGCTCTGTTTGGATTAATCCTTGAAGTTCTATGTTGACTTTGTACTCCATTTGGCTTTTTACAGTTCATTTGGCACTTTAGCTGTTGGCAGCAATTCAAAGGAAGTTAAAGGTGGGTGCTTATCTCGAGGGACTGTTTGGGACTCATTACGGGCTGGGAATGAAGATAATTCCCAGTCGTTGAAATAAAGAGAGGGTTGCTTGGATTAAGTGTGTGATTAATTACGGTCTCAGGAAGCCTTGGTCAGAACATTTATTTACTTTTTCCTCTCTAACAAAGTCTCGGCCAACAAGTCTTTCAAGACAGTTCCCAATTACAGATTTTTATCAGGCTTGGAAAAGGGCCAGGCTGATATCTTTCACACGCCACCACACTTGGCAAGCAGGCCGGAATGAACGAATTGTCTCCTGCAAAGCCCCACTCCCCTTTCGCTCCTCTTTTATAGTCTAGGGAAGGGGCCATTCACCGTTCACCTGTGGCTTTACTTCCAAGTTGGCCCGTGTTCGTCAGCTGTTCCCTTCTCCTGGCAGCTCTGCGCATGCGCACACTGGGAACAGGCTCCAGCTGTTCTTCCCCACTGATGTCTGACTCCAAAGGCAGCTGATAACTGTCGGACGGCCCTGGCCCCCTCTCTGCCCCCAATGCAGAGCCCTCGTCCGAGCCTTTCCCAGACTCCAGGACTGGCCCATGTTCCTCCCAACCTCCTCACTGTCTGAATCTTTCGGGCCACAACAAGGGAATTGGCTGCGGCTAGACAGTGAAGAGCAGGGTAGGAAGACTCTGTCCACAGCAGCATCTTTGGGCTGGGCAGGAAAGCTCCTGAATCTACCCATCCTCAGGGATGGGGTGAGAGTGGGTGGATCCCCTGGCTTGTGTGTTCCACTAAGGTGACCAAGAGGATCCAACCTCCTGGTCACCTTAGAGCACAAGGGGATGTGGGGACATGTTTCTTTCAACTTCTCCCCTCAAGATGCTGCTATGGAGCACTGCATGCCAAAACAACCAGACATATAGTTTTTTTTCCCAACATGTCACTTTGCTGAACATTTAATTCCCACAGCACTGTCCCATTTCTCGTCTTTTCTCATCTTCTCCTATTGTTTTCTAATGATTTATCAATGGTTGTTAATGATTGTAACTATAATTTATGACCTGTGACCTATTAACTTGCTGTTTATATGTACACTGTGAGCTTCTACACCACAGACAAATTCCTCGTTTGTCTGATCACACTTGGCCAATAAAGAATTGAATTCTATTTTACTCTGTTCGGTAATTTTATTCCATTCTATTCTAATATATTTTATTCTGTAATTTTATTCTATTCTATTCTATTCTATTCTGTAATTTCATTCTATTCTATAATTCTACTGTAATTTTATTCTACTATAATACTATTCTTTAATTCTATAATTCTATTCTGTAATTTCATTCTATTCTGTAATTCTGTTCTATTCTGTAATTCTACTGTAATTCTATTCTATTCCTATTCCTCATCATTGCTCCATGGATAGGGGTGGCACTACCGCCCAGACCCTCACAAACCTTTGGGCGTTTCCTCGTTCACTATTTGGAAGTGCGGAGACTTGGTGTTCCAACTCCCGGTGATGATGTACGATTTCCCATCCGAGCTTTTTCCCATGGACTCCTAGAGAGCAGCAGAGAGATCGGGATGGAACACAGCACGCCCCATAGCAGGCAGTTGGGGGAGGAAGGGGGTACCTTTGGGGTGTGGAACGGGAAGGGTCATTTACCAAATCCAGCAAATGCATGTCTCCGCTCTGCACGTCTTTTCCGGGACTGAGAAGGAGGCCGAAACATCTGCAAACGTGAAGGAGAGGGTGTCAACTCATAAAATATTTCTATGGTCTTTTTAGAGTTGCCAACAGAAAGGAAGGGAGGAGCAGTGAAACAGTTTGCAAACCGAAACTGCATTCCATAAATGTTTTCAAAGAGAGTAACTAGGTGACTGAAGTTTCTGCCAGGCAAAATTCTAACTGGAGAGCATGATTGGTGACTCTGGGCTATGGCTGTGTCCCATTGGAGGATAGGAATTACGATATACGCAGGGGGGTTTGGGGAAAACCAGGGTCAAGGGTGACAATGAATGATGTGCCTCAGAGTTGGCAGTACCGGACATGGTAACTCCCAATAAGTCCTTTTGAAGTTTTGGAAGTTTGGCTCGAGACTCTTGATTTATATTGGTGCAACTGCTGGAATCCTGACAGCAGGACGTTGGCAAGAGGCCCTGATCAAATCCAGAAGAAGCAAAGGGAGCCCATCCCTACTTTGAAACTCTGCTCTGAAGACCACCCCTCACTTTTTAGACTGAAAAGATGACTTGGTTCGGAAAAGGGCACCAGACTTCCCAGAACAGGTAAGTCCCAGGTGAGTTTGAGGCAGAATCCAGCAGATATTGAAACATCTCGAGCAGGGATATCCAAGCATGGCTGGCTGGGGAATTCTGGGAGTTGAAGTCCTCAAGGCTTAAAGTCACCAAGGTTGGAGAACCCTGATCTGGTGCTAAAGGAGGCAAAGAGGAACAAGGAGATCTTTCTCTCACCTGGCCAGGGCTTAAGCGCCAGTGCCGAGACCCGACAGGTGCCAACCTTACCTCTCGATGGCCAATTCTTTGTTAGTGGTCTGTTGCACATAGATGACAATCTTCTTGTCGATCCCTTGCCGTAACTTGAAGCACTGCCTGTCTTTGTCCTTTGGAACAGCACTGGGGAAGGAAGGAAAACTGAGACTGTTACATTCGGTCTCCCAAAGTTGACTTCCAGATGTGTCTCCCCCGTTCATCATCCTCTTTAACAACCACATAATCCCTTACGGGTTGCAGTCTGGGCAACTGAATGGAGAGCTGAGTGTTTACCGGCCGGATGCCCTTCCTGTCACCAATATGGAGTTTTGTTCAGCAGATAATATTCTCACTGTACAGAGAGAGGAATATCTGCCTCTACAACTCCATTCTAGGCCACCGCACCACTTATGTCGCTCCCTTGTTACCAAGTAACGTTTAAAAAGAAAGAGCCATTTCGTTCGGTGAGTTATTAAAATCTCTTTAGTTGTTCTGATCAAGGCTTTCTGAGACATTAACAAACACACGTTAGTCCCAAAAACCTTTTATTTTATTTCAACGGCTGTTGAATTATCATTCACAGCCAGTAATGAGTATTTACTAGTTTGTAAATAGTCCCACAGAAGTCTGCCAAAGTCCTTCAGGATAAGCCTGATAAGCACGCACCTTTATCTTCCTTGAAATGCTGCCAACGACTAAATTGCCAATTAGTTGAACAAGACCAAATGGAGCACAAATTCAACATGGAGCTTCAGATTTCAAACTGATCAGAAGGAATAAAGTTGCTTCTTGCAAAGGTTCCTGTCCCTTTGCTCCTCCTTTATGTCTTATGGGAGGGCCAATCACTTCCAAGCCTTACTCCTGAGTCGCCCCTTTTGTCTTAACTGTTCTTGCTTTCTGGCAGCTCTGTGCATGCACATACTGGGAACAGGCTCCCGCTATTCCTCTACCTTGCTGCTGTCAGATTCTGGAGGCTCTGGAGGCAGCACATAACTCCCAGGTGGCCCTGGCCCCGTCTCTGTGTCGGACGCATATCCCTCGTCCGAGCCCTCCGCGGACTCCCAGACTGACCCATGTTCCTCCCCACTGTCCAACTCTGCTGCCAGTTCCGCAGGCTGCTGGCAGACCACAACATTAACTTCCACTGGGCTGTCAGGAGGAGGTGGCACCTCAGTTCAAAGAAAAGGGAAACCGAGGCAGGCAAATTGATCAAGCCACCTTCCACAACCGAGCATCTCTGAACTGCAATCTTGGCTTCCTGGATTAGGGAAAGGGAGGAGAAAACATGCCAAATCCGCCCAGGGGATCTTGATCTAGGAGAATTAAAGGCTGCCAGGGGAAAGGATCTGTTCACATTTATTTGGCCTAGTCAGGCAGTATGAAATTGACCAGACTTGAGAGAGCAGGATGGGGATACAGCTTAAGTTTCCAAAAAGGCATGTCTAAATAATGGCCAGCAGCAATGAGAATTTAATTCCTTCTTACCAAGATTGAGAAATTATTTTGCAAAGAATGCTAGAAGGATTCTCGGAAATAGGTGCGCGTTATAAAACTCTTGGCTGATTTGAGAGGGCAAGGTTGTCCATGACCTGTCAAATTGGAAGCTTCTCTTGCCAAAATGCTCCACGGGAAGCTGATACCTGAAGCAGCCTTTCCCATCGTCCTCCTTGATTTCCAGGGAGACCGAAAAGGTGAAGATGTCGCTGTCGGGCATCTCTGGAGAAACAGGGGCCGCGAGCGGGACTTGCTTGGCAGAACGGCGGAAAGCGGTGGCAAAACTGTATAGGATCCGGCTCACCTGAGGTGAAGAGGAAGAGGAGGAAGAGAAGGGAGGGAGGGAGGGGGAGGAGAGAGAGGAAGGAAGACAGAGAGAAAGAAGAAGAGAGGAGGAGGGAGGGAGGAAGAGAAAGAAGCAGAGGAGAAGAGCAGAACGGAGAGAGGGAGGGAGGAAGGGAGAGAGAAAGAAGGAAGGAGAGGATAGAAGGAAGGAGGAAGAAAAAGAGAGAAAGAAGTAGAGAAGGGGAGAGAAGAGCAGAACAGAGAGATGGCGGAAGGAAGAGAGAGAAAGAAGGAAGGAGAGGAGGAAGGAAGAAAGTGAGAGCAGAGCAGAGCAGAGGGAGGAAGGAAGGGAGAGAAAGAAGGAAGGAGAAGAGGAAGGAAGGAGGAAGAAAGAGAGAGAAAGAAGGAGAGAAGAGCAGAACAGAGAGACGGAAGAAGGAAGAGAGAGTAAGAAGGGAGAAGAGAGAAGGAAGGAGGAAGAAAGAGAGAAAGAAGGAGAGGAGAAGAGCAGAACAGAGACGGAAGAAGGAAGGAAGAGAAAGAAGGAAGGAAAGGAGGAAGAGAGAGTGAGAGCAGAGCAGAGCAAAGGGAGAAAGGGAGAAAGAAGGAAGGAGAGGAGAGAAGAGCAGAGCATAGAGAGGGAGGAAGGAAGGGAGAGAGAGAGAAAGAAGTAGGAGAAGAGGGAAGGGGAAGAGAAGAGGAAGAGAAGAGAAGGAATAAAGATGGAGAAGGTGGAAGTCCAACCTCACATCCCAACGGAAGGGAGACAGTCTCCTTGCCTGTCTTCTGCCTCGGCTCCCCAGGCCTCCCTCAGCTCCACCCGTTGAACTTACAGCTTCCTGGATCTCGCATCGGAAGACGTGGATTCTGAAGAGCTCGGAGTTGTAATGGCTTTCCGTGAAAGCGAAGCAGTCGCTTTCCGGAGTCCCGTCGTGACCTCGCACGCAGAACAAGATCTTGTAAATGGGATAGTTGGCGATTTCGGTGTTCGTTGGAGGGTCCAGCAACCTGTGGGAGGGAGGTAAACCCACGCACGGGATAAAAGCAAGCAAGGCATGAGCAGCTTGGCAAACTCTTCCAGCTTCCCCAGCACCTCCGGCTTCGTAATTATACTCGTTCATTTCATCCGACAGAAGTTTTAACATACAACGAGTCTAGGGCTGGGGTCTTCAAACCTGGCAACTTGGGGGATTCTGGGAGTTGAAGTCTTAAAGTTGCCAAGCTTGGAGATCCCTGGTCCCAGATATGCATCTGTCCTGGTCACTTTTTACAGAGGCGCAATTGAGAGCATTTTAACAAAATGCATATCCCTCAGACAGAAAGTCCCTACAGAGAGTGGTGAGGGCAATGGAGAAGATTATAGGAAGTTTGTTTCCCGTTATCCAGGATGCTGCTTATAAGCACTACGTACTTAGACCCATTTCACGGTCTGTTTCTGTTGCTCCCCTCTGGGAGGGGGTTTCAAAGTATTTCTAGCAGGACTACCAGATTCTGTGACAGCTTGGTTCCCTAGGCCATCCGTCGGATAAATTTGCAAGATTTGTTTCTCTCGCCGTGTACATGTATACTTCTGAACTAGACTGATGTTTCTATGTGTCCTATATGTGGATGTATACATTCTTTTAGTATTTATTTATTTTGTCATGGTTATGCAGTGTATATTTGAGGGGGTGACTCTTTCAGAGCTGTAGGCAATGAAATTTCATTTTAATGTATACCAATGAATGTATATTCAAAGTGACAATAAAGCTATTCTAGGTTTCTGGCTCAAGGGGGCGCTGCTCATCTCCATTACAAAGCCAAAGAGCCAGTGCTATCCAAATACGTCTCCGTGGTCATGTAGCTGGCATGACTAAACACCAAAGAAGGCGCAAGAAACACTGTTCCCTTCCCCCCAAAGGGGTCCCTATTTTCCTACTTGCATTTTTACATGCTTTCGAATTGTTGGCTTTGCAGAAGCTGGGACAAGGAAGGGGAGCTCACTCCATGATGCGGCGCTAGGGATTCGAACCGCTGAACTGCGGACCTTTCTGATTGACAAGCTCAGCATCTTAGCCACCATGTCCCTACATTCTAAGCCATGCTAAAACAAGCAATTGGCTATGTGTAGCCCCAAGTATTCGGGCCTTCCCTAAAATCTTGACATGTAGAGACCCCTGCTTAAGAAGTCAGGGCTGGCTGCCATCCTGGTCCTTCCTTCCCAAAGAGCAGAGGTCTTCAAATTTAACAGCTTTGTGGACTCAACTCCCAGAATTCCTCTTGCTCCACTCATGTTAGCTCAGGAATTCTGGGAGTTGAAGTCCACCAGTCTTAAACTTGCCAAGTTGGCAGAGCCTTCCTAAAGAGAGAGCAACCTGAAAGGTGCCATTACAGAGGGACAAAGCCCGGGCACAAAGGCAGCGAAGTGGACGGGATCGACAGGGGGATGAGGCGCCTCCGCTGGAAGAGCCAAGCCCTGGAGAAGGCAGGCGTCTAACCTCACGGTGCCCTCGGACACATTTGGCACAGAGAGCGTCACGTCCACGGAGGTCTGGCCTTGGCTGCGCAGGATGGCCATCATCCGCAGGGCCTCCACCTCGCTCCGGGGGGCGTTGACAGAAGCGCAGCCCAAGTAGGTGAGTTTGCTGAAGACCACGCTGTCCTCGTCGGCCACCGGGGTGAAGGGGCTGGAGTCCTCTGAATCTGCCAAGTCCCCGAAAAAGAAAAAAAGGAAGGAAGGAAGGAAGGAAGGAGTCAGCAAAGAAAGGGGAGGAAAGAAACGCATTTTATCATCATCTTCATCTTTTGATGACCTCATAATCCCTTGCGGGATGCCCTTCCTGTTGCCAACGAGGAGTTACATTCAGCAGATATATTCTCATTGTGCCCAGAGAGAGAAATATCTGCCTCTACCTAGGATCGAACTCACAGCCTCCTGATCGTGAGGCGAGAGCTGCACCTCTAGGCCACCACACCACTTCTAAATTCTAGACTGTGAAGAAAGCCTGGAATGTCATCTCTCCATCCATGGGGCCTCTTCCTCCTCCCACCTTCCTTAGCCTTGGTGGGAGCTCACCTCCCTGGGAGGGCTTCACCGGGAGCCTCATTTCTGGTTTGGAGGGTCCCGTCACGGACACGGGGTTGATGGTGGAGGAGGCGGAGGCCTCGAGGAGAACCGGCTCGTCCCCCTCTCCGTCCTGGGAGGGGCTCTCTTCCTCCCCCTCCCGGTCATTGGAGGGGTCCTCCATAGGGGGATCCATTAGGACGTCTTCCAGTTCCTTCTGCAGCTGCTGCTCACTCCCATTTCCTACAATCTGGGGAAAGAGAAAGAAAGAATTGGCGGATCTCAGACAGGAAGCAGAGGTGGGTCTTCAGCCAGTTCTGACCGGTTCTGGAGAACCGGTAGCAGAAATAGTGAGTCCTTCGGAGAACCAGCCAATCCCGCCTCTGACTGGCCCCGCCAACCCCGTCTCTTCTCCGCCTCCCATTGAGTCCCAGCTGATCTCCTTTGGTTGCCCAGCACAGGAGAACGGAGCTGGAAAGCAGGTTAGTGGGTGGGGATTTTGCAGTATCCTCTCCCTGCCACGCCCACCAAGCCACAAACATGGAACCGGAAGTAAAACATTTTGAGTCCCACCGCTGGACAGGAGGATCTTAGCCAGGCGCCCGAGAAAAGCAGGGTGCCCATGAGGCAGCCAAGAAAACTCACTTTTCCAGCCGAAAAAAAGAACGCAGCTAGTCCTTGACTGACAACAGTTCATTTAGTGATTGTTCAAAGTTACCATGGTGCTGAAGAAAAGGGACACACTTATGACAGTGGCCTGCTTCCCTGTGGTCACGTGATTTACATTTGGATGCTTGGCAATGGTTCGTATTTATGACGGCCGCAGTGTCCCGAGGTCCTGTGATTACCTTTTGCGGCCTCCAGAAATTGTGGGTGCCTCCATCCCTGGATGTTTTTTAAGAAGAGTCCAGACCAGTGGTTGCTCCTGTGCCCAAAATCACATGCCAGCACCCAGAAGGCAATGCGTGCCCCCTTCCCGCCCCCTGCGCATGTATGCGCAACCCCCCGGTCCCCTTACCTGCACTGCGCCTCACAGCTGTTTTTCAGCAGGTTTGAAGCCTTTTTTGGCCTCCCAGAGGCTTGAAAAAAGCCTCTGCAGGCTTTGCAGGATGAATAATAGGCCTATTTCGTCACTTCCGGTATTACAGGAAGTGACGAAACGGGCCTATTATTCGCCCTGCAAAGCCTGCAGAGGCCTTTTTCAAGCCTCTGGGAGGCCAAAAAAGGCCTCAAACCAGCTGAAATCAGGTGTGAGGCGCACGCATGCACAGTGGAGGTAAGTTTACCTGTGGCTCGCGTGCCGGCACAAATGGCTCTGCGTGTCACCTGTGGTACGCGTGCCATCACGGATCTAGATAGCCCACTTATCTAAATTGGCATAGGTTGTCCTGCTTCAGCAGGGGTGGTGATGGACTAGAAGACCTCCAAGGTCCCTTCCAGCTCTATTCTCAACTCTAACATTCTGACCTTCTGACAAGCCAGTGGGAAAGCCGGATTCATTTCACAGCCGTGTTACTAATTTATTTATTTATTTATTTATTAATTACATTTATATACCGCCCTTCTCCCAAGGGACTCAGGGCGGTGAACAGCTCATCTAAAAACCCCACAAAAATACAAAAGTTAAAAAGTAATTAAATATTTAAATCAGCTGCAGACTAAAATTAGGAAACCCCCCCCCCACCCTTAAAAACCCAATTTAAAGTTAAAAATGGAGATCAAATTTAAAATCATTATCTCAGCCCAGGCCGGCCTGCTCAAAGAGCCAGGTCTTTAACGCGCGCCTGAAGGCCCTCAGGTCCGTGCCGGTACGAAGTTCCGGTGGCAGAGTATTCCAGAGGGCGGGGGCACCCACAGAGAAGGCCCTACTCCTTGGCGCCGCCAGACGACACATAGCGGCCGACGGCACCCGGAGCAGACCCTCCCTGTGGGAACGCAAACCACCGCAGCGATTCCCTTAATAGGTGTGGCAAGGATGGTTGTAAAATGGGCCCAAACCTCACTGGACAAATTTCTCACTTAGCAACGTAAATTCTGGTTTGAATTGTGGTCATTTAAGCTGAGGACCAGCTGTCTCTCTCAGCAGGCCATGATCCGCCATGCTGATGTTAACACAAAGGAAGGAAATCTTTGTGTCTCTGCCTCTTGGAAGACACGACAGGTTGGGACAAGAACGGCTGGTGCTCAGAAGCGAAGCATGGGGGCAGAGCAAAGAGAAGCAGCCAGAAATTGGGCGTAGTCGAGGCGGCCTGGGGCAAAGCCACCTCACACCTCGCCATGGCCTCACCCTTACTCTGTTTCCTGCCATGACTTCTAGTCCCTTCTCAAACATTACATCCACCGAGGAATTCCAGGCTGTGTAGGTTTATTTATTATTTTATTTATAAAAATAAAATGTATTGCCTCTTCCATCTTACCATTGGGTAACTAATTAGAGTTATAGATCAGCTAAAATGTCCCAAGTATGCTTTTGTTCAAGAGGCAAGTGGACTTTCTTGTTTTTTTCTTTGAAGAAGTTTCACTTCTCACCCAAGAAGCTTCTTCAGCTCTGACTGGATGGTGGGCAATGGAAGGATTTATGCTCCTTTAGACAGCTGGTCATTTGCATCCTTTTAGAGTCATTGAGGGTCACTTGGAGATTTATCTGGGTCCTCAGGGTCACCTGAGTGGTGGAAATGGATCCTGTAGTCTGCAATTTCTCTGGAAATCTGTTTATACGCCCACACCATTTGAAAGGCATTCATCCCAAAGTGCATAGCTAAAAGTCTGTAGAGATTCTCAAGCAACTTTGGAACAACCATGACCTGGATGACTGAGAATCTCTACAGAATTTTTACAGAATTTCTGTAGAAATCTACAGAAATTACAACAGCGCTGGAAAAAAAATGGCTTGTGATTGTGAGCCTCACAACGTTGCACAACTGACTGCAAAGAAAGCAATCTCAACTGTCCTTCCATCTCCTGCAGCATCCAGTACAACTGAACCGAGGAAGCTTCCAGCATAGGAAGCGAAACTTTTTGGTTTTTCTTTCCCCCTCCCCCCAAAAATTAGCCCAGTTGCCTTTTTCGAAATAAAAAACCCACTTTTGATACAGAGAGAGGGAGGGAGGGAGGGAGGGAGATTTCAAGGGTTGTCTCCTTTCTCGACCCAGAGAAGGGTCTGTAAAGGCCTCTCCCAGCTGGGTCTGGGGGTCAAATTCCTCCCTGCCAGACCAGCCGTAGCGGCACAAATGCCTTAAGGACGGAGAGGAGGGGGGAGGGCTTTTAATGACAAGCAGGAGGCTTGGCCTTCGGGGCTGGGCTGGGCAGAGCAACGGCTGGGAGTCGTTCCGCAGCAAAGTAGACGTATGCGGCCCCCTTGCAGTTTCGGGGGGGGGGGGGGCGTGGTAAGAATTGGCAGCTGGCAGCCCTCCAGCTTAATGGGGGTCGTCAAGGAAGGAGTGAGGAGGCCGGGAGGGGAGGCTCGCTGGAGAGGCTGGGCGTGATTGCCAGCATGACTGCCAAGAGGAGCCCCACCCAGCGGCCTCACAGCAGGCAGCCGCCATTAAGCTGGTCTTTCCCTCCTTAGGCTGGCAGAGATGGGGAGGGCCTAGGCCTAGATCGATCTATCTATCTATCTATCTATCTATCTATCTATCTATCTATCTATCTATCTATCTATCTATCTATCTATCTATCTATCTATCTATCTATCTATCTATCTAATCTATATCTATCTGACTATCATCTATTATCTATCTATCAACTATGTGACTATCTATCCATCCATACATCTAATCTACTATTTACCTCTTTATCTCTTTGTATCTGTCTGCCTGCCTACCTGCCTACCTCTTTATCTACTACCTACCTACCTACCTGTCTCTACCTACTCCTCTTTATCAACCTACCCAGTTATCTATCTCTCTACCTCTCTTTATCCATTTATCATCTATTTTTTCTCTACCTACCTACTTATCTACCTCTCCACCTCTCTACTACCTCTGTCTCTCTCTCTCCCTACCTACCTGTCTCTCTTGTTCTCTCAATGGAGACAACTGTGACTTAACTTCCAGTCCTCCCTTAAGTGAACCAGGCAGCAAACTCCAGCAGCTTCTCTTCACTGCGCCTGGCCCAGATAAGCAGGGAAAACCGCTGGGGGGGGGGGGGAGGTGTTAGACATGCTTTCCAAAGATTGTGTTCAGCCCCGACTTTCCCTCCCTCCCTCCCTGTCGTTTAACAGCAAGCAGAGCACAAACACAACACTCGTTTTTGAGGGGTGTAGCCAGAAGAGAAGCAGAGAGCTGGGCTGGACAACCGCCTGCTTCTCCTCAGAGAGGGCCACCAGGCGAAGCCCTTTGTCCTTCGGCAGCAAACACAATTCCTTTGAAACGGATGCTGGCTTGGAGACGGGGAGGAAGCTGGGAAACAGGAAACATCTGGCCGAGGGGCAGCAGAGGCTCACCAACACGGCCACGATGCCTTCAAGGTCAGAGGCAGGAGAGAAGCCAAAAACTCTGGCTGCAGAACGAGGGCAGGGTAGCAAAGCATATCTCGACTAAGCAAACCAACCAAATATTTATTTGCGGTTCTAAAACCGGTCTTACAACAAACAAGGGTGGGGTGTTGTTGTTTTTTGACAGTTCTGCCATTGCAATAACACACCCCAGCCAATATCCAATCCCTGGTATTGTTTCACAGCTGAGCATGGAGGGGCTGAAGGAGAGGCCAGGTGGCTTAAGTGGAGATGGAAGGCAGAGGTTTTGGAGAGAACGGCAGGCGGTGGAAATGGCCCAGTCAATCCCTGCAGCTGTTCAGTCAGCAACATGGAATCTGGCTTCCCACTGGACTTTGCTTGCTAGGTGGTCGCAAAAGGGGATCAACATGATCCCGGGACCCCGTCATAAATAGGAACCAGTTGCCAAACATCTGGATATTGATCGCATAATTAAGGGCAGGGGTGTCAAACTCAAGGCCTGTGAGTCGGAGGTGGCCCACAGGGTGCTTAAATCCGGGGCTGTCAAAGGACTGGCTTGCGGTGCCTCAGCCAGCCGGCCGGCCAAAACAGGCCATGGGGAGAGGCATGTTTTCGGCCTACATGGCCACCTGCAGCACTCTGCCAGCCGAAAGCAGGCGAAAGCAGGTGGAGGCCCCGCAAGGCCCGTTTATCACCTCCCGGCATCCAGCAGCACTCTGCCGGCTGAAAACGCAGCCCTTTTTCGACAGGCAGAATGCTGCAGGCGGCTGAGGAGGCCGAAAACGAGCCGCCCAGGGCCTCCACCGGACCTGTTTTTGGCTGGCAGAGTGCTGCAGGAGGACTGGCTTGGCCTGGATTACAGTTACAAGAGCCTCTGGCGCAGTGGTGAGAGTGCAGTACTGCAGGCTCCTTCTGCTGACTGACGGCTGCCTGCAATTTGGCAGTTTGAATCTCACCAGGATCAAGGTGGACTCAGCCTTCCGTCCCTCCAAGGTGGGTAAAATGAGGAGCCAGATAGTTGGAGGTAAGAGGCTGACTCTGTAAACCGCTTAGAGAGGCTGTGAAAGCACTGTGAAGTGGTATATAAGTCTAAGGGCTATTGCTATCTATATCTACATCTACCTACCTACCTATCAGCCGTTGTGCTTTGGTGGTCAGAATGCAGTATTGCAGGCTAATTCTGCCCACTGGCAGTAGTTCAAATCTCACCAGGCTCAAGGTTGACTCAGCCGTCCTTCTGAGGTGGGTAAAATGAGGACCCAGATTGTTGGGGGAAAGAGATTGACTCTGTAAACCATTTAGAAAGGGCTGAAAAGTTTTGTGAAGCAGTATAGAAGGCTAAGGGCTATTGCTATCTATATCTATATCCATCCATCCATCCATCAGTTGCAATGGCACAGTGATTAGAATGCAATATTGGAGACTGACTCTGCTGACTGCCAGCAGTTCAATTCTCACTGGGTCAAGATTGACTCAGCCTTTTATCCTTCTGAGGCCCGTAAAACAAGGACCCTGACTGTTGGGGGCGATAGGCTGACTCTGCAAACTGCTTAGAGAGGGCTGTAAAAGCACTGGAAAGTAGCATATAAGTCTAAGTGCTATTGCTATAACATGGCCTCAAGTGCCTGATCTGGATAAAAACAGGCAACATCCTTTTACACACTGTAGGTCCCTTTCATCAACAATCAACCATCTACAGTATAATTGTCAGCCCTTCCTATTTACTCTCCTGCAAATTTACCTCTGCTCTTAGATCTTGTAGTGTCATGTTATTTATGCTATTGTATTTTTTATTATTAGTTGAATCATAAATAAAAATACAATAGTATAAATTAGCTTTTCTGCCAAGCAATTTACTATTAAAGAATGGAGTATACATTTAGAAATAAAAAAAGTTTAGTGGAGTATGAAGAATAATTCGTAAAAATGTTTGGCAGCAATATCTGGCAGATGAGACTAGAAAAAGGGTTACAGTAAGGGACTGTGGAAAGAAAGAAGGGGGGAAAATGCATTTTCAGCCTGGGTGAAATGCCCACCCTTGGCCACACACAAACACACACACACACACACACTGGCCCTCTGAGGTCAGACACAATCCTGATGCTGCAGTGTGAAAAACGGTCCTTAGCCGCTTTTTTCCAGTGCCGGCGTAACTCTGAACAGTCACTAAATGGCCTGTTGTAAGTCGAGGACTACCTACATCCCCTTCTTGGGGAAATCAGGCGGAGCTCAGACTCAGGCGGAGCTGCCCGCACCACGTTCTGCCACGCAGCCCTTTCGGTGAGCCTTTTACTGACATTCCTGGCGTACCAAAGAGCGGGCGGATAGGAGGCAAACTTGGCCGGCCTCCAAGCAGAAAAAGCATTCTTGGTTTTGCAAGGCCCGAAGCTTTGGCAAAGAGCTGCTTTCGGAGGAAAGCCGCGCCCAGATTGCCGTTCCCTGCCAGCCGCTGGCCCCTCCAGCAACCTAATCAGAGGAGGAAGAGGAGCCGCAGTCAGGGTTGGCATTAAGGCAACCTGAGCTCCGAGGAGGAAGAGGGAAGGGAGCTAGTAGAAAGAGAGAGACAGACAGACAGACAGAGACACAAGCAGAGCCTCAGCTGTCTGTCTGATGGAGAGTCAGCAGTCCCCAGGTCTGGAGGCGGCTGATGAGGAAGAAGAGGAACAGCTGCGTCCAGTGCCTGATGCGCAGATGCACAGAAGGCAGAGGAGAGGAGAGCAGTGGAAATCTATGGGCCGGTCCTTAGGACAGAAGAGCCACTGCTGCTAGAGAGGCCCCGCCCTAGCTCTGGGAATCAAAGGCAGGGGGAGGAGATGAATAGACGTGGCAGACAGCTATTCATCTCCCATCTGGACGGATTTGCTAGCCTGCTGTGTGTGTGTGAGAGAGAGAGAGTCTTTTTTCTGGGGCTGCCGGAACTCCTAATAAAGGAATCATCGGTTTAACTGCAGAGGGTTTGTCATGTTTGGGGAGCTGGGTCAGGACACCAACCTTCAACCCCGTCTTTTCATCATCACTGCCGTTGTTGGTGGAGGGGGTTTCATCTCCCTGCCTGGAAATCAAGACAAAATCTTCGCTGTTGAGAGTCGAGACCGAATCTGAAGACACACTGATTTTGCCCACCGAGGCCTTGTCATCCATTTCTTTTTTTGAGAAGAAAAAGGGAAGTGTGGATCACAGGTGGCCTGGAGGAGGAAGGACCTGGAAAAGACAAACAGCACAACGTCACTGTCATTCCCTGTCTGGCGACTCTGAGAAGAGAAGGGAGGAACTCAGGGGTTCCCCAACGCAGGCCCAACCCAAAGAAGTCCAAGTCTGGAACCAAAGGACTTTGAGGGGTCCTTGGTGCTCTCTGAGCTTGGTGGTTTTCTTGCAGGCGTTCCATAACCAAACTACTGTAGGTTACATCATCGGTGCTCCAAGCGAGTAGAGTTTATGGAGAAGAAGAGGAGGAGGAGGAGGAGAACTGGGTGGTCTTTGGTGCTCTCTAAGCTTGGTAATTTTCTTGCAGACGTTTCATTACCAAACTAGGTAACATCATCAGTGCTAGTCATCATTGATGATGTTACCTAGTTTAGGTAATGAAACATTTGCAAGAAAACCACCAAGCTCAGAGAGCACCAAGAACCCCATAGTCCTCCTCCTCTTCCTCCTCCTCCTCCCCTCTTCCTCTAGCACTGATGATGTTACTTAGCTGGGTCATGAAACGTCTGCAAGAAAACCACCAAGCTCAAAGAGCACAGGGGACCCCTCATGTCAACCCTGAGCTACAAGAACTCTTGCTACCAAAGGTTTTTACAACTCAGAAGCAGAATCAGCCAGAGATGCTTTGTAAGAGTCTCCTGAGGTGACGGCGAAGATCTACTACAGCTAAAAAGAGCCATCAGCAGCAGCCACTCGTCTACCTTGGGGGCAAAAGCTCTGTTTAAAAATTCATTCTCCAGCAACGGGACCTTGGAATTAGGCAGAACTCTCATAATAACCCTCTCACTTTATTTTTGTGAATTCCACACAATATTACATAGTGTAGAACAGGGGTCTGGCTGAGGAATTCTGGGAATTGAGGTCCACAAGTCTTAAAGTTCCCAAGGTTGGAGACCCCTGGTGTAGAATTCCACATAATTATCCCATGAATTTAGTGTGAATTTCACACAAATTACAAAAATTACCTTTGAAAGTGGCACTTCAAATCCTTTACAGGTAGTAGACGTAGGACAGTTCACTTAGTGACAGTTCAAAGTTACAACGGGATTAAAAAAAGTGACCTGCGATATGACCGTTTTTCACCCTTCTGACGGCTGCAGCATCCCCCAGGGTCATGGGATCAAAATTCAGCCACTCTGGCAAATTGACTCATTATTTATGACGGTCGCTGTGTTGCCAGAGTCACGTCATCCCCTTCCGCAACCTTCTGAAGAGCCAAGTCAGTGGGGAAGCCAGATTCGCTTAACAACCGGGTGATTAACTTAACGTTTTCAGTGATTCACTTAACGAATGTGGCTGGAGATGTCGTAAAACGGGGCCAAAACTCACTGGACCAATGTTTCATTTAACGATGGAATGGTTGGGCTCAATTGGCCGTAATCTTGGCTGCCAAATTTCAATACAATTGAGCCCAGAATGTCCTGCCCTTGTTGGAGTCTGATTCTGTGGAGATTGAGCAGCTGACAGAGAGTGGGAGTGGGGCTCCAGTGGCTGTGGAGGAAATTGGGGAAGGGCACAGTCCAGCTGGGCATTCAGAAGAAGACCCAAGACCACCCCCTCTTCATCCTAGGGCACACAGGGAGGAATGGAGAAGGGAGCAAGGTGGCTTAAGGGAAAGAAAAGGGCCCTGATCCCCTTCATGGGCTGCAGCTGGGAGAACAGGATATAAGGAGGGCGTTTGCACACAGCACCTTGCTGGAAGCAAAGCGTGCATTATCTTCGTCGAGGCTTGTCCTCCCAACTGTGGGTGCTGCGTTATCTTGTGGAAGTCTGCAAGTTATTATGCTGGCCTCTCGTGTTAATTACTTCAGCAAGAGAAGAAATGGGGTTGGTGGGGCCAGTCAGAGGTGGGATTGGCCGGTTCTCCGAACGACTCAAAATTTCAGCTACCGATTCTCCAAAACCGGCTGAATATCCACCTCTGTACATAACCATAGTCTTTCAACTTTTAACATGTGTGTATCCGTGGTAATTATAATCTATTCTATTATATATCAGTATTACATAATACTATTTTCCCAATTTCTACTTTCTACCCTTTTCCTTTTCTACCTCTTAATAAAATAGCCACCATATTAAGAAGCATTCTAATTATCTATCCATCCTATTTCTTGCCCTTTTTTAGAATTTCAGCTCTTATTGACTTTTTGGTAAATCTTTCATGCTTTTCCCTTGGGATCTTGCAAGTCCTTACATCAGCCTTATTTAACCTAAATCCAATTAGATTAGTGCCATTATAACTTTGAACGGTCACAAAATGAACTCGAGACTACCTGAATCTCAAGAACTGGAACCTCCTCCAGCTGAGCAGGGTCTCTCTCTCTCTCTCCCTCTCTCGTTCCCTCCCTCCCTCCCTCTCTCTCTATATATATCTTATTTCTATCTATCTATCTATCTATCTATCTATCTATCTATCTATCTATCTATCTATCTATCTATCTATATATCTGTATCTATATCTATATCTATCTTATTTCTATATCTATCTATCTCATTTCTATCTATCTATCTATCTATCTATCTATCTATCTATCTATCTATCTATCTATCCATCTATCTATCTACCTACCTACCTACTACCTACCTACCTATCTCAATCAAGGTGGGAAGGAAGAAGAACTGTTACTAACTTGTTCCTCAAATTCTCCTTGTCTCCTCCCTCTTTGGATGGCCTGAGTGCAGTTCCTGGCAGCCCTGGTGCATGCTCAAACACAGGTCTGACTCAATCAATCCACAGGACGGAAACCGCCAATAAATCTTGGCATGTGCGGCTTAAAATGTCATTTTCATATTTTGAGGCTGGTTAAATTACCTGTTGCTCCTGTCAGGACATGTTTCCGTTTAAACAGTGCAAAAGAAAACACAGGTAGGCCTTGACTTAAGAGCCCCAAATTTATGTCGCTAAGTGAGGCATGGGTGAGTGAGGCCCTTTTGCCCCGTTTTACCACGTCACTTGCCACCTTTGTGAAGCCAATTGCTGCCATTGTAAAATTAGTCACACGGTTAAGTGGTTTTCCTATTGACTTTGCCTGCCAGAAGGTCGCAAAAGGGGATCACAGGACACTGTGGCGTCATAAATGTGAGTCAACTGTCAAGTATCCCAATGTAAATCACGTGACCGTTCGAAGTTATACCAGCACTAATCTAACTGAATTTAGATTAAATAAGAGTGAGGTAAACCACTGGCAAGATCCCAAGGGAGAAGCATGAAAGGTTTACCAAAAAGTCAATGAAAGAGTTGAAATTCTAAGAAGGACAAGAGATGATGGATAGATATTAGAATACTTCTTCATATAGTGGCTATTTATTAAGCGGTAGGATAAAAAGGTAAAAAGTAGAAATTGGGAAAATGTATACTGATATATACCAGGGACGCGGTAGCTCAGTGGCTAAGATGCTGAGTTTGTCGATCAGAAAGGTCAGCAGTTTGAATCCCGAGCGCCACATAATGGAGTGAGCTCCCGTTCCTTGTCCCAGCAGCTTCTGCCAACCTAGCAGTTTGAAAGCATGTAAAAATGCAAATAGGAAAATAGGGACCCCTTTGGTGGGAAGGGAACAGCATTCCTCTGTGTGCCTTCGAAGGTGTTTAGGCATGCCGGCCACATGACCACGGAGACGTCTTCGGACAGCGCTGGCTCTCCTTTGGCTTTGTGACGGAGACGAGCACCGCCCCCTAGGGCCAGAAATGACCAGCACGTATGTGCGAAGGGAACCTTTGCTTTTATACTGATATGTAATAGATTATAATTACCATATATACACAAATGTTAGAAATTGAAAGACTATGATTATGTGTATCTAAAGAATATTATTATTAGTAGGCAGGCAATGCACCATTCACTAAGCACTTATGGATGTAAAAGAAAAAACTATGGGGAGGCTGTAACGGTTAAGTGTGAAAAACGATCCTAAGTTCTGTTTTTTCGGTGCCATTGTAACTTTGAACGGTCACTCAATGGACCGTTGTAAGTCGAGGACTATCTGTAAAAGGAACTCAACTGCTGTGACTGGTGACCCCTCTAATGCTGTCAATGGGGAGGGAGGGCAGTGAGTGTGAGTGTTTGTTCTGAAAACATCCCTTTAGTGTTTCAAAGAAAAGCTAACTAGCCTTTTAGGAGGAGGAAAAAAAATCAATTTTGTATTTTCATTAATCTCCAAGAATTGTATGAGTACAGGGAGTCCTCGGACTTACGACACAATTGAGCCCAAATGTTCTGTTACTAAGTGAGACATTTGTTGAGAAAGTTTCCCCTCCATTTTAGGACCTTCCTGGCCAAAGTTGTTCTGTGAATCACTGCTGTTGTTAAATTAGTAACCCGGTTGTTAAGTGAATCCAGCTTCCCCATGGACTTGGTCTTGTCCGAAGGTCGTGAAAGGGAAAATCACTTTACAGCAACGGTCATAAGTATGAGTCAGTTGCCAAGCATCCGGGACCATGGGGAGGCTGCAATGGTCATAAGTGTGAAAAGTCATGTTTTTTACAGTGCCGTTGTACCTTCGAACGGTCAGTAAATAAACTGTTGTAAGTCAATAATGACCTGTACTGAATAGAAGGGTTGTTTTGATGGAGAATGGTTTACTTTTGAACGTGGCTTGTTTATCTGGCAATCTAAATCATCACGTCCTTAAACAGAATTTAAAAAAAAATCAAAAGAAAACCAACAGATAAAATCCAGGTCATGAAAGATACTAATATAATTAACTCCAGATAAGGCTGGTGCCATGATGGGGCTGATCTCTAGACAGAAATCTATCGGTGGATTACTTCATCTAGCTTCCTTCTAAAATCAGAGATTCAAAGGGGAGCTATTTAACCAGCAGAATAAAACATCCAGCACTGCCTGTTTTAAAACATGAGTGGCAAACTTTAATTTCACCCATCCCTCCCGGATTATCACTATTAGAAAAACAATGGCTCTCCTAATATTTTATTAGTTATTTTGACAAGCTCTTAAATTGCTTTGAACATATATCAGGAAAGGAGAAGAAATTCTGAGTCATATATCGTGCATACATGTTTATTATATCGTCTGTTCCTTTTTTTTTTACACAATATTCTTTTGTAATTTCTGAGGGTCATTAGGTAATATTTGAAACATCTGAAGTATTCTAGAGTTCCCCTTCACTTTCAAAATCACAAAAGGCAACCCTTGTAAAAATGTTGAAACATATTTAAGCAGTTTTTTCCAATCCTGTTGGTCTCTGAGATTGCCGTTCCCGCACTGACAAAGATATTGAATACGGGAGATCATTACACAATGTATCCATTAATATTAATAACAGTCACATTTCACCATCCTCTTTTGAAGCATCTGTCAATGTGGGCTACTCCAAAAGTGGACAACAGATCCCCAGTATTAATAAAAGCAAATTACAGTTCAGCAGTTTTATTAAATTTCTATGCAAGAGCAATTTCATACAACATGCAAAACTATGAGGTTTAATAGCAGATCTGTGGTAAATAGAACAAACAGTAATAATTAGGTTTCATTCCACATTTCCCTTAAATAGAATATAAGAGCCAGCTCCAAGTTATCCATATTAAGCCACAGAATAAGCTTCATCAGTGTAACGATGAAACTTGTATCATTTTTGTTTTGGAAAGAAAAATGATTCTAGGAAACATTGCTTTATTTTCAAAGAGCTCGCCAGCATGAATAATAAAATTTAGAAGTGTTCATTATTGCATGCAATCAGGGCAGGTCTGGTGGAATTACATGAGGGTTTTTTTTCCCAATCTCAATTCTAATAAAAATGTCTCACAAGAACAGCCTCGAAGCACTCCAACAATCCACAATACACTGATGACGTTACCTAGTTGGGTCATGAAATGTCTGGAAGAAAACCACCAAGCTCAGAGAGCACCAAGAACGAGCTGAATGGCAGTATGAAGAACAGGGATGACAGCCAACAATTCCATCTCACATATCAATGGCAGCATATTTATCATGAGAAATGCTCTTGCAGTTTCTCGGAAGCAAAAGCATAAAAGACTCCAACTCAAAAGAAATATGGATATTCTTGTTTCTCTCTCTCTCTGTGTATGTCTGTGTGTGTATGTGTGTGGGTATACACACACACATATATATGTTTCTCTCTCTCTCTCTCTCTCTCTCTCTCTCTCTCTCTCTCTATATATATATATATATATATATATATATATATATATATATATATATATATATATATATATACATATATACACATATACACATATTGTTTCTCTTTCCGTATACAGTATATATACATATATATAATATATACACACACACATATATACATGTATATATAGAGAGAGAGAAAGAGAAAAAAACCTAAGCATATGCACACCCCCATACACACATCCTGTGCAAGTATATGTACATATGTGTGTGGGTGTCTTTAAATTATGTATGTGTCTGTGTTTATAAACTGGGCGTCCTCAGCTGATAAACACACAAGATGTAAATAAATAGCCAATTCAACAGGAGCTTTAGTAAGTCCAAAGGGCTATACAGAATAACCAAAACACAAATCCCGTCCTTGTTTCTTCCCAGTAACAACAGGCTTGGGGGTTTCCTGGCCAAGCTTCCTGTCTTGCCCCTAACCTAAATATAAAATAGCCTTGGAAGTCAAGCTGGAATCGGGGTGAATTTATGGGAGGTTTTTTCCATACGCTGAAGAAACGAAATGGAAATATCTATTTCTTCGGAGGGGGGAGGGGAGGATGGAAAGGAATGGGGTGGGGGTGTCTGTGTTCCCTGTTCCTCCTCGCTTCTCGATCCTGACCCTGGCAAAGGTTGGGCCTCCCTTGGATGGGGCACCACCAGGAGATCCCAAGACTGGCAGATGGGTTGGGGGTGTTTCCCACCCCCCAACTTTTTTCCCTACGTCCCAACACATCTGCTAGCCCTGGGATCTCCTGGTGGTGCCCCATCCAAGGGAGGTCAAGCTGTGGCCAGGGTCAGGATCGATGATGATCCTGGCTGGAGCAAAAGGGGGGCATCGGGGCCATTCATAACGGGGGTCTTCAGCACCACTGGGGGCCCAAACAGACCGCCTCCCCTTTATTGACCACGGCTACTGGCCGGGCTGCGGTGATCGATTATGGATTCTTGGCTCTCGTGCCGCTCCCCTCCCTAGCCTGGTTGAGGAGCCCCGCCCACTAGTCGGGCTCCTCCCCTCCCCCAACACCGGCCCCGCCCCCCTCCGGCGCCCCTCAGCGATGAGGCTCCCCGCCGACTCACCCTCATCCAGACGGGACGGGCCGCCGCCGCCGCCGCCGCCTCCCCTCTCGCCCGCCGCGGGAGCAGCAGCGCCGCCGCCGCCGCCACTGACGGGCCTCTGTCAGGCCGCCCCAGCGCCCGATCCCAACCCCAGTCACGTGACCGGGCCCGGCCGGAAGCGGTGCTTGCCCCTTCCGGCGCCCGGGCGGGAGGTAGGCGAGGCGGCGAGCGCACTTCCGGCAGGGCGGCCCCGCCTCTTCCTTAGCAACCCGCGTCGGCCCCGCCTATTCTTTTCTTCGCGCCGACTTGGGGAAAGAGAGAGAGAGGCGGCGCCGGAAGTGGGGCAGAGCGACTTCCGGTGGCGGCGAGCCGGTCTCTCGGCCAGGCGTCCCCCCGCTCAGGCCTTCCCCCTCCCCCCCCGGGCGGACCCCGACCAGCGGCGCCGGGGGGAGGCGGAGAGGAGGTGAGCCCAGCCCGGCTGGGGGCCCTTAAAACCCCGACCCGCCTCTTCCCTGGGGTGCCGGTGGAACTCGCGGCCACTGGAGCCCGGCGCAGCGCGTGGAGCTGCCCCCCCTTCCTTAAAACGTACCCTGGGAAGAGGGCGGGGGTGGTTGAGTGGGAGGGACGTCAATGCTGAGAATTCCCCCGGCGAGTTTGAGGTTAGGGGGTGCAGGGAAATCGGGGCACCCCATGCCATCCCTGCAGGGAAAGATTAGCAGGCTTGGGACGACGAGGCTGGGAGGTCTCGCTTGGCCCTTTCTGATAGCATAGAATAGAGCTGGAAGGGGCCTTGGAGGTCTTCTAGTCCAGCCCCGTGCTCAAGCAGGAGACCCTATCCCATTTCAGACAAGTGACTGTCCGGTTTCTTCTTTAAAAACCTCCAGTGATGGAGCGCCCATGATATCTGGTAGCAGGTTGTTCCACTAGTTAATTGTCTTCACTGTTAATAAGTTTCTCCTGAATTCTAGGTTGCTTCTCTTTTTTATTAGTTTCCATCCATTGCTTCTTGTCTTGCCCTCTTTGGAAAATAAATTGACAACCCTCCTCTGTGGCAGCCTCTCAAATATTGGGATACTGCTATCATGTCCCCTTTAGACCTACTTTTCTTTAGGTAGCCAGTCCAAATCCTGAGGCTTGGCATCCTTTAGGTGTGCACTGATGATGTACTCTAGTTGGGTCATGAAACCCAACTAGAGGAAAACTGCAGGAAAACATCCAAGCTCAGAGAGCATACAGCACAGTTGTTGTCCTCTCCCCACCCTCATTCCTTCTCCTCTTTCTCCTCCTCCATAAAACCCACTCCCTCCTGCACTGATGTTGTTCCCTAGCTGGGTCATGAAACATCTGCAAGAAAATCACCAAGCTCAGAGGGGCACAAGGACCCCACATTCCGCCTCCTCCTCCTCCTCTTCCCTTCTCTCTGTAAAGCCCACTCCCTTCTGCACTGATGATGTTACTTAGTTTGGTAATGAGAAGTTGCAAGAAATCCACCAAGCTCAGAGACACCAAAAAGCCCACAGTCCTCCCCTTCCCCTCCTTCTCGCAAACCCCACTTTCTTTTGCACTGAATACGTTACCTAGTTTGGTAACGAGATGTTCGAAGAAAATCACTTAAGCTCAAGAGAGTGCCAAGGACTCCTCGCTTGAACCCTGAGCTTACAGATATTCTCTTCTGTTTGATACCCTTAGGGCTTCGTCAACATGACCGAGAGAACGGAGAGCCTCCATTTCCAGTTTGACAACTACGGGGATTCGATGCTGCAGAAGATGAACAAGCTGAGAGAGGAGAACAAATTCTGCGACGTCACCGTCTGCATCGACGACCTGGAGGTCCACGGCCACAAGGTCGTCTTCGCCGCCGGCTCGCCCTTCCTGAGGGACCAGTTCCTGCTCAACGACTCCAGGGAAGTCAAGATCTCCATCCTGCAGAGCTCGGAAGTCGGGCGGCAGCTGCTCCTGTCCTGCTACAGCGGAGTGCTGGAGTTCCCCGAGATGGAGCTGGTGAACTACTTGACGGCCGCCAGCTTCCTTCAGATGAGCCACATTGTGGAGCGCTGCACGGAGGCTCTCTGGAAGTTCATCAGGCCGAAGCAGAAGCTGGGCAGCAAAGAGGAGAGCCAGGCCAGGGCCAACTCCTCCCAGTCGAAGGAGGCTGTCGGAGCCAGTGGTGGGGAAGAGGAGGAGGAAGACGAGGAGGAAGAAGACTCCTTGCAGCCCGATTCGCCTTGCCTCCAGCCCTCGGAGGACAGCATGGACATGGACGATAGCGACATCCAGATCGTGAAAGTGGAGTCCATCGGGGAGGTGGCCGAGGTGGGGAGCAAAAAGGACCCCGGCCCGTTCCTTTCCTCCGAGGAGCCGAGCTCCCTCCCTTCCTCGGAGCCCCAGCACTCCCTGATCAACTCCACCGTGGAGAACCGAGTGGGCGACCTGGAGCAGAGTCAGCTCCACAACTACGCCCTCTCCTACTCGCCGGCCGACAACCTCATCGTGGCTTCCAAGGACCTCTTTGGCCCCAGCAACCGCGGGGTGGACAAGGGCCTGCAGTGGCACCACCAGTGCCCCAAGTGCACGCGCGTCTTCCGGCACCTGGAGAACTACGCCAACCACCTGAAGATGCACAAGCTCTTCATGTGCCTCCTGTGTGGGAAGACCTTCACCCAGAAGGGCAACCTCCACCGGCACATGAGGGTCCACGCGGGCATCAAGCCTTTCCAGTGCAAGATCTGCGGGAAGACCTTCTCCCAGAAGTGCTCCCTGCAGGACCACCTCAACTTGCACAGTGGAGACAAGCCACACAGGTGCAACTACTGCGACATGGTCTTCGCTCACAAGCCGGTCCTCAGGAAGCACCTCAAGCAGCTTCACGGCAAGAACAGCTTCGACAACGCCAACGAGAGGAGCGCTCAGGACTCGGCCATGGACTTCGATTCTTTCGGCTGCAGCTCGGGGGTGGACTCCAAGGGCTGCCCCGCAAACGAAGCCAGCCAGGTGCTGGAGGCGGGGAAACTTGCCCAGGCCGTGCTCAGTTTACGGAGCGAAAGCGCCTGCGCGAATTAAGGGCTTGCCCCCCCCCCCCCCCAGCCTCTCTTTGCCAGCAAGAAAGACCACCAACTGCTGCCAGGGATGTTTGTGTGTGTGTGTGTGTGTGTGTGTGAATGGAGCTGGCCTAGGTGCCCAAACCTAGAACGGCTTCCCCTTTTGAGCTCCGGGGCCTTTCTTCTTTTAGAAAGATCCAGCGTGTCTACGTGACTTTATCTCTTTTGTGAACTGAACCTCCTCCTGTGAATATTGCAAGAGCTGGCATTGGGGGTGGGGACCCCTGGTTTGGTTAGGTTCTGCCAAAAAGAAGCCACTTGGTCGTGAGCCAGCCAAAGGCATAAAACACAGGAACGGATACGCCTCGTTGTGGCGAGAGTTTTTAAGCTAAAGACAGGACTGTATTCTTAGAAAAAGAGAAGAAGCAAAAAAAAAAAAAACACTGGATAATTATAAAGTCTTTTTACTTGGTTGCCTCTTGGGCGATCTTCTTATTTTGTATTCTTTTTGAAAAACCATCAGGTACTTCCCTCTTGGCTCCGGCTACTCTAAGGAGCATCACCTCTTTAACACGGTCGTTCCTTTCCAATAGGACCGGGAAAGAAGCACAATTGCTTTAGAGCAAACCTGGGCAGAAATCGGAGCAGCAGACTTTGTGCTGTAGGATGACCCTCCCTCCTTTGCCCCTTTGTCAGGCTCAGTTCCTCCCCTCCCCACCAGAATAGGTTTCATCACATCCTTTGTAGAAACGGCGTGCTTAGGCTAGGACGGTTGAAGTTTGCATGTCTCTCACACACACCCCTCATCCAGGCGATTCTTTAAGACGCAACTTGGGTTTTCTCTGTAATGATTTCCCTTCTAGCAGGGCCTCAGCTCGTATCCCTCTATTTTTTTCTAGGACTATGATCAGTTCTGCGTCGTTCCTAAAATCCCGAGTCCGTTTTTGTTTTGAAGATTATGTATGGTGCTTAAAACACTGTTGGCATTTGGTTAGAAGCAATGCCACAGATCGGTTTAAAAGGATCTTATGGTGCCTTCGGCATGGGAAACCTCTGAAAGGGAAGAGGATCTCCAAGGCAGGCCGTAGGTTCTTCACTCTTTGGAATTATTTCTGGGGAGAGGGATTCCCAACCAATTAAAAAAAGTTACTAGTTGAAGGTGGATTATTAGTGTATTGTATGAGCTGTATTTCACTTAGCCAGAGTTCTGGTGTAGGAGACCCTGGGTATTTTTTTCCCTATATTATGGTAATCTTTTTTCCTGGGCTGGGAAATCCAGGAAGCAGGAAGCCTTGGGTGCAGACTTGCAGTATTTACTCCCCTAAAGAAAGAGTTTCCTCTTGAAAAACATGATTGGGCAAGTGTCCTTCAAAAGCCCCACGATGTCTGGCTGCTCCAAAGAGGCACATACCCCAACATGTATTTTGTGAAGGAAAGAGGAAACGCCTGCCTTTCTGCCAGAGAGATCTCCGGCCGAGGAGTTGTCCGAGAGCCGCTTCCTTGTTTCCTATCCCACCTCTTTCTTCTTTTGCCCGTTATCATCTCCATCCTTAGGTCAGAAGTGGGAGAGGAGGAATTGTGGCGTGTGTAGAAAAGGTGAGGTGAGCTCAAGTATTTTAAGCGAGCAGGTGGTAGAATGCTGGCCCCCTGGGAGCTCAGTCGCCTCCAGGGGGGGAATCTTGTAGCAATCGGTAGGTAGAAACCCCACAACCAGCATTATTGTCCTTTCTCCCTGTTAGGGGCCCTCCGAGGAGAGAGGATTTCTCCGCCTTGCCCTCAACCCCTTGCAAACCTCTCGGGGAGTAAGGCTGTCTGGATCTGTGAATGCATTCTGGTGTCCAGAAAAAAAAAACTCGCCTTTCTGTTTGTGTACTGAGTCATTGCAGTGGGTTCAGAATAAAGCAATTAAACCACCTTCCAAGGTATGTATATATTTTTTCCTTTTTTTTGTGTGTAAATGATAAAGGTTGTCCCTGACTTACGTCCATGATTGGGGGGGGGGAGGGGGGGGGCTAAACGACACCCTTCTAAAGTGAACTTTGCCCCATTTTGCAACCTGCCTTGGCACCACCGTTGTTCATTTAGTCACGCAGAGGCGAAGTGAATCTAGCTTCCCTATTGACTTTGGATCCGAGGTCACTGCAACCGTCATAAATATGAATCAGTGCTCGGAAGTGTCTGAATTTTGACTGTGTGGCCGTGGGGATGCTGCAATGTTTGTATCAGAAATGGTCGAAAGTCAATTTTTTCCCAGTCCTGTAGTAACTTTGGATGGTCGCTAAATGAACTTGTACATTGAGGACTGCCTGTACAGGAAAACTCCAGGAAAGAGGCTGCATTTACAGTCGCTAAATGAACTGTTTAGCATTACCAGTAGTTTGGAAATGGTTAGCAGGCTGAGCTGGACATAAGATTGAGTTGTATGCAGAAAAGGAAAGCTGGGGTGGAAGAGAGGCTATTAGTTCAAAGCTTACCTCACTAGCTTTCTGTGTTTGTGTGCGCTGTCAGAAATAGTGTAGGGTCTCCTGCTTGGGCAGAGGGTTGGACTAGATGACCTACAAGGTCCTTTCCAACTCTGTTCATCTGTTATATACACCTAGAGTGTGCATTGGGCTTAGTAGATTGTAAAGACATTTGAGTTGATAGGAATGCAGAACTGTAATCTGCTTTTGCTAGCCTGGTGCTGTCCAGGGTGCTGGAACTCCCATCTCCCAATACCCTACCCCTTCAGAGCAGTGGTTGCCAACCAGAGGTCCGGGGGCCCCTAGTGGTCTGTGAGAAAATTTTGGTGCTCCACAGGGAAATGTCTCCCCCAGAGCAATTAATCCAGGCTGTGCGGAACACAAGGCTGCGCCACCTAAATGGCCCGTGAGAACACAAGGCTTGAGTCGCTTGCATTGCGAACAACACAAGGTACTAGTGAGGGGAGGGGGGAAGGGCGGAGGGGGGAACTTGCCCCCCTTGCCCCACACGCCTGGCCTGGCCACTGGGCTGCTTCTTTCCATTTCTTTCTTCTTCTGCTTTTGGCTGCACGCAAGGAAAGCAGCAAAGGTCTTCCTTTCTCTCTCCCAAACTCCGCCAGAAATGAGTCTTTGGGGCCCTGCAAGGCCTCCTGCTCCAAGAGGCTGCGCCGGCAAAGACTCATTCCTGGCGGAGTTTGGGGGGGAGAAAGAAAGACTTCTGCTGCTTCTGCTGCTTTCCTTGCATGAAGCCAAAAGTCTCTCTCTCTCTCCCTGAGAACGGAGCTGGAGATGGTATCCTGCCATCCCAAATAAAGAACGATCGGTAGGAAAACGGGGTGGGGAATTTTCCTGCAGAGTTTTTGTGGGGATTTTCCCAGGGTCTCTAGTCCGCGGGATTTAAAAGTATGAGTTTGGTGGTCCCTGAGGTCCAAAAGGTTGGCGACCCCTGCTCTAGAGATGATGGGAGCTGTAGTCTGAACTTCACCGAAATCTGCAGTCCATTCAATACTCTGGCAGTGGAGAAAGTGGAGCTGGCCCACAGCAAAATCGGTCAAAAGCCCCCTTTGTGGCTCTCTTCTCCAACAATCCAGCTTAAATTAAATTATTATAGCCAGTCCTCGATTTACGATCATAATTTAGCCCCAACATTTACGTTGCTGAGTGAGTTTTGTCCGATTTTATCTTACTTGCTGTTATTAAGTGAATCATTGCAGTTAAGTTAGGAACACGGTTGTTCAAGGAATCCGGTCTCCCCATCAACTTGGCTGTCACGAGGTCCCAAAAGAGAATCACCTGGCTCCCCCTGTGGACACTGCGACTGTCATAAATATGAGTCAATGGCCCCAAGCATCTGGATTTTGATCATGTGACCATAGGGATGCTGCAACAAATCTAAGTGTGAGAAACGATTGTAACTCATTTTTTTCAGTCTTGTAAATTTCTGAATGGTCATTAAATGAACCATTGTTAAGTCGAGGACTGCCTGTCCAAGAAAACTCCAGAAAAGAGGCCGCATTTACGGTCACTAAACGAACCGTTGTAAATCGAGCACTGTCCAGAGAAACTCCAGGAAAGAGGCCACATTTACGGTCACTAAGTGAATCATTGTAAGTCAAGGACTGCCTGTCCAGGGAAACTCCAGGAAAGAGGCCGCATTTACCACCACCCCCATCAGCCTATATAATCCGATGCCTGACCACTAGCAGGGCGAGTTTTATATTCCTTTGCAGTGCCTCCCTGCAACCGGATCCCGCAAAAGATCCATCAGCTAAGCAACCCTCGATCGCCGGGAATCGACCAGGATCAATTCCCCGACCCCCACCCACCCCCCTCAAAATAGGCGCCGGGCGCTTACAACCCCAGGGCCTCGCCCCAGGGGTGTGCGTGTGTAAATGCGTGAAGTTGGCCAATCACATGCTGCGGCTGTCGGGTTCTATTTCCGGGTCGCGTTCTGCACTCCCGGAAGTCGTTCCCCGCCAGCGAACCGCTCTGCAGCCGAGGCCCGGAGCGAGCTTGGCTGGGTCCCTCCCCGCTCTTCCTCCACGTCGGCAGCTGCCAGGTGAGCGGAAAGGGGAACCGGGGAGGGCAGGGTGGTCGTCCTCCCCCTTCCCCTCTCCCCTTCTGCCCCCCCCCAGGGAGGGGGCCCACTGCAAAACGCCCCTGCCCAAGTAACCTTATAAGACAGCATTTCTGAAGCGTGGCCGCTTTAAGAGGGCTGGATTTCAATTCCTAGAATTCCCCAGCCAGCTGGCTGGGGAATTCTGGGAGTTGAAGTCCAGCCCTCTTAAAGCGGCCACGCTTCAGAAACGCTGGTATAAAGGCTTCTTCTTCTTCCCATATAGAGAAGTGGCTTTTCAGGGAAAGGGCCAATGTAGTTTCCCGATTCCCTAAATTCCTGGGTGGGGCAAGGATTTGCACGAAGGGCCTCCCGGACAAGCCTTGCACCCCCGCCTCGCTTATAAAAAGGTGCATAGAATGACAGAGTGGGAAGGGACCCTCGGAGATCATCTAGTTCAACTCCCTGCTCGAGCAGGAGACTCTTATTCCAAATATTAGCCTCTACCTAGGATCAAACTGGCAAGCCTCCTGATTGTGAGGCAGGGAAGTCCACCTCTAGGCCACTCACTATGTAGAGTGAAGCAGGATACAACAGAGTTGGGAGGGGGGCCTTGGAGGTCTTCTAGTCCAACCCACCCACCCACCCCAGCACAAGCAAGAGACTCTAGACCATTCTGCATCAATGGCTGTCTAATAATCTCGTCTCCAAAAGCTTCTGGGCTCTCAGTCTTTTGGTGAGGATCTGGCAGGGTGACCCAAAGGGAACAATATCGACACCCCCACCCCAAAGTAGGTGGGGTTATTATATATGGTTCATTGCACGTCAGCCCGATGTGGAGACCGGATTTGGGGTTTTTTAACTCACTGGATCCTTCCTGAGGGACCTGGGTTAGACAAATGCTTGTTACCGGTCTTATCAGTGGAAGCATTATTGGCGTTTATTAAATTGTATTCATGTAATGTCTTTGGGGGGGTCAATGAACAAAGTGGAAGTTCATGAAGAGCTGAAGAGTTTGGGGAGTTCGGATATAAAACTATAATCTCAGGAGACAGAGCTGTAGGGATGAATACATTGGGTTCTTCCTTTTCCCTTTCCCTTTTCCTTTCCCCTTCCCTCCCTTCCCTTTCTCCTTCCCTCCTTTTCCTTTCTCCTCCCTTTCCCCTTTTCCTTTCCCTCCTTTCCCTTTCTCCTCCCTTTCCCCCTTTCCCTTCCTCCTTCCCTCCTTTCTCTTTCTCCTTTCCCTCTTTTCCCTTCCTCCTTCCCTCCTTTCCCTTTCTCCTTTTCTCTTTTCCTTTCCTTTTCCCCTTCCCTTCCTCCTTCACTCCCTTCCCTTTCTCCTTTCCCTTCCCTTCCTTTTCATCCCTATTCTGGAGGAGCACTAAGGACAGGTTGCTTTTCACAGCCTCCGTAGAGAGAACAAAGCTGCTCCCAGAACAGCACAAAAGCATCTTAGGCCGAGGCTGACACTCTAGTGGAGCGGCTTGTTTCCGGGTGCTGAGCTTCCTTTTCATTCCATTTTCCCCTCTTCCCCCGCCCTTCTCCCCAGCAGGATCGTCATCATGGCTGCCGATTCGGACGTGCTCCATTTCCGGTTTGAGCAGCAGGGCGACGCCGTGCTGCAGAAGATGAACCTGCTGCGGCAGCAGAACCTCTTCTGCGACGTCTCCGTCTACATCAACGACACGGAGTTCCACGGGCACAAAGTGATCTTCGCCGCCTGCTCCACCTTCATGAGGGACCAGTTCCTGCTCACTCAGTCCCAGCACGTCCGGATTACTATTTTGCAGAGCGCCGAAGTCGGCCGGAAGCTGTTGCTCTCGTGCTACACGGGGGCTCTGGAAGTGAAGAAGAAGGAGCTTCTGAAATACCTCACGGCGGCCAGTTACCTGCAGATGGTGCACATCGTGGAGAAGTGCACGGAGGCCCTTTCCAGGTACCTTGAAATCGATGCTTCGGTCGAAGGCAGCGGCAGGTACGCCGAGAAATGCCACTCCTCTGACATGGAGTTGGGCAGCAGAGACAGCTACCTGGGTAAAGACTGTGAAATCATAGAGATTTCGGCAGACAGCCCGGTGAGCGTAGATGAGCACATAAAACAGGAGAAAAGAGACATTCAGCCAGCGTCCCTGCAGGGTTTAATGTCAGACAGGAAGGAGGTCAGTAGCCCGGAGATATCCACCGTGGAGATCGGCTACAAGGATGATGAAATCTGCATTTTCCAGATGGATTCCATCAATGTCCACAGCGTAGACGATGAGCCGTTTCCGCAGCCTTGCACCTCCTCGAAAACCAGCCTGTACTTCCCTGAAACCCAGCACTCCTTGATCAACTCCACCGTGGAGAGCAGGATGAGCGAGGCGGCCCAGTTCCAGAGCTTTGCCAGCGAGGATCCGGAAGGCTTCCCGAACGCCGAGGGCGCCGGCTACCCCTGGCGGCACCAGTGCCCCAAATGCCCCCGAGGCTTCCTCCACCTGGAAAACTACCTCCGCCACTTAAAGATGCACAAGCTCTTCCTGTGCTTGCAGTGTGGGAAAACATTCACTCAGAAGAAGAACTTGAACCGGCATATCCGTGGCCACATGGGTATCCGTCCCTTCCAGTGCATGGTGTGCCTGAAGACCTTCACCGCCAAGAGCACGCTCCAGGACCACCTCAACATCCACAGCGGAGACAGGCCTTACAAGTGCCACTGTTGTGACATGGACTTCAAGCACAAGTCCGCCCTCAAGAAACACCTGACCTCCGTCCACGGAAGGGCCGGCGTGGACAAATCTGGCATGGATGCCATCACAGAGGTCAGAATAGACTATGAGTAGATGTTGCTTGGGAAGGGGAATTATTATTATTATTATTTTTTAAAAAGGCCTGATTTGTTGCAGAGCATCAAGACTTCACCTCACTTTCTCTACTCACAGGCTCCAAATCCTGCATGTAAATATACCCCCGCCCCCCTATCTATTGATGTTCCTGCAGGCTTTCGAAGAACTGCCATTCTCCCCATGATATTAAAGCAACCAAGAAAGGTGGAACAAAAAGTGGTGCTTTAACTGTTGTTATTTACATATTTATATGTTAGATATGATGTAAAGAGTCTTTTCGGCCTTTGTTTTTGCAACACACCCAGAATTTTGTAACGTGCTTTCAACACAAACGTTGGTTACATTTCGGTTTTGGAGGCCTTTAATCAAAGCATCTGGGATTGTTTTTTTTTGGGTGAAAACGTGCAACTTTATTGTGTTTGCAATAAACTGCATCGTGGCCAAGGATTGATGCACAATCAAGGCAGCGTCCTTATTCTTCTTCTTTTAACAAAGACTGGACATGTCCTAAAAGCACTGTTGTTGGTCTCCCCTTGTATGGCAAGCCTCACAAGAATGAAACGTAGATTCCATTTTCATCACTTCAGTCTGAAATTCAAGTGTTATTGTTCGTGGTCCCTGCAGGTTACAAAGTACAATATTTTTCTTCTTTTCTGGAAATGTTAGAAACATACCATCGTCTTCATCCAGACAATTCTGTGTCTTGAAGCAGTTATAAATGTATACATTTTTGTGATAATGCAAACAAGCTAGATATCTCCCGGGAGGAATGGATCAACTGCAGTTACAAGGGTACTCATTTTCAAGGAAAAACAAAAAACAAAACCCTGAGATGTAAAATATTAATTGTGGAGGTGGGGTCATTGATTGCATGCTGTTCCTGTAATGCCAGTGGCATAAATGATCAAAGAACTCAATCCTATCAGGTTGCTGATATTTTGAGAAGGTTGTTTATAATGTTATGACTTCTTATCTTTGGCTTTTTGTAAATGTGTGTCTGCTTTTCAGTGTGCTTTCATGTTAACAGGAGGTTCTGTTTGATTGGTATGCTCCCAATGGTGTAAAAGACTCTGACTCCAGGTGTGTTTGTAAACAAATTGTGTATTTAACACGGGTGGAGCTGCCCAGTTTTGAGAGAAAGCATCCATTGGCCAAACAGCTCCAGTTATGACGTTGAGAGCTTTGATAATCTTGTGGCTGCTTTGTGTAGGCATGTAGGCCAAATTTTCCGTTTGATTTGTAACGGGAATAAAATTGGCTTCTGGCTGACAGGATTGTGTAATTTTGAAGCTTAAAGCTTTCCTGCTGACCTTATAAAGTAGCTCCCAAATCTTGCAATTTCTGTTTTACAAGGGGTTTGGGGGCCATCCAAGAGAGCAAAAATCAGACAGCTGAAATATGCAGACATCCTTTTATGCAACATGGCTGGTGAGCAAAAAACTTTGCATGGGCAAAGAGCAAGAGTCCCCTTTTTGCAATTGAACATATTACAGGTAGTCCTCAACTTACAACAGTTCATTTTAGTGACCGTTCAAAGTTACAATGGCACTGAAAAAAGTGACTTAGGACTGTTTTACACACATGACCCATTGTAGCATCCCCATAGTCATGCAATCAAAATTTGGATGTTTGGCAGGGAAATCATCAAAACTATTAAAAGCCAAAGTTACCCTGTTTCCCTGAAAATACGACTTACCCTGAAAGTAAGTCCTAGCTTGATTTTTACATGTGCACCCAATGTAAGTCTTACCCACAAAATAAGCCCTAATTAGGATCCTGCCCACTCCAGAGTGGACAGGTAAAAATTAAGCTAGGGTGGAGATGGGGTGGTAGAGCTGCCCTACTACTTACCTTTGGACAGATGTAGCCAGGCCTCGCACACCCTGACACCTGCTGTGCCGGCCCATTTCTTCTGCAGCAGGCAAGGGTTTAATGAAGGCCTCTGTAGCTGAGAACAAAGCTGTGGATTAATCCAATCTGTTATCGGTTGCAGAGGCCTTCCAGAAAGCCTTACTAGCTGCAGAAGAAGAAGTTCCTGAAGGCCTCTGACAGCGAAAAGGAGGCCGGAGGCAACGCGCCCAAGTGAGGTTAGTCAGTGGATGACTTCCCCCCAAAATAAGACCTGGTGCCAGGGTCTTATTTTCGGGGAAACACAATAGAATATGTCGGACATTTGATGCGACACCCGGAAAAATACACCATACTTCACTTAATCCTCCAAGGAAAGATTGAAGGCAAACAAGGTCCAAGCAGAAGAAAAACGTAATGGCTTCAAAATCTCTTAGGGGACCAGTTTGGACAAAACTCAGCAGTACTTTTGAATTGAATTGAATTCCTTACTGTCATTGTACGTATTTACACAGTATACACATACAACAAAATTCACATAACACCCAGAGACCAAACTCAACATGCACATACACACATGACAATCCCAAACACCTCCCCACCCGCCAAAATTCCCCGCCCCCTAAAAGCCCACAAGCATCCATACAACAGACCAAATAATCCTGTCCAAAAGCTCACTGATGGTGGTCCTTACATTCGTTGTTAAGTACAATTACAGCTCTGGGATAAAAACTCTTCAAAAAAATGTATGGTCCAAGTTTTAATTGTTCTGTATCTTCTGCCCGAAGGCAACAGTTCATAAAGATTGTAAGCAGGATGGGAAGAGTCTCTGAGAATGAATGTTTTTCGTGCGACTGTTGATAAAAAGGATTGCCAGCATGATCGCCAACATCCGATGATGGATAGGGCACAAGAAGGAGGCAACTGACTCATATTTTTTTTCATTATACTTCCATCGTTTTTATTTTATTCAAGGCAACTGACTCATATTCAGTGTCCATAAGGAAGCCAGTTTCACAGTTAGTGTGACTAACTTAACAGTGGCAATGATTCATTCAACAACTGTGGTGAGAAAGGACGTAAAATGGGACAAGACTCATTGTCTCACTTAGCAGCATAACATTTGTCAACCAATGTCTCCCTTAGCAATATAAATTTAGGGCTCCATTGTGGTTGTAAGCCGAGGACTACCTGTGTCTTAAAAAGAGGGAGCATTATTACAATACCCTTAAAAATACTGCAAAAAGAAAAGAAAGCAGACCAAGAGCAATAACTTGATGGTTTGAAATACAGGGATTCCAGTTTTCGAATCAGAACAGAGCTGGAAGGGACCTTGGAGGTCTTCTAGTCCAGCCCCCTGCAGGAGATCCTATACCATGTTCCAATATTTGAGGGGCTGCCACAGAGAGGAGGAGGGGGTCAAGCTATTTTCCAAAGCACCCAAAGGCCAGACAAGGAACAATGGATGGAAACTGGTCAAGGAGAGATTCAACCTGGAAATAAGGAGGAATTTCCTGACAGGGAGAACAATCCACCCATGGAACAGAGGTTGCCTTCAGAAGTTGTGGGAACTTCATCCCTGGAGGCTTCCAAGAAGAGGCTGGCTGCCATCTCTCAGAAATGGTGTGGGCTCTCCTGTTTGGGTGGGGAGGTTGGACTAGATGACCTACAAGGTCCCTTCCAACTCTATTCTGATTGATTGATTGATTGATTGATTCAACCTAGAAATAAGGAGGAACTTTCTGACAGGGAGAACAATCAAGCCATCGAGCAGAAGTTGTCTTCAGATGTTGTGGGAGCTTCATCATGAGGCGTTCAAGAAGAGGCTGGACTGCCATCCGTCTGAAATGGAGTAGGGTCTCCTTGCTTGGGTGGAGACTAGATCAGGGGTCGCCAACCTTTTGGGACCACCAAACTCATTATTTTAAATCCTGGGGACCACTAATATGAATTTTGACTGACGTGGCTTGCTGACATTGGTGGGAGGGAGAAGGAGAGGGAAAGAGATCCCATCTAACCTCGAGGGCTGGTGATTTTCTTTCTCTCCCTCACCCCCCCGCCCACCCCCTCCAAGGCAGCCCCATTCCTAGCCTGTATTGAGCTGCATTCTCAGGCTGCATGCAAGCAAACCAGCAGAAGTCTTTCTCTCCCCCAAACTCTGCCAGAAACGAGTCTTTGCTGGTGCAGCCTCTTGGAGCAGGAGGCCTTGCAGGGCCCCAAAGACTCCTTTCTGGTGGAGTTTGGGGGAGAGAAAGAAAGACTTTGGCTGCTTTCCTTATGTGCAGCCAAAAGCAGAAAAAGAAAGAAACGGAAAGAAGCAGCCCGGTGGCCAGGCCAGGCGTGTGGGGCGAATGAGGCAAGTTTCCCCTCTCCGCCCTTCTCCCCCTCCCCTCACTACTTTGTGTTGCAAATGACACAAGCCTTGGGTTCCCATGGGCGGTGCAGCCTTGTGTTCCCGCTCAGCCTGGATTAATTGCTTTGGGGGGGGACATTTCTCTGTGGACCACCAAAATATTTTTGTAGACCACCAGCGGGCCACAGCCCACCAGTTGGCGACCACTGGACTAGATGACTGTCCTAAAAGGTCCCTTCCAACTCTGTTAATCTATATCTAAGTGGCTGTCCAGCCTCTTCTTAAAAAACCCCAGTGATGAAGCACCCACAACTTCTGGAGGGTAGCTGCTTAATTGCACAATGTGTTTTTCCATGCAGGCCATCCTCAAAAGGGGACATCTTCAGCAGTGGGTGAGGGGGTTCACTCAGGGGTGGGTTTCTATCGGTTCTGTCCACCTCTGTAGAACCGGTAGCTCTGAAGAGCAGCAGACATAGAACCGGTTCTATGTCTGCTGATGTTTTTGCCCACCTGGGCTCTTACCTGACCTTTATTTTCTGATTTTTTTCAACTTCAGCTGCCGTGCGAGGCACAGCTGCAGTTAAAAAAGCAGGAAAAAAGGGCTTTTTGAAAGGCTGCTTCTCTGCACGCAACATGCTGATGACGATTTACAGGTGTGCGTGCAGGGAAGCACATCGTAAATCACAGAACCTTGTAAATCAACCGAACTGGTAGTTAACCCTGTTGGATCCCACCCCTGGGTTCACTACTAGAATAGGATAGACACAGACTAGAATTAGAACAGAAAAATAGAATAGAAAAAGGAATCATCCCCGACTTAAAAGCGACCCGCATCCGCCCTTTTTTACACATGCCCAGTTATTCGCTTTAAAAATCTCTTTTCTGTCATCCTTGGAGCAAGGCTCGCAGGCCCCGCCTCCGGGGCGGCGGCTATGCAAATCAGGAGCCACGGCCTCTCGGAAGGAGCGAAAGAGAGCGGCGAGCGTCCGCTCTGGTACGCGCGCCCCGTCTCTCTGGTGATGGGAAGCCCTGCCCTCCCCTCTCTCTCGCGCGCGCGAATGAATCTCGCGAGTCTCGCGAGAGGAGGGGGCGCGGCTTGGGTGGGCGGGCCTCCCGGCTGTCACCGCGATGAGGAGGCGACGCCGTCGCCGCCGCCGCCGGGCCGCTCCGCGGTTCGCCCCTCGGGGGGTGTGAGGAGAGGCCGGGCCCTCCCGCAAGTAAGCCCGCGGGGAGCGGGGTCTTAGGCCCGGGGGAGGGGAGGGGGAGGCCTGCTGTGGATCGCCCAGGAGGAGACCCCTCCCCCACCCCCGAAGAAAGACCCTCGCCTGAGGAAGGGTCGGCATGGAGGGGGATTCCCCTTTTCAGGGAGGGGAGAGGCCTCCAAAGAGGGGGCAGCACGGGCGGAGGGGGCAGCAGGAGCAGGGAGGGAGGGGACGCTCCTCCCCAGGACCACCCGGAAAAGGGTTGCATGATTTTGGGGGTGGGGGGGCAAGCCTTTTATCTGCAACCTCCTTCCCCTCCCTCCCTGTTGCTGCTGGACGGCGCTGGTGGGGGGGCGTGGTGGCGGGGGGGCTGTTGTGTGTGTGCAAAAAGGCAGCCCGTCTCTGGCCTGCCTAGTCCAGACTTCGGGGTGATGGGATGCATGTGACTCCCCCCTGGCTTGCAGGCAATTGGGGGGAAGCCTTGCAGGTTGGGGAGGAAGGGAGGGCATATATTAGGCCCCACACACACTTGGCAGGACTTATTATCATTATCATCATCATCATCATTATTATAAACTTTTATTCATTCAACATGAAACTCAGCCAACTGAACATTTAAAAATGTATCACCAATATCATTGACTGGCACTGATGGTTGATGAGGGTTGCTGCCAGTATTCTTCTTAAAATAGTAGTAGTGATGATGATGATTGATGATGATGATGATGTTGTTGTTAATCTTTAGTGAGATTCACAGCCTTTGGGCTGGTTGGTAGCTCAACAGCCCGAGTCCTAACGAAGGACCTAGGAACTGTTCAGGTAGCATTGGAGGATAGAAGCTGTTCCAAGTAGGGTGTTGGTATTATTATTATTATTGTTGTTGTTATTATTATTTTGCTATAGATGCTGCTGCAGAAAATAATGTTGCAAAGCGCCCTACGGTTTTCTTGCCCTCCCATCTCCCTCTTTCTTCATCAGTTCTTGTCCTGTGTCTTCCTTATTAGTTCAGAACTGGGGGACGGAGTGGAGTGGGGAGAGAAAAGCATGTGGACTAGTCACCCCCGGATGGTTTCTGATGGAGCAAGAGGCTTCTCAGAACTTAACTTATTTATTTATTTACATATTTATTGAATTTATATTGCTGCCTATTCCCTTATGGCAACTCAAGGCAGATTACAGAATATAAAATCACATTTAAAACAATAAAGCTAATAAAAATAATCAAATAAATTAATATAGTATAATATAAAATCACCCCCCTGCCCTAGCAACAGCAGATCACACAGGCCATTTAATGGGCTCCATCCTGTTTTGGGTTCCCCAGGCCCACTGGCATAGAATAACTTTATTGTCACTTTGAATGTACAACGATCGATATACATTAAAAATGAAACTTGCGTACAACTCTCAGAGGGTCTCCACCTCCAATATACTTTACATAAACATTTCAAATAAAGAAATAAATACAAAACTAGGCATATACCAGGGGTAGGATTCTACCAGTTCACACCTATTCACTGGAACCGGTTGTTACCATGCTAAGCAGTTCGGAGAACCGGTTGTTATAAGAAATTCCTGGCCTAATCCTGTAAGGAAGGCAGGAAAGAAACATTCTGGTGCTGCTTACAGAAACTGCCTGTCCGTTAATCCTTATTACATTTTTGGCAGGACTAGACTTCCTGTCTCAGGAAATTCTTTGGAGTTTTTTTCTCCTCCTTTGCTGGTACTTTGCTTGTGTGGAGGGACCATTGAAAGTTACAAGGGCACTGAAAAAAGTGACTTATGACCATTTTTCACACTTACGACTGTTGCAGCATCCCCACAGTCATGAGAGGCCACGCGAGGAGATGCATGCCTCGATGTGAGTGATAGTGAGTTGGCCACATGCAACCAATAACATGACCACCAAGCCATGTCCACCCAGTCACATGACCACCAAGCCACGCCCATCACCTAAGCCACACCCACCACCTAAGCGATGCCCACAGAACTGGTTGCTAAAAATTTAAATCCCATCCCTGGCATATACCCACATATATGACACGGAGAAACAACACAATCTAGTTCGAATGTATACATGTTCATGGTGAAAGAAACAAATCTTGTGAGTTTACCAGATGGATGGCCTAGGGAATAAAGCTGTTATAGAATCAGGTAGTTCTGCTAGAAATACTTTGAAACCTCCTCCCAGGAGGGAGCACAGAAACGGACCGTGAAGTGGGTGTTTGGGGGTCTCTAACAATGCTCTGGGGTCCCTGAGTCAGTGTTAACCCTCCTAAGAGAATGGCACCAGAAAGAAGCACCTTCAGGGCACCAGGTTTATGTTGTTTTTGAAAATTAGGTCCCACTTATGCTTACACAAATATAGCCTGGAAGTTGTCACTAAAAGCAGCTTACAGACAAAAGTGTATCTCCAAGCCACAAAACCATAAATTGCCACATGCAGTTTTTTTGTTCTAGTTGTCCGATTCCTGGATAATGCATTTTCCCACTAGGAATGGTGACCTGCTAGGACTAGCTGTGGTTTATTGAACAAACCACAGTTAAAAGACTCCACGGCTTTGTACAACTTGTGAGTCCAGCCAGTGATTTAAAATACCTGGCAGCAGGGACAAAATGATTTTATGAACTTATTCTCAATGTTAAGATTTTGTGTTCTTGTGCAGACTTTTGAAGACTTTCCCTGCATCTTTTTTTAATGTTGCTTAAGGCTCAGTTAAGTTAAAGTATTATGAATTCTGTATTGTTCTTAGCACTTATTATTTGCTTGAAGATGGCGAAACGCTGCCTCTGGGCATGGGTGTTCTTTTAACTAATTGTAGTAGAGATCTCTGATCGAGCAAATTCCCCAGTCAGTAGAGACTGTCTGCAGCAGCTCTTAGCAATAGCTGCCAGAAAGCAATCTTCGGCTGTGAAGCTGTATTTCCTTTGATGCCAAATGCTGGGAATGGTTTTATAACGCTTCTTATAAAATCATATAAACGTAAGTGGAATTCATCAGAGGGACTTGAAAGAAAAGATGTCAACAATGGGCAAAGTAGGTTGGTGAAATGCGTCCAGAATATAGGCAGACTTTGACTTCCAGCCCTAATTGAACCCAAAGGAGGCCAGTGCATAAACATATTTTTAAAATAAATTTTATTAATTTTTTATTAATTACATTTCTTAGGGTTTGATAAACATCGTGTTGTCTGGATATTTAATTTGCTTAACAATGCAGCTTCCATTCTTACTCTCCATCCTTTTTTTCCCCAACCACTGATAAAATAGATTCCATGTTTGATTATATTCTGTGTCTTCTTTCCGTTTGATCTTCAGTGTCAGTCTACCCATTTCTGCACAGTCTAGTATCTTCCCAATTATCTCGTCATCTCGCAGTGTTTCTTCATCTTTCCAATATTGTACGAAGCTGTTAAGACATGTGTCATAAAACATTCCTATGCCTGTTTTAGTAATTGCCATAAAAAAAGAGGAGGGGGGAGGAAGGAAATCTGGAAGGGCAGGGCAGCAGTTTGGAAGCGAAAAGATATTCCAACGCTTATCTTTAAAAGATTGTAACTAAAGTACCAGAGCTTTTGCCCACGAATATATTTAATTGGAGAACGTGATTAATGACACCCAGCCCATGAAGGTGCTCAGTTGTATAATCTGATTTATGACACACCCAAGGGGAGGGGAGAAACAGGGTCACAGGGGACTGTAAATGACGCAGAGTCAGAGTTGGCTTTCTACAAGGCAGGGCAAGTATGTCGCCTCCAATAAATCCTTTGAAGTTTTTTGAAGTTTGGCTCAAGAATCATGATTTAGTAAGGGCGATTGCTGGAATCCTGACAACATGTAATACTAAATACGTATTTTCCTTATCCAATTTTTCTGACATATTTTTTTTTTGTTTCTCTCCCAGCTCCTGACCCTTCGACAGTGCCAACATGGCGTGCTAGCGGCTGAAAGGAGGGCCCTGCGTTCCACAATGCCCGTGCAGGCCGCCCAGTGGACGGAGTTCCTGTCCTGTCCCATCTGCTACAATGAGTTTGACGAGAACGTGCACAAGCCCATCAGCCTCGGCTGCTCCCACACCGTCTGCCAGAGCTGCCTGAGTAAGCTGCACCGCAAGGCCTGCCCTTTCGACCAGACCGCCATCCACACTGACATCGATGTGCTGCCTGTCAACTTTGCGCTGCTCCAGTTAGTGGGAGCCCAGGTAAAGGGAGAGTAACACACACACACACACACGGAAGTTGACTTGGTGCAGAGGCTAAAAAAGGAAGTCTGCAACAGGCAGTCAAACAGGAGAAGAGAAGGAAGATTTATTTGCTTCTTTAGATTTTTATTCTGCTTTTATTATTGTATAAGTAACTCAAAGGGGTGAACATATCTCCCCCTCCCCCTCCCTCCTGTTTTCCAACAATTACCTCCCTGTGAGGTGAGTTGGGCTGAGAGAGAAGGACTGGCCCAAAGTCACCCAGCCGGCTTTCACGACTAAGGCAGGCAGAACTAGAACTCAAGAGTCTGCTGGTTTCCAGGACAGCAACTTAACCACTGCCCCAAACAACTCCGCCTTTAGTAAGCCAAATCTGCCTGAATCATGTTGAGGAGAATCCAGATTTAATGGCCAGATAATTGCATGTTTATTTATTTAAAATGTTTATATTGCTACCTACTTACACATGGCAACTGAAGGATATAAAAACACCTTATAAAAGAAATTAAAATAATAAAACATAAAATAATAAAGCCCCACACAGAGCACACAATCTCCCCTCGACTACAACACACATTCAAAGCAGCCATTTAATGGGCTCCATCCCACTCTGGGTTCCTCAGGCCCGCTGGCAAAGGCACGTCTTCGGAGCCTTCCAAAAGAGTGAGGGCCAGTCTAATTTCTGGAGGGATGATGTTCCAGAGGGAGGGAGCCACCACGGAGAAGGCCCTTCTCCTGGGTCCCACCAAATATACCTCCTTAGGGGACGGGACCCACACATTCCTTGCCTCCCCACTCTGGTGGGTCGGGTAGATGTGACCGGAAAGAGAGGGTCCCTCAGATAACCTGGTCCCAAACCATGAAGGGCTTTAAAGGGGACAACCAACACCTTGAATTTCACCCGGAAGCATATCAGCAACCAATGCAGCCCCCGCAGGAGAGGTGACACATGTGCACACCGCAATCTGCACAAAACCATGTGGGCCACTGCATTTTGCACCAATGGAAGCTTCCAGATGCTCTTCACATTCCATCCAGGGGACAGATCCTCATTAAATATGTCTGCAGTTAGTCCTCAACTTACAACCACAATTTTGTCCCAAATTTATGTTGGCATGTGAGAAATGTGTTAAGTGAGTTTTGCCCCATTTTACGGCCTTTCTCGCTACATTTGTTAAGTGAGTCCCTACGATTCTTAAATTAGTAACCGGGTTGATAAGTGAATTTGACTTATGTCGAGAAAGGGACTTGACTTTGGTCGCAGAAAGGGACCACATAACACTGGGACCCTGCAACCATCATAAATGTGAGTCAGTTGCCAATGTCTGGATGGTATAATGGTCGTACAGTAAGAGTGAAAAATAGTCATAAGTCCCCCTTTTTTTTTTTTTTTTTGAGCGGTGCCTAAATGAACTGTTGTAAGTTGAGGACAGCCTGTCATCTAATCTACAAATGGGGCCTCCTTCCCCAAATCGCCTTTTCCCTCCTGCCCCCCTTTTCTAAGCGAAGGCGCGCTCCTAAGTGCTTCTTCTGGGGACCCTCCAGGTGCCCGATCACCAGGCTCTCCGGCTGAGCAACCTCGGAGGAGACAAGCACTACGAGGTGGCAAAGAAATGTGTGGAGGACCTGGCCCTTTATCTGAAGCCACTGAGCGGAAGTAAGGGTAAGTTCCTGCGCCTTCCTCCCACTCAGCTGAGGCCTCAATCGGGGCCAGAACGTGGGAGCCCCCTGCTCAGAAAGTGTAACGTGTTTTTTACTCCCTGAGATGCACTCTGGCGTTTGGTCTCTGCGTGTCCTGGTTTCGGCCTCCCCACACCCCGTTTTTGGGGGCATTTTTGGCCTCCATGCATCCTGTTTTTCGCCACGTTTTTGATCTCCACATGTCTTGTTTTTTGGCCTCCGCACATCCTGGATTTCTGCCCCTTATTGACCTTCGCATGTCCCGTTCTTTGGCTCATTTTTGGCTTCCACACGCCCCGTTTTTCAGCCCATTTTTGAGGGGACCATTTTTGGCCTCTGCCAAAAGTGGGCCATAAAATTAGATGCGCAGAGACCAAAAACGCGGCACGTGGAGGCCAAAATCGGCCGAAGGGTGGGGGTTGGCGGGTAGGCAGGGCTTTGGGAAGATTCCCTCCATAAGATGCACAGACATTTTCACCCCCTTTTTTCGGGGGAGGGGGGCAGGAAAGTGCGTCATACACTGCAAAAAATACGGTATTTTGAGGACAATTTCTGAAGGAGAAGCAGGGACTCCTCACCCCTCACGCTGGTCTGTAACTGTCCTGTTGTTCTTCAAAGGTGTGGCCAGCTTAAATCAGAGCACACTCAGCCGGCCGATGCAGCGGAAGCTGGTAACCCTGGTGAACTGCCAGCTGGTGGAAGAAGAAGGCCGCATCAGGGCCATGCGGGCAGCTCGCTCCCTCGGGGAAAGGACCGTCACCGAGCTGATCTTGCAGCACCAGAATCCGCAGCAACTCTCGGCCAATCTCTGGGCCGCTGTCCGGGCCAGAGGGTGCCAGTTCCTCGGGCCGGGTGAGTGGTGGGTGGAGGAGGAGAAAGAAGGCAGCCTTCTTTCGCTGTTGTTCAGCTTGAATATTCTCAGTTTAACAGCTGTGAGAAAGGAGGGTTGGGGTGAGAGGGGTTAGCTAAACAAGTGGAGGCATAGAATCAAGATCACGTGAAGTGTTACTACCGCTTTATAAAGCCTTAGTAAGGCCACACCTGGAATCCTGTATCCAGTTTTGGTCACCACGTTACAAAAAAGATGTTGAGACTTGGGAAAAAATGCAGAGAAGAGCAACTAAGATGATTAGAGGGCTGGAGACTAAAACATATGAAGAACGGTTGCAGGATTTGAGTTTGGCCACTCTGGAGAGGCCAGGACAAGAAGCAATGGGTGGAAACTAATCAAAGAGAGAAGCAACCTGGAGAAACTTCCTAACAGTGAGGACAATTAACCAGTGGAACTGCTTGCCACCAGAAGTTGAGGGTGCTCCATCACTGGAGGTTTTTGAAAAGAGATTGGAACTTCAAAATATCAAACAAAATGGAGCTAGAAGGGACCTTTGAGGTCTTCTAATCCAACCCCCTATTGAAGCAGGAGACCCTATACTATTTCAGCCATTTGAAATAGTATAGGTCTCCTGCTTCAATGGGGTTGGACTAGAAGACCTTCAAGGTCCCTTCCAGCTCCATTCTGATTGATATTTCGAAGTCCTCCTGGCAAAGAAGAGAAAGGAGGCCGCTCCGTTTCTTCTGGTTCAGCTTCCCCCACCGTAACGCCATCCTTTGGTCTCCCAGCTATGCAGGAGGAAGCCTTGAAACTGGTCTTGCTGGCCTTGGAAGATGGCTCAGCCCTCTCCCGCAAAGTCCTGGTGCTGTTTGTGGTCCAGCGCCTGGAGCCCAGGTTCCCCCAGGCATCAAAAACCAGCATCGGCCATGTGGTGCAGCTGCTCTATCGGGCATCCTGCTTCAAGGTGTGACATTTGTGTGCCTTACTTGTTTACAATACAAATTCATATAGTAAAATGTTCAAAGATAAATCAGCTAAATGCTGGAAGTGTCATCAAGCACCGGGAACATACTACCATATGTGGTGGATGTGCATAGAAACTAAAAGATATTGGACTAAAATATGCACGTGGTTGGAAAAAATTGTTAAACAACATATAGATTTCAAACTTGAAATATTTTTATTTGGAATGGTACCTGAAGGTTACAGTAAAGAAAAGAAAAAACATACCCCTATTTACAGCAGCTAGAATTGTATTTGCTCAGAATTGGAAAAGTGATAAGATATCGATAAAGGGAAAAGTAATTGAAAAAATATCTGAATGTGCAGAAATGAATAGATTAACATTAGAAATTAAAAAGAAGAATCTGGATATTATATGGTATGGGATTTGTTTTATCAATGGTTAGGAAATAAAGCTAATTAAAATGGACTAAATGTATTTATAATGCAATAAGAGAAGCCTGTGAAATAGATATATTGCATATTACTTACATGGGAATGTGATTATTGTTATATTGATAAGAAGAGTATTATTAGTAATTGTTAAGCACATGAAATATGTACCTAATCGACACACGATTGAAATGGAATGGATTTGTTGTATTTAAAAAAAATTACATATATAAAAAAAAAACAAATTTGTGCACAGTGACTCCAGGCTTCTTGGAAAGGATTGAGCGAGCGGGTCGTGTTTCTTTACGCAGGTCACCAAGAGGGACGAAGATTCTTCCCTGATGCAGCTGAAGGAAGAATTCCGCAGCTACGAGGCCTTGAGGAGGGAGCACGACGCTCAGATCGTCCACATCGCCCTGGAAGCCGGTCTCCGGATCTCTCCCGAGCAGTGGTCCTCCCTCCTCTACGGTGACCTGGCCCACAAATCCCACATGCAGTCCATCATCGATAAGGTCAGCTCCAGCGTCCAAAAAAGCTCGTGCTTCTGCCCCCTCCCCCTCCCCAGTGGTGGGATTCAAAAGTTATTACTACCAGTTCTGTGGGCGTGGCTTGGTGGGCGTGGCAGGGGAAGAATATACTGCAAAATCCCCCTTCCCTCCCCACCCCACTGACCTGCTTTCCAGCTCCGTTCTCCTGTGCAGGGCAACCAAAGGAGACCCAGCCAATCAGCTGTAGGCATGGCTTGGTGGGCGTGGCTTGGTGGGCGTGTCAGGGGAAGGATACTGCAGAAGACCCAGCCAATCAGCTGAGACTCAATGGGAGGCAGGGAATAGAGGGGGTTGGCGGGGCCAGTCAGAGGCGGGATTGGCCGGTTCTCCAAACGCCTCAAGATTTCCGCTACCAGTTCTCCCAAACCGGCTGAATCCCCACCTCTGCAGGGACCCCCTTCTCCCCTTGGGTTCCTACTGCAAACCTTACAAGCATTGAGCCAAGTGCTTCCTGAGCTGCTCTTGCTCAAGATCCCCCTTTGATTTTTTGTGAGGGGGGGACGGAAAAGATGTTTAAGGAGGGCTTGGAAGGCTAGCCCCCACTCTCCATATTACCCAGCATGCTTTGGGCTGGGGAGTTGCGTCCTTCTGGCTTCACCTAGTCTCGTCGTTGGCTAGTTTAATCTGGGTCATGCAACCTCCGTTCCCAGTGCTAACTGCTTAGGGGATTCTGGGGCAGTGGTGGGATTCAAAGCTTCTTTAACTACTGGTTCTGTGGGCGTGACTTGGTGGGTGTGGCTTGTTGGGCATGGCAGGGGGGAGGATACTGCCAAATCCCCTTTCCATCCCCACTCCACAGCTCCGTTCTCCTGTGCAGGGCAACCAAAGAAGAGTCAGTCGACCAGCTGGGACTCAGTGGGAGGCAGAGAAGAGATGGGTTGGCGGGGCCAGTCAGAGGTGGGATTGGCCGGTTCTCCCAACTACTCACAATTTCCGCTACCGGTTCTCCAGAACCGGTCAGGATTGGCTGAATCCCCTCCTCTGCCCCCCCCCCCTCCTGCCAGCAAGTGAGCTTTGACGCATCCAATGATGAAGTTGCATAGGGCAGATTCTGAGCTGGGAGCTGCGGCTCCTCAACACTGATCTTCTGTTTATGCAGTCTGAGGATGCGGCTCCGTTTTGGGGAGGAAGGGTTTTCCTCTGCCCTCTGTGCTGTACGTCCTTCCCAGAAACAAAACCTGGGTTTTTTTCTTTGAAGACATTCCCCACTATCCTGGTCAGAGCTGAAGAAGCTTCTTGAATGAGAAGAGAAATGTCTTCAAAAGGAAAAAACAAGGAAGTCTAGTTGCCTCCTGAAAAAAAGAAGCACCTTGAGACAACCGTGACTGGATGACGGAGAATCTCTACAGACTTTTCGCTATGCAATTTGGGATGAACCCCTTTGGGATGCTGTGGGAGGAGGAAGGGATTTCCAGAGGAAACAAAAAACAGACTAGGGGTACCAGGAGCACCATTGAGGACACAGATAAACCTCCAAATGGCCTCAACGACTCTCTAAAAGGCTGCAAATGACCAGTTGTCTGTCACCATCCAGTCAGAGCTGAATAAGCTCCTTGTATGAGAAGCGAAATGTCTTCAAAGAAAAACAAAAACAAAGTCCAGTTGCTTCCTGAAAAAGCACCTCTGAGATTCGGGTGGAAGTGCAGCTGCTTTTTCTTCCTACCACCCAAGGCCATGCTCAGCACCCAAATAATATTTTTATATGTCCTCCCACTCCAATATCTGTAGGTTAAGCTGCGACATTGGTGCTACGTTAAGAAATAATGCTCGCTCCTTCAAATACCAGGAAACCACCATCATCACCACCACCACCCCAAAAATTCGGCCACTGCATTGAGGCATGACTTTTCCTTGGGGAAAAGCTTTTGGAAATGTTAAATCTGTCGACAAAAGATGCGTGCAAAACGTGTGTGTGTATTTCTTTTCACCTAGCTCCAGTCTCCGGAGTCCTTTGCAAAAAGCGTGCAGGAACTAACCATTGTTCTGCAGCGAACGGGGGACCCCGCCAACCTCAATCGGCTCCGTCCCCATTTGGAATTCTTGGCTAACATAGATCCTAATCCAGGTATGTTGGTGGAGAGAAGGCGGAGCCCCACACACTCCTGCTTTGTTCTGTCTCCTTTTTTTTCCTCCTCCCCTAAAGGCAACATAGAATAGAATAGAAAATAGAGAATAGAATAGAAAATAGAAAATAGAAGAGAAGAGAACAGAACAGAACAGAAATGCGGAATGGAATGGAAAGGAATGGAATAGAATAGAACAGAACAGAACCAAAATGCAGAATTGAAAGGAATGGAATGGAATGGAAACAAATGCAATGGAATGGAATAGAATAGAATAGAATTCTTTATTGGCCAAGTGTGATTAGACACGTGAGGAATTTGTCTTTTGTGCACATGCTCTCAGTGTACATAAGAAAAAATAAAATACATTCATCAAGAATCATAAGATAACAACACTTAGTGATAGTCAGGTTACTAATAAGCAATCAAATCATACTAGGAAAACAAATAAAACAATTTAAATTGTAATGATACAAGCAACACGATTATAGCCATAAGCCATAAGAGATAGGTAATAGGAAGGATGAGAAGAAGAATAGTAATACAGTGTTAATCAATAGTTTGACAGGGTTGTGGGACTTAGTTGTTTAGCAGAATGATGGCATTCCGGGAGAAACTGTCCTTATGTCTAGTTGTTCTGGTGTGCAGTGTCCTATGGTGTTGTTTGAGAGTAGTAATTGAAAGAATTAAAACATGGTTTGATCCTTTTCACACGATGCTTTTTCCAGTCTTTGTTGGTTGCAAAAGATGACATAAATGATCTAGAAAGATTAAATCATGGCCACCAGACCAAAGTTTATTAAAAGTGAGACATTTCGTTACTCTGTCAAAAGGTAACTTCTGTCAAAATGAAGATTTGGGTAGGAGAGAGTCATTGGAAAGAACCAACTCTGGCCATACAGACTGCAGGGGGTTTCTCTCCAAAATGAAAAGCAACATGTAAATGAAGATTCAATCATCCAGGCCAAAAGGATCGTAAAAGGTTAAATCATGGTGACTGGATGATTGAATCTTCATTTACACGTTGCATTTCATTTTGGAGAGAAACCCCTTGCAGTCTGTATGGCCAGAGTTGGTTCTTTCCAACGACTTCCTGACTCCCTGCCTACCCAAAATTTGACTGAAGAAATTACTTTGATGAGTATTGAAACACCTCAGTATTAATAAACTTTGGTCTGGTTACTATTGGTGCATGCTGCCTTTATCTGGCAGCATAAGGCTTTGTAACAGTTTTTAAAGTTTTGTTTTCTCGCAAAATATATTTTTTGGGGGGATTGTAACTTTCTTATTGTTATGGGTAATTTGGGTTTGGGGATTTTTTTTTGGCTTTAGAGATTATTTTTGGAATGTATAGACTCTATTGACTTTGAGCAAAAAAGTATTATAATGGTCCTCTGCAGTATTACAACCTGTGAACAAATGGTGCCAATCAAGCGATGCAAGGTCGGCAGCTATGAGATCATAGTTGGCTTTTTTAAAATTATAATTTGGAGTCACATCTTTAAGATGATTCAATCTTTTAAGATACTTTTGGCCTGGATGATTGAATCTTCATTTACAGGATGGAGATGAGTTTCATTGCCATCATCTTTTGGAGAAAGTGGATTGTATAGAGGGGAGAAAACATGGGGATTTCCTCTTGGGTTGGAGGAAACAGTGCCCATCGGTAACATGGCCATTTTTAAAGAAAGGTTAATCCTGCTGTGAGTTTTGCTCACTTGAACAGGACTCTTTGGAGGAGGCCTGCTGTCAGCTGTCCAGCTAGCAAATCCCCAAAAAAGAACTCCTGGGACATTGTTGTTCCCAAAAATAAAACCTTACGGAAGAAGCGAAACCAGCTCTGAGTTTCCAGCATGCAAAGTTAAACTCGGGTTTTCCCCTTTTGGCCATCCCCCTCAGTTCATTGTGTCGTCCAATGAAATGTGCTCCTTTGGTTAGGAGAACAGCCTGCATGGTTCAAACAGCTGCGCGGCCTGGCCTTGGGGGTGGCAACAATGGCATTCCATTCCCACCCCAAACATTCCAACTACCCTCCTCCTGATGAGCTGAGAGCGAAGAAGTAACTAGGTGAAAGAGCGAAATCACTCTTGACACCTGCAAAATGGAAACAGACACAATCTCGACGTATTCCTGATAAGCTACTGAAAGATCATTTGAATTCTTCCCTTTTCGCACCTTCCCAGATGCAGCGTCTCCAACATGGGAGCAGCTGGAAAACGCCACGGTGGCCGTTAAGACTGTGGTGCGTGGCCTTGTGGATTTCATCCAGAACCACAGCAGAAAAGGCCCCGAAATTCCACAGGTTGGTGGTTGTGATTTGGTTTCTCGTAACATAGCACTCTGATGCACACAGAAACCTATAGAACAGCAAGTAAGCTTAAAACTAAATAGTCTCTCTCTCTCTCCCCCCCCCCCTTCTCACACACACACAGAGACACACAATTGAAATCTCAGAGGACTGTCTGATTTAATTTTTTTAATGCCTGGTTGAACTTTCATCCTTTGTTAGTTGACAGGTGTGGCTGCTGAAATCCGAAAGCTTGGGGAGAAATAAGTGTGGATTTTCCTTCTTGGTCCAATGTTTTAAGTCATTCTTTTCCTAACCTAGAGATCATTTCCCAGAATTCTCTGCAATGGCCACCGTGGATGGGGAATTCTGGGAGTTGATGTTTACCCAGCTGAAGCCGATCCAGTTAGAGAAGCCTGCTTTAAACTCTCTTAAAGCCACTGGCTGCTTGAGGGTGTATTTATTCGTTTTGTTCGATTTAGCAGCTGCACAACTCCGAATGACTCTGGCTCATTTACGTATGAGAAGTTGTAGACCATAAAAAGCAAAGAGAAGGGTCATGAAATTGCCGAAAGAGATCGCAGATATGCCCATTTCCTAGGATGCTCCAGAAATAGACTAGAGCACAACGGCTGTAAAGACCAACGGTTCCCCCATGGTGGCATGCTGCGTGGTTGGTTGGCCCTTGACAGAGATAGCCGGGCACAAGAAGTTGGCAATGTCCGCTCACTTCTCTCCTCTCTTCTCTTGAAAGCCACAGCCGAACAGCAAGTATAAAACCAGCCTGTGCCGCGACCTCAGACAGCAGGGCGGCTGTCCCCGCGGAACCAACTGCACCTTCGCTCACTCGCAGGAGGAGCTGGAGAAGTAAGTCTTTGGGGGGGAAACAACACCCCCCCCATCCCCATCTGCCTGGGGCCTAAAAGTCAGCTTGCCAGCCTGGATCCAGGTGTCTGCCAGACACACACACTCACACACACACCCAATTCAGCAAACAGGTTCCAAAACAAGAGGGCAAATCCTTAAAATTCAGAGCGGGTGAGTGTCATGGCTGCATCCTGCCTATCCAAGCTTCATGAGCTGACAGCCTGGAACGGAATGAAATGGAATAAGGAATGGAATAGAATAGAATAAGGAGTAGAAGAGAATAAGGAATAGAATAGAATGGAATGGAATAAGGAATAGATTAGAATAAGGAATAGAATAGAATATAGAATAGAATAAGGAATAGAATAGAATAAGGAATAGAATAAATAGAATAGAATAAGGAATAGAATAGAATGAAATGAAAAGGAAAGGAATAGAGTAGAGTAGAATAGAGTAGAATAGGAGGAAGAGAAGGAAAGGGAAGGGAAAGAATAGAATAGAATAAGGAATAGAATAGAATGAAATGAAAAGGAAAGGAATAGAATAGAGAATAGAATAGAATAACAGAGTTGGAAGGTACCTTGGAGGTCTTCTAGTCCACCTCCCTGCTTTAAGCAGGAAACCCTACAGCATTTTAGATAAATGACTGTCCAACCTCTTCTTAAAAACCTCCAGTGTTGGAGCATCCACAACTTCTGGAGGCAAGATGTTCCACTGGTTAATACCCGGTTGTTAAGCGAATCTGGCTTCCCTGTTGGACTTTGCTTGTCAGAAGGTCGCAAATCACGTGACCTTGGGACACTGCAAACTGTGATAAATACCAGCCTGTTGCCAAGTGTCTGCATTTTGATCATGTGACCACAGGGAGGCTGCAAAGGTCATGTGAAAAAAAGTTGTAAGTCATCTTTTTAAGTGACGTAACTTTGAACGCTCCTGCCCAAGTAACCTTATAAGGCAGCATTTCTGAAAGCATGGCCGCTTTAAGAAAGCTGGACTTCAACTCCCAGAATTCCCCAGCCAGCTGGCTGAGGAATTCTGGGAATTGAAGTCCATCACTTAAAGTGGCCAAGTTTGGGGGGTGGCCTGTTTTAAACGTTAAGCTTCAAAACATCTAATACTACACCATTGAATTGAGTAATCTAACACTAAATGACTTGCTTAATGTTAAATTTAAACGGGCTGCAGAATATCTACCTACTAAGGGAAAATCTTCCTCAAATCCTAGCACCCCACCTACTTTAAAATAGGGGTTGAGATGTACTAATGTCTGAAAAATATGATGAGGACTGCAGGTTTGGGGAGATTGAAGGGGTGCCTGGGCTGTTCAGGTCACCTGGGGGCTGGGGGAGAAACCTTTCTAGTTTTTGAAGGAAGAAAGGGTTATTTGTCCAATTCTTCCAAATTCTGTTGCTGAGAGGCTTTGTCTATCTTGGGGGGGGGGGGTCACCAGATTGGCAACTTTACAATTTCTATTGTTTTATTTAGTTTCCTAGTATGATTTGGCTGCTTATTAGTAACCTGTGACTATCACTAAGTGTTGTATTTTACGATTCTTGATGAATGTATTTTTATTTTTCTTATGTACACTGAGAGCTTCTGCACCAAAGACAAATTTCTTATGTGTCCAATCGCACTTGGTCAATAAAGAATTCTATTCTATTCTATATTATTGTACTCTACTCAACTCTATTCTTTCCTATCCTATTCTTATTGTACCCTATGACTATCACTAAGTGTTGTACCTGATGATTCTTGACTCTTGATGAATGTCTCTTTTCTTTTACGTACACTGAGAGTATTTGCACCAAGACAAATTCCTTGTGTGTCCAACCACACTTGGCCAATAAAGAATTCTGTTCTATTCTAGTTTTATTTTTATTCTGATTTTATTTCTATTCCATTCTCATTCTATTCTAATCTCTATTCTTATGTCTATTCTATATTCTATTCCATTCCATTCCATTCTATTCCTATATTACCCTATATTCTATTCTGTTCTGTTCTATTTTAAGACTTGTGGACTTCAACTCCCAGCATTCCTGGCTGAGGAATTCTGGGAGTTGAAGTCCACAAAAAGTTTGCCAAGTTTGGAGATTCCCCACTGTAGCTGAAGGGGGTCATTACATCTCGATTCCTGGCTCTATCTTTTTTTTTTTTTGAGGGTGTGGGGGGAAGATTCAACTGAGCTCTGCTCTCCTCTGTGTCCCCTGCAGGTATCGGCTGAGAAACAAGAAAATCGGTGCCGCCCCTGTGAGACCCTTCCCTCTGCTTGGGAAAGCCAGCATCTCCAGCCCCCTCCCTGCCCCTGTGGGGAATGTCCTTCCCATCATAGGAAACATGGAGCCGTCGGGAAAGGCCGCGTCCAGCACCAACAGGAGTCCCAGCCCGGAGAACGGTGGCCCCCAGCTGATTCCCCGTTGTATCAACAGCCCTTCGTTACGGACTCTGGAGCACGTGAAGAAAGGAGCGAAGGCTGTGGCGAACGGCCAGAACCCGGCTTTGTCTCCCAGCGAGCCTCTGCCTGAACAGTAGGTTCTGGGGTCCCCCTCCTCCCCCCCCCCAATTTTATCATTTTTAATTTCCGGCAAATCCAACCCCTGGCTGGCCCTGCCCACCGCACCCTGCCCCTCCCATTCTGGGCCGTTTTGGATGCCAGGCAAGTGCAGGGCCCGCGTGGAGCAGAGGTGGGTCTTCAGCCGGTTCGGACCAGTTCTGGAGAACCGGAAGCGGAAATTTTGAGTAGTTCGGAGAACCGGCCAATCCCGCCTCTGACTGGCCCCGCCAACCCCCTCTATTCCCTGCCTCCCATTGAGTCTCAGCTGATCAACTGGGTCTCCTTTGGTTGCCCTGCCCAGGAGATCAGAGCTGGAAAGCAGGCTAGTGGGTGGGGAGGGAAGGGGGATTTTGCAGTATCCTTCCCCTGCCACGCCCACCAAGCCACACCCACAGAACTGGTAGTAAAAAAAATTTGGATCCCACCACTGCCGGGGAGGGTGAAAAACGGGCCTTCGGAGCCTGGGGAGGCCGTTTTAATCCTCCTGGAGGCTGGAGGAGCCCGGAGGAGGCAAAAACGCCCCCCCCCCCCTTCGTGGTGCAGGAAGCCAACTAGGCCACACCCACCCAGCAACCAGGGAGAGAAAGAACCCTATGCTAAAATGTTTGAAGCCCACCCCTGGCTTCCTCCTCTGGGGTGGCCCCTTCTCATCCTCCCTTTTTGAAGGCAGCCGGCAGCAGCAGCCCTAAGTTAACCTTTCTGATTCTTACAGTCAGACCGGCTCCTCTCCGAAAACGCCTGTGAACCAGACCGCAGCTACCTCAGCAGGCCCCGTCCCTCCTCCCCCTCCCCTTCCTCCCTCCCCTGCCCTTGCGGGCGGTGAGATCAGCCCCCTCGCCCCCAAACCCAGCCCTTTCCCCGCCCGCCTGCCCATCTACCCGGCTCCCTCGGAGAGCCTTCCGTATTTCCAGGACCCTCGGACTCACCTCTCCTATGAGGCTCCGCCTTACCCACCAACAGGTGAGTGCCTAGGAGGCCCTGATTTAAAAGCCCAGGTGGGCAAAAAGCCAGATAGCAACAGCAATAGCACTCAGACTTATATACCGCTTTATAATGCTTTACTGCCCTCTCTAAGCGGTTTCCAGAGTCAGCCTGTTGCCCCCAACAATTTGGGTCCTCATTTCACCCACCTCGGAAGGATGGAAGGCTGAGTCAACCTTGAGCCTGGTGGGATTCGATCTGCCAAATTGCAGTAGGAGTAGCTTGCAGTACTGCACTCTAACCACTGTGCCACCGAGGCTCCTACCTGGATCATATTATCATATGTGGTGGACATGTGAAGAACCCAAAATATAATGGACAAAAATGCAGGGTTGGAAAAGATGATATGGCAGCACATTGATTTAAAGCCTCAAATATTCTTGTTGGGGATTTTACCCGACATTTATAGCCAAGAGAATGTATATTTGATTGTCCATGTATTAACCACAGCTAGAATTGTATTTCCACAAAACTGGAAAAGTGGAGAGATTCCTACTGAAGAGAATGTGATTAGGAAAATATTAGAATGTGCAGGAATGAATAGGTTCACAGTTGCAATTAAAGAGAAGGAACAAACTGAATATTATATGATATGGGAATTATTCTATCAGTGGTTAGAGAATAAATATGAAAGCTAGAAACAAAAGGAGACTAGTGAAATATAGAAAATATATTAATCGAATTAAATAAGTTAAGGTGAGGATTGTTATAATAATCAGACATATTATGTATATCAGTATTAAGTTAAGAGTAGAGAATTAATACGAATGGCTGTAAACTTCAATTGTTATTGCACAAGATATTTGTACCCAGAAGACACACTGTGTAATGGATGATGGGTTGTTTGTATTAAAAATAAAATATCTTTCTAAAAAAACAACGTTGTATTTCCTTCTGTAGGATACTATCCAGGCCCCCCGGCGGTTCCCCCGGCTGGGCCGCCATGCCTCCCTCGCTTTGTGAGGCCCAGCAACGTCTTGGAATCCCCTCTCCCACCGGCCTCCCTTCAGTACAGCGAACATTGCAGCACGTTTCCTGCTCGGGACAGACTCGCCACTGCTTACCAACAGGCCCAACCGCAGCCCTACGGGCCGGTGCCGCCCGTTCCTTCTGGGATGTACGCTCCGGTTTATGACAGCCGGCGTATTTGGCGACCGCTGATGTACCAGAGGGACGACCTCATCCGGAGCAACTCCTTACCTCCCATGGAAGTCGCCCACCCTTCCGTCTTCCTGCGGGAAAGATACGGCTCTTTGGACAGCTACTGTTCGGTGCCCTGCCAGGTGCCAGCAGAGCAGAGGGCCGTGGCTTGGGCAAGGGTAGGTGCTCCAAAGATTAGCCAGGCTGCCCCCTGTGAAGGAAGCCCTCTTGCCTGGTTTTCCAACAGATTCCAAGCTTTGCGCTGCCCTGTTTTGTTTCCTTTAAATCAGGGGCCTGCCACCTGGGCAAACTTTAGGACTTGTGGACTTCAACTCCCAGAATTCCTCAGCCAGATGCTGATTCAGTCCACAAGTCCTAAAGCTTGCCCAGTTTGCAGGCCCCCGCCGTAGATGACGGCTCAGATGCTACTCTGGTGGCACGGTGGTTAAAATGCAGTACTGCAGGCTACTTCTACAGGCTACTTGCCAGCTGCCTGCAATGAGGCAGTTCAAATCTCACTAGGCTCAAGGTGGACTCAGCCTCCCATCCTTCCGAGGTGGGTCAAATGAGGACCCAAATTGTTGGGGGCAAGAGGCTGACTCTGTAAACTGCTTAGAGAGGGCTGGGAAGCACTGGGAAACAGCATATAAGTGCTATTGCTATCTATCTCTATGCCTGCCCGCCCATGGACCCTGCCTGCCTCTATCTATCTATCTATCTATCTATCTATCTATCTATCTATCTATCTATCTATCTATCTATCTATCTATCTATCTATCTATCTATCTATCTATCTATCTTATCTATCTATCTATCTATCTATCTATCTATCTATCTATCTATCTATCTATCTATCTATCTATCTATCTATCTATCTATCTATCTATCTATCTATCTATCTATCTATCTTATCCTATCCTATCCTTATCTGTCTGTCTGTCTATCATCTCTATATCTATCTAAGAGCTATGGTGGTGCAGTGGTTAGAATGCAGTATTGCAGACTAACTCTGCCGACCGCCAGCAGTTCGATCCTGACTGGCTCCAGGTTGACTCAGCCTTCTGTCCTTCTGAAGTGGGTCAAATGAGGAGCCAGATTGTTGGGGGCAAGAGGCTGACTCTATAAACTCCTTAGAGGGGGCTGCACAAGCCCTGGGAAGCGGCATAGAAGCCTAAGCGCTATTGCTACTCTTCCCATTGTTCTTTTGAGGGGTGATGGTAGTTTTTTGCTGTTGACTTACATGTACACCGATAGCAAATCAGTGCGTGGGTGGGACTGTGAACTGGACTGAGGGAAACTCCAAGGGCCAGGGTTTGGAAGAGGGAGGGGGATGCATGTGTTCTGCTTCGTTCCTTCCTTTGTGGTGCCCTGGTTCCTCTGGGTCAGGCCTTTCGTCCTCCTGCATGGAGCTTGGTGGATGTTTTGGAGCGCACCCACCCAAGCAGTCCTTGTTTAATAACCCCAGTTGGCATCAGGGTTTCCATTGCCAAGCGAAGCAGTCATCGGGTGCAACATCACATGACTGCACCGCTCAGTGACACCACTTTGGTAGCCTGGGTGGTGGTCGTTAGACAAGGAGTTACATGCTTGAGTCGTCGGGCATGAGGTGGGCAGGAGATGAATTTCCTAAATCAATCAATAAATGCAATGCACCCTCGGAGCAAGTTGTCCGGGTGTCGCTTGGCCTTCAGAGACCCCCAAGCACCCCTACTCACTTCGGATCTTCCTTGTAGGAACCTTGTGGACCCCTGAAGGCTGCCTACGAGGACCCTCTCAGGAAGAAGCCAGAGCAGTGGGCTCCTTGCCACATCCCGAAAGTGTCCCTGGTGGCAACTTCCACTCTTCCTGCAGCCACACCCTCTCCGTCCTCTCCTTCCCCTCTCTTCTGCATGGACTTCAGCTCTGAAGTAAGGCCCCAGAACCTCTTTCTTTCTTTCTTTCTTTCTTTCTTTCTTTCTTTCTTTCTTTCTTTCTTTCTTTCTTTCTTTCTTTCTTTCTTTCTTTCTTTCTTTCTTTCTTTCTTTCTTTCTTTCTTTCTTTCTCTTTCTTTCTTTTTCTTTCTTTTTATTCCTTTCTTTTTCCTTCTTTTTCTTTTCTTTTTTCTTTTTTCCTTTCCTTTTCTTCCTCCTCCTTTTCTTTTCTTTATTTTCCTTCCTTCCTTTATTTTCTTTTTACTTCCTTCGGTCCTTTTTTTCTCTCTCTTCTACCTTCCTTCCTTTCTGTCCCTTCTTCCTTCCTTCTTCCCTTCCTTCCATCCTTCTTTCTGTTCTCTCTCTCTTCCCTTCCCTTCCCTTTTGCAGCATGGGAGCAGGTGATACTTACTCTGGGGAAAGGACCCAAATACCCTGAATAGATTCATCCTTTCCCCCCATTCTTCTCTTCCTCCTGATGGTTTCTGTCAATCAGATCGCTTTCTTTTCCTCTCATTCCACCCATCGCTGCCCTCTCGTGTCTCTGGAAAGTCGCCCGTGGCTGACCCGGAGGGTCTCTGCAAGATGCTCAGTTGTTGTTTCCCTCCCTCCTGCTCCTTGCAGTTCAGCGAGAACTCCAGCGGCTCGAGCGACGCCAAGTATGAAGATGGGCAGCTGTGCCAGTACTCGCCCTGGTCCTGCAGCACCCTCAGCTCCTGCATCGGCGCCGTTGAGGCTGAACCCAAGGACGTCCTGGCAAAACCCAGCGCAGTCCTCCTAGTAAGGCTGCATCCTGTGGAGATTCTCAGTCATCCATGGAGGTCCCAAAAGTGCTTTTCAAAACGCAGGTCGACTTCCTTTGCTTTTGTTTTTTTTCCTTGAAGACGCTTCACTTCTCATCCAAGAAGCTTCTTCGCTTCACCTCTAGAACTGAAGAAGCTCCTTGGATGAGAAGTGAAACGTCTTCAAGGGGAGAAAAAAACAAAACAGAAAAGTCCACGTTGCCTTTTGGAAAAAGGCCCCTTCGGGACGACCTCAAATGATCTTGGGAATCTGGAAGGATCCTTTGGAGCTGGTGTTGCTGTGCCCCTCTCAGCCTTCCCTTCCATGCAGGATCTGGACAGCGGAGACCCCAAGAGGCCAGCAGCCCACCTCTTTGAAACCCAGAGGAAGGCCAAGGAGGAGGACCCCATCATCCCTTTCAGTGACGGGCCAATCATTTCCAAGTGGGGCGCCATCTCCAGGTCATCACGGACCGGTTACCACACCACGGACCCTGTCCAGGCGACTGCTTCCCAAAGAAGCACTACCAAACCCATCAGCATGTCAGGTGCAGGCAGCAGCACCTTCAAGGGGAGGAGGAGGAGACAGAAGAGGGGGGAGGAGAGGAGGAAGAGGAGGAGGAGAGGAGAAGAGGAGGGAGGAGAAAGGGGAGGAGAGGAGGAGGAGAGGAGGAAGAGGAGAAGAGGAGAGGGGGGAGGAGAGGAGAAGAGGAGAGGGGGGAGGAGAGGAGGAAGAGGGGGGAGGAGAGGAGCAGGACAAGGCCTCCTCTGAGCTGAGAGCGTCATCCTTTGCCTCTTACAGATTATATCCCCAGCATCAGCTCAGTGGACTTAAGATGGAGCTGCTATGTGTCCGATTCGACTTCCTCAGCACCTTTCGTAGAACGGTAAGCAGAATGGTATTCCTGGACAGACACAGCCAGGGCTGAGCTCCAGACTCCCCAGCCCTTTGCTTGTTCATAGGGGAGAGCCAAGGAACCCCAGCCTCCTCCTTGGCTGGTGAGAACAGTCTCCATGGTTGGCAGGACGCAAAAGTCTTTTGAGATCAGACTTTACCCTGGGAGAAGATGCAGCTTTTCCCATAAGGGCCCCTTTTGCAGATGCATCTGGGGCCAAAGGTCAAGGCTTGGCTTTTCTTCCCTCTTTCTCAAGGGACCAGTTTGTCACTCCCAAGGAATCCGCTCCCCAAAACCACTCAAGCACCGGAGTCGTCCTGAGCACTGAATTGCAACAGGTACAGATTTTCCCAAAGGCTGGATATTTTGGGAGGGTGGAGGGATTTTAGCAAGTGTCCTTCCCTCCCGTGGCTCTATGGAGTCAGGAGAGCAGCTTCCAGATTGAAACAGGATCTGTCAGTATGTAAGAAATTATGAGCTGGGATAGCCGTAACAACAAGTCAGCCAACGGGAACTGTTTGCTGACTAAGAAACTGTTGTGAGCCATGCCAGACAGCTCGGAGCCCAGGCATGACTTAGCTCTGTATATAGAAGAGTTGGTGTGCTTCTGTGAATATATAGCTTCTGAATTCTGGTTCGGCTTTTTGTCTTTGTACTTGCTACCATGTTGCAAGAGCTGCATAGATATTGTATACATGCATCATGTTTTATATTATTGTATATAAATCAGTTTCTTCTATAAATGAATCCTGCTGAATTGTGCGCTGGTTGGATTGCTACAAACTCTTATCATGATCCATGCCCCTGGGCAGGGAGACCGCGCAGCCATCTCTCCTTACTATCTGGGGGCCCACTCTGCTTTCCCACCCAGGCCAAAAGTAACTCGGTGCTGCTCCAGAGAGAGGCCAACGCCCTGGCCTTGCAGCAGAAGTGGGACTCCCTGAGCGAGGGCAGCGCCCTCACCTTAAAGCTCTTAGGCAAGGAAATGGAGCTGAGGAATGGCCAGGTAAGGAGGCTTATCCTTCCCTCCCCCCCCCCCCCCCCCCCGTATCCACTTCACCAAGCGGTGTTTCATTCCAACCCCTTCCTGCTTGCTCCCCAGGCCGATTCCCCTGAGGGCAGCACGGGCATCAAGTCTAACCGGGATATTGAACTGGAACTTTCATCGCTGGACACGGATGAGGCCGAAGGGCAGGGAGAGCAAATGGAAGTACGTTCTCTCGATTCCACCCACGTGGGCGATGATCCTGTCCCCAGAATGTCAGAGTGGGACCAGTTCCTCCAGTAGGGATCGCCCACTGCGTCAAGGGCCACAGTTCCTTGCAAAGCTGATCTCAAGTGGTGACGCCCTATTGTAACTATTTATTTATGAAACATGTAGTCACTTATCTCACAATAGCAACAGTACTTCTGCTTCATGTTGCTTTACAGCCCCCTCTAAGCGATTTACAGAGTCAGCCTCTTGCCCCCCCCCCCCCCCCAACAATCTGGGTCCTCATTTTACCCACCTGGGAAGAATAGAAGGCTGAGTCAACCTTGAGCTGGTCAGGATCGAACTTCTGGCAGTGGGCAGAATTAGCCAGCGATACTACACTCTAACCACTGTGCCATCATGGCTGAGAGAGAGAGGGAAGGAGAGGGAGCGAGAGAAAGAGAGAGAGATACTGGATGGATGGGTGGGTGGGTGGGTGGGTGGATGGATGGATGGATGGATGGATGGATGGATGGATGGATGGATGGATAGATAGATAGATAGATAGATAGATAGATAGATAGATAGATAGATAGATAGATAGATAGATAGATAGATAGATAGATAGATAGATAGATAGATAGATAGATAGATAGATAGATATAGACGGATGATAGATAGATAGATGTAGATATAGATAGCAATAGCCCTTAGACTTATATACCACTTCACAGTGCTTCACAGTGCCCTCTCTAAGCGGTTTACAGAGTCAGCCTCTTTGCCCCCAACAATTTGGGTCCTCATTTTACCCACCTGGGAAGGACAGAAGGCTGAGTCAACCTTGAGCCGGTGAGAGTCGAACTGCCGGCAGTTGTCAGTCAGCAGAATTAGCCTGTAATGCTGCATTCTAACCACTGCACCACCACAAGAAGAGACTCTGGGGCAGCTTATAAGAATCAAATAAAGCAACACTATCAAAGCAAAACATCATATAAAAACATCCTACAAATAATTGTCCTTTTATTCCCTGTTCTAGGAGATGCTGGGCCTGCAGCTTGGCACTAACGATCAGAACAATGACCTCTTCGATGGGTCAGCTCTGGAGAACGGCCACCCTATGGAGCAGCCCCCGGTGGACGCCAGGCAGGCAAAGAGGCCTCTCCTGCACGAAGAGCTTGCTCTTTTGTGAGTGTGGGGCAAAATGGGAAGATCCAGTCTAACTCAAGACCTCAGTTTCCCTCCATGGAAGTTTTCATCCACTGTCTTCCCATCCATTGTTCTTCCCTTGCTGTGGGTGGAGCTTCTCATATCTGATTCTCTCCCTCCCTCCCTCCCTCCCTCCCTCAATGGCTGTAGACCACAAACCATTATTAGATACCAGGGCTGACCCCTGTCCTATCCCAAAGGTGCTTTCCCAAAAGAGAACTGGACTTCCTTAGTTTGTTTTTCCTTGAAGACATTTCCCTTGTAATCCAAGAAGCTTCCTCAGTTCAGAACTGAACAAGCTTCCGGGATGAGAAACGAAATGTTTTCAAGGAAAGAAAAAAAACCCAAGAAAGTGCAGTTTGAAAAAGAATCTTTGGGACAACCATCACCTGGATGATTGAGAATCTCTGAGGACATTTGCCCCATCTATACATATAAAAGCGAAATTACCTCTCACGCATCATCACAAAATCTCTAGAACCTCAAAGCCTACAAACATGAAATTTGGAACGTATGTTCTTCTTGGCTTCTAGGGGCTCACTAAGAAAGAACTTTTTGAAATGACCATCTGAGCATCAGTATACCCTATATCATTATTAATTATTATGCTCTGATGCTAAGGAGTTCTGCTCCCCCTCCTCACCTGAAAGGAAATCTCTTCCAAAGGCAAAACACAAACAGAGGAGTTTCCGTTTCAGTTTTACTTTCACAGCAGCACTAAGCAGCTTTAGTACAGAACAGTTGAGCTAAGCCACGCCCAGGCTCCTTGCTGTCTCCTTGCACACACAGCAAATACTGCTTCAGTTTCCAAACAGCCCTCAACTCTCTCACACACTGACAGGACGCTAGCCAGAAGAATACCGATGGATGCTGGTAGGCAGAGGCAAGATTTTAATTTTCTTTATTTTCCTCCCCAAAACTAAGCCCGACCACATAGTTTTGTAGCAAAGCACGGGTATATCAAACTAGTATATATATATATATATATATATTTCATAAGTCTTTACTTCATCATGTTCACGGCCAACAGTCTCCAGACCATCTAAAAACTCTTCATCTAATAGTTCTTCATTTAATAGTTAGAAAAAGGACTTTCTGATTTTTTTTTCTTTGAAGATGTTTCGCTTCTCATCCAAGAAGCTTCTTCCAAGCTTCTTGGATGAGAAGTGAAATGTCTTCAAAGAAAAAAAACCCAGAAAGTCCAGTTGCCTCTTGAAAAACCACCTTTGGGACAAGCATGACCTGGAGGACGGAGGAGATGTCCTCATCTAGTACTTGTAAGGATTCTAATCATCTGCCTACCTCCGCTAGCGGAAGACCTCTCTAGGACTGGATAACTCTTCTTTCCTCTTTATGGAACACAGGTAAATAAGCTTCCTGGGCAGGAAGTGACCAGGTTTTCTTTCGCTTTCCCCACCCACCAAGGGAGAAGCGGAAGGGAGTCTTGCCGGCCGCCTCCTGTTTCAGCCAACCGACCGAGTCCTCCACAGGCAGCAGGATCTCCCTGCCTATCCTGACGACATCAGCCGGCATGCACAGCCTTCTCCTCAAAACAGCCCGTGGCCTCGTGGAAGGGCAAAACGACTTTTTAAGGCCGATTGCCAACAGCAAAATGGTGAACACGTGAGAGGCGCTTGGCTTTCAGGCTGGTGGCAACACTCAGAAGCGGTTTCACTTCGTTTTGGTTTCTCTCTCTGCCTCCCTCTCTCTCTCTCTCTGTCTCTGTTTCTCTCTTTTTTGGGGGAAAGAAAATCCTGTCGGGGCCATTTGTTTCCTGTGGACTTTGATACCTCGGACTCTTCTCGTGTCTTAGCTTTCGGGGTAATGCAAGGGCGAAGTGATCGAGCCAGCAACTTTGCCTGGTTCAGACGCTCACTTTCCACGCACCAGCCATGTGGAATCTGGAGGTGTTTCCGCTTTACAGTGAGGTAAACACACACATATCCCAAGTCATTCTTGTTTTGCGGTGCCTTTTGCAAAGGAAGCATCCAAAACTAAAGCCAGTCGTTTCAGGGGAAGGTTGTGGCTCACAGGAGCACAATTAACGTTGCTCTGCTGTCCTTGTTTCGAGAGGAAGGAATTTGCACTCATTGGAGGTTGCTTGTTTCTTCAACAGTGGAATTTTGGGCAGAGAAGCGTTTGTGAGAAAAGAGAGGGCGTGAGGACGAGCCCCACACAAGGCCCTTACTAATTCAAGGCGTTAAAAGCTTTGCAATTTATTCCTCTGTGGGTCACTTCTTGCCACCCTGCCCTATAGCTTCCCTCTTCTCTTTGGCAGCTTGGCCTTCCCTGGGCATCGAGTGACTTTCCTGTATACAAATTTATCGGCAACAAAACCAAACAAGCGCCTGGGGATTTCCGCTTACGTACTCGGTCCTTTCTTGCCTAAAGCGGTAAGCAGAATCACGACGTTCCGTGGCAGCTCAGCCCACGCGTGGCAAGAGCATCCATCCCTTAGCCCCCTCGACCGGCTCCCCACGTGGCATTCAATGCCTCCCCAATTCTTCTCTGCAAAATTGACGCAGGTCAAACCCTCGGCCCTTGGGATGCTCCCGATCTTCAGTTGGCCATCTGATGGCTGAGAATGGCAGCATTTAGATTTGTTAGTGATTTAAACTCCGATGATATCTTGAAGACTTCATGATGTAGCTTGAGCTGCGCTTGTACAGAACAGGGCAAAAAATAAGTCCTCTTAAAAATGTGATTTTTTTTTAAACCATAGAGCTCTAAAATTGGACCATTCTCCTCTAAGACCTCTTTTGCTGTGCTCTTTTCCCTCTTTAAAAAATTCAGACTACTTCTGCAGAGCAAGAGGATACTAAGCTATCAGGCAAGAACATTCTTTCTATTGATCCTCCTTTGCAGCTTCCTTTTTATAATTTTTACATTTTTCTTCCTTTTTCTTTTGTTTTTGGTTTGATTTGGTTTGGTTTAAGAAAATGTTTGTTAATTAACTTCTGTGAAGTTGTTTAACTCTGGAAATCGTACTGGAATATTTTAGCCAAGCAGCTCTTTCACCAGGGTGTGTGTGTTATACACAAGGGCTCATCCTTCTATCAAATGGGTGTCAAAAGAAAACATTTAAAAATGATCGTGTTGGCACAATAAAGCTGGTATTATGGTATCACAATGGTTTTTACACTGACAACATTGTGGCATTTCTCTGAGGGCTACAGCTCTAACTTGGATCATTGGTAAAAACAAATTCTCACTTCTGAGCTACGTGTCATTTGAAAAATTACATTGCACACATGGATTGAAAAATACAAGGACTAATTGTTTTGATAATTCCAGCAATATTGTGAAAAGTTTTTTTTAATCTGCTAATTTAATAGTGAGGTTTAAAAATCTATTTCTATAGCAGCCAAATTTATTTTCCTTGGTTTCCTCCCAATTCCCAAAATTTTCCTTACTGTGGCTCTTAAACTGAAGGGAACTGAAAATCAAGATTTTTGTTATGTATCTCTTCACTTTACCTGATGACTGTTAAACATCCAATGGCCAAATTCTCAATTTAGCCAAGCGATTCTTGTATATATGGATTTATATATATTTATGACATTTGAATGCTTCCAGAAATTTTCTTTGCGCTGTTCTGGACTTCAGACTCTAGAATCCCGATAGAGAGATATGCAAAACAATCTCATTCCTATGTAGATACTTACTCAATGGGATCTTCCCCACTGAAGGCAAAATGATTTTTCCAAAAAAAGGAGAAAAAAACCTGCATTGCTATTTTGTTATTAAAATAAAGAAGATAGAAATTGGAGAGATTATTATTTTTGTCCGAAGGGAAATAGCCCTTTTGTACAGCTCAGTTGTCAGCACAGTCTGGGGATCAAATGTTCATTACCTGGGCAGATTGTCTGTATTTTAGCTGTTAACGTGTTTCGATTTTCATAGGTTGCTTTTTAATGAAGTGTGTTTTCTTTCTCAGGACTTGGCTGTTTGCAATCCATTGTTTACATACCATTGTCTCTTTCTCTGGTGCATCAGTCAGAAGGCTCCTGTTCAGCTGGGTTTGTTTCTAAGATATCTTAAGACACACTTTTTTATTAAAAAAAAAAATAGTTTGGAGCAAGCAAGGGACTCACCCGCCTGATAGAAACTTGATTTTTTTTAAAAGCAGTGGAGGGAGAATTGCAGATCAAAGAAAACAGCTGAAGTCTGAGCAAGGGCCCCAATCTTCCACACCAGCTGTTTCAACTCAGCCTTGGCATCTTACAGTGATACTGTGTTGTTTTGTTTTTTTGAGTTGGGCGTTGATTGTGACTCATTTCCAGTAGCATTTCCAGTTTTATTGTCTTTTTGCAGGCAGAGCGGGGGTCCTGAGGCAGCCAGATGAGAAGCAAGGTCTGTTTTAAGGCTGTTGAGTTTGCAGAACTAGGACAGGTGAGAAGAGCCAGGAGGAAAGAAGACCTAACTCCTTCCTTAGCCGAGAAGTAGCCCTGTTGCTGAGAAATGAAGGAGAAATTTTGGCTCTCAGGTGCACACGCATGCACGTGTACTGTACTGTAGGAGCAGAAAAGAGTTGAAATCGGTTTATTTGCCTTTCTTCTGATTCAGCCCTTCAGTTAGCAGAGTTGGAGCAAGACTAGAGGGATGGCCACTATTGGGATGACCAGTATTGGCCCAGACTTAATGGGAGAATCAGTATTGTAAAGACATTAGAGCATCGAAGGAGAAGTTTGGCATTGCCAAAACTGTTTGGTACTATACTTCAGTAGACAGTTAACCTAGAGGGCATCTCCTGCTCAGGTTTTCCATCCGCAGTGAGTGATTGAGCCGTGCTTCAGCACTCTCTGCAACCGGCAGATATATCATCCCTGCTGGATTCCTTAATTTGCCCAGAGAAGCAGTTCAGAAGTGTATGGATACATAAAGAAGAGAGGTAGAGGGCACCTGGCAAATGCACAACAGCCAAAGGAATGGAGGATAAGCTTTTTTTTAAAAAAAAAAAAAACAGAAATCCAGACCAGTTGTTGTAAACGTCGTCTTAAATAAATAATCATAGGGTTTTTGCAGTGCGTGGCCTGCAGCGCCGGCTAGGTTCTGCACAACGCAATCGGAAAAGAAACGGGCTGCCCATTTTTTGCAAGCTGGGTTTTTGTTTTGTTTTTTTGTCAGCAGGTATGTTTTTCCAGTATTTATTATCTTGTGCATTCAGAGTTAAACTCTGCAAAGAACATCTTTGCAGAATGTGAGCTACGCACTATCCAGGGTTTAAGTTTGTTTTGAAGCATCTTGTATTTAGGAAGACTCATCTCTTAAGGACTAGAGCAGAGGTCTCCAAACTTAGCAACTTTAAGCTAGGCTGGCTGGAGAATTCTGGCAGTCTTAAAATTGCCAAGTCTTAAAGTTGCCAAGTTTGGAGACCTCTGAACTAGAGTCATCAGTTCCGAATGTGATGACAGATAACGCCAGCTCTTTCAGTGTTCAGTTATTTCTTTCACACGGGGAGGGTCCCAGCACCCTTGTTCGGTTGCCCGGGTTCATGCCTTCCAGAGGTGTTAAGACTGCAAAATCCATCATTCCCAGCCAATATGTGTATTTGCTTTGGTCAGATATGCTGAGGGGGTTGTAGATCAGGATATCTTGTTCGCCTCCTACAGTAAGGAGATGTCGAAAGGGTATGTGACAAAGGAAAGATTTTTCTACACATTCACGCAACTATGCTTTTGCAAAGCTTTAATGGACTTTTTAATTGTACTTGACAAAAATCTGACATTAAAGAACTCTTGTAAGTGCCCGACACAGGGACAAAGCTCATTTGCACAGATCTTAATCCTCCCCTAATGAATTCCCAGTCAATTAGTCCAAGGCATAGGAAATGCATGCATTTCTCTTTTTTTCAGGTGGATAAATCCATTATACTGTAGTTGTGATACAACACGTGTGGTTCTTTATTTTCTACTGCACAGACTGACTGTACAGCCACTCTGGAGTATTGTAATTTAGCATGCAGTATCTACTTTCCACATTTACACTATATACTGCATATATTATTTTCCCTGAAAGTTAAAAAGAAAGAGGAGGGGGGAAAAAGACTTCGTTTTTCTTGAGTTGATTTAAGATTTTATAAACCTGCTTAATCTGGAACGTTTGGGAAAAGAGGCCAGTTTTTTTGTCAATTGTACAACCGCTTGTAAAGCTCAAGTGTGAATATTCTTACGTCTGTATTAGACATTTTCTTTGCAAATCTATTGTTCGATTAAAATGTAAATGAGATAAAGATGGTGTACACCCATCATATATAATAAAGCAGACTCCATCGCTACGATGGATTTAATGCTCATTTTTAATGGTGCATTCTCAGCTTCTATTTAAAAATATAATTTAAAAAATATCTGTAAAACAAAATGGGGATTATATTTCAGGGTGGGGTAATGAATTCTATTCCATTTTGTTCTGTTTTAAATCTCCAAATTGTATTATCATTATTTTTTTCCCTTTTATGTTAGAGGAATAGGATTTACACCAGGGATGTTTAGACCATACGGTCTGTATTTTTGGGAGGGAAAGTTGGAAAAAATGGGAACCGGCTTTGTGATTTAGCCTGAATAGTATATACGTGTGTGTTTGCTGTAGCACTGAAATAGAGATTGTTAGCTTTAAGGCTGGTCACAGACTTTAGCTAATTGTGGTCTGTTTGTTTGTTCTTTCCAGTGTTTCAAGAGAGACTTAATAGAATCAATTTGCAATACTTGAAATGTATTTGCATGCCGTAAAATAAAAAAAAAAATCTGCTTAAACTTGTTTTTTTTTTCATCTTATTGTGGTGTTGGGGAAGGAAAATGATATATATGGGGGCCAGGGGAAATGTTAAGCAGATGTGTTTTTATGTGGTCCTCCAGAGGTTTAGGAATGTGGGTAAAGGCAGTTAAGTTGCTGACCAAAATTCATAGATGGTTTTGTGTTAGCCACTCTCTTGCTCAACAGCCTTGCACTAAATATGTGGGATGAATCCAGCCATTGAATTCCTTCAACAAACCATGTTTCAATTAGTTTGCTACAATTACCAATCCAGATGTTGCCTGATGCGGTGCTGCGCTTTATTGGAAAAAAGAGCAAAATTTGAGCAGAGAGGGTTAAAGTCCAATAAGAAAATTCATCACCGCCCAATTTTTCTGATTCTCAAAGATTAAGAATTTCAAAGCCTCACATGGGATGGTATGATTAAGTCTATGGTGGTTTTGATGGAAGGAATAGTTCAGGAACCATGTTGAGATGGCCAATGCATATGGTTGCAAAAAACCCTTTGAGTTTGATGACCTGCTAAGTGTAGACTAAGAGAGAAATGGTGGAGTTCAGTATTTTGTAAACCCCCCCTGAATTTTTGATCATTTTGTGCATGCTAATAAAGAATTTGATCCATTCTACCTTGGCCAACGTGTTCTGCCATTATTCAAGGCCACCAATATGCCCCTAAAAATCCTCTTCCGTTCTGGGCACCCTCCCCAATTCTTGTAGTCCTTTTCAGGATGTTTGAAGGCGCTTTCCATGATCCTTGGATGACCACCATCATCCTTGTTTTCTTAGCAAAATGAGATCCAACAGCTGTGGTTGTGCTGCCACCTCTGGAATGCTTTGCTTGCAGCGGGCGCTGCTGGGAGTTGTACTGGAAGGCTGCACCTTCTTTCTGAATTGCAAGAGAGGCTGGTTGTCATAGCTGCAATATATTTCCGTGGCTTTGGGACTCAATCTCAATTGTTTTCCGTATATGACAACGACCGAGCATGAAATAAAACAATCCAAGGGAATTTGTTATTGTTTTGCTCTTTGCAAGCGACTAGGCCTGAATCACCATAACAACCAGCTATTAATTGATGGATTCCTCTTTCCCGCCGGCAGGGGGCCGTGCGGCCTTTCCTCCACCCAGCGACACGCGCACTTCCGGTTGTCAAGCGATCGTGCGGGGCAACGAGTGGAAAGGAGTGCGCCAGCCAGCCAAGCGGAGATGCTAATCATGCAACAGCCGCTCCGAGAGTTTTCCCCCCCATGCCCGCAGCTCCGGGGAACTAAGAAAGAAGCGGAGAGAACCGGGACGTTTGCGGGTTTTTCCTCCTCAGGAGCGAGTGCAACGGTACAGAGGGACACCTGTTGCGTGCCAACGGGAGCTGCATATGATTTTAGTGGCAGCGAAACGATGGGAGAGAAAAAAACGGAGGCATCCACGAAGACCACGCGTGGATCAGCCCACGTAGGTGGCTGGTGGTGGTTGTATTTTCTTTTGGGGGGAGTGGGGTAGAGATTCCAAAAGGAACCGGAAGTGGCGATGCGCCGCCAGCGAGCGCTCTCTTCTCTGCCTCTATCGCCTGGCCGGCCTCTTCCTTCCTTCCTTTCTGCCCCACCCCCTTTTCCCAGCCTCCTTTGCGCGTCTTGGCGTCGCTTGGAGGGGGGGGAGAGAGAGAGTGAGAGAGAAGGCGCCCCTCGGAGGGTGAGGAATTGGGGAGGGGGCTGGAAAAGGGGCCGGGCTGCCCCAAGGGGGGGCGTGTGAGAAGGGAGGGGGCTGGCTGAGCCTCGGGGAGGGGCTGGGAAGGGAGCTGGTCTACCCCACAGGGAGGGTGTTGGGAAATGGGAAGGGGGGGCTGGGCTGGGCTGACCCAAAGGGAAGGGGGGGGGAGAAAGGGGCTGGGCTGATCCTCAGGGAGGGACTGGGAAGGGGGGGCGGTCTACCCCATAAGGACTGGGAAGGGGGGGCGGTCTACCCTGCAGGGAGGGTGTTGAGAAAAGGGGGGTGAGAAGGGAAGGGGCTGACCCAAAGGAAAGAGATGGGAAAGGGAGGGTGGGCTGACCAGTGGGAAAGAGGGCTGGCAGGGGGGGAGGGTGTAGAAGAGGAAGGGGCTCGGGAGTGGGGGTGGCCTCCTCTGCAGGGAGGGGCTGGCCTGGCCCACAAGAAGGAGCTGGGAAAGGAGGGGGTGTCTGTCCCATAGATTTGGGAAGTGGGGCTGGTCTGCCCCACAGGGAGAGCGTTAAATAGGAGCAGGCTTCAAAGGGGTTGGCCTGCCCCACAGGAAGGGGCTGGGCAAGGGGGTGCCTGCCCTACAGAGCTGGGAAAGTGGTCTGCCCTGCAGGGAGGGTGTTTTGGAAAGGAGGAGACCAGCCTGCCCCACAGGAAAGAGGAGAGGTGGCTTGCACCTGGGAAAGGGTGGCTAAGGCAGATTCAGAAAAGGGACCCAAGTTTCTGGGAAAGAAACGAGTTCATCTTCGCCAAAGGAGAGCGATCAATCAGTCAATCAGAAGGCACCTTGGAGGTCTTCTAGTCCAACCCAGGAGACCCGAGACCATTTCAGACAAGGGACTGTCCTGTCTTTTGTTTTTTAAAAAAAAGGAAAAGGAAAAAAAGGAGCAGTTTTAGCTTCAGGCCAGCAGCCAAACTTGCTCAGCCTGATAATCTCAGCATCCGACAGGATTCCTCGGATGGGCTCCTCCCTCTCTTCAAGCTGCTCCCGAAATCCTGCTAAAAGCCCCCTAAGCCAGGATTGGGACGGAGAGTACCCTGCTTTCGCCCCTCCCCCAAATCCCTCAGCCTCACCAGGAAAAATAAATAAATGCTTTCCTTCTGGGCCCACAATTCCTGCCCCCTGAAGAAATATCATTTATTTACTTCTTTTTATAACTATTAACAACTGAGCTGCCAGATGGCTTTTAAAATTCCTGCTGGCAAATCCAGAACCTGCTGAGAGGATAAAGGGGGGGATTAAGGAGGGTGGGGTAGTGCTAATGCCCTTTTTGCTGCTGTCTCCTTGATGCCCTATAATATATTTGACCATTTTTAGGGGGCAGAGGGGGGAGGCATTAAACTATTGAATCTGTTAAGCAGGATCCTAGTATTAATCCACTGGCTGGATTGGGGTTGAGGTTTAAGAACTGCCTGTCAGAATCGAATATCATTTTGTGGTTGTGGGTAGGTACACAAGGTAAAAGTCTTGCTTGATCCCAGAGGGTTTCCCAAGCTGCTTGTGTGCTTCTGCGGTTGTTTTTCCCCTGTTGTCCTTGACTTGCCTTCTCTCTCGGGGAAGGAAGGAAGCAACTTGACGGCACCAAGGACAGAGGCTTCGTTCTCACGCTTCCGTGTGACTTTCTCTTTGTTTCCTTTCGCAGCCCCCTCCACGATGACAACCCTGGACGATAAGCTGCTGGGGGAGAAACTGCAGTACTACTACAGCAGCAGTGATGAGGAGGATAGTGAGAAGGAGGACAACCAGGGATCTCCCACTGGCCACGATGCCACCGTGCTGGAAGAGGTGGCCCTGAGCGCTGACGGCAGTGCCATAAACACAGGTACCTTCCTCCTTTAGAGTCCTCCGGTCGATCTCAGACAAAATTTTATTATTTATCTATTTTATTTTTTATTGTTGCATGCTATGATCGTTTATTTATTTTTAAATGATCTTTGCAGGGATCTTTAAAAAACACAACTTTATGCAGCTCTCTCTAAGCGATTTACAGAGTCACCTGCCCTGGTTAGTTATCAAGAGACGCTCCTGCTCTGTTTTTGCAAAAACTCGACTGCTGGATGCGAAATAGGATGGAAGGGGTGAAAGAGCGCTTAGAAAGAAAAACAGAATTAGCCAAAGCAAAGGAAGGAATACAGAGTAAGGAGGATGGCGGGGAGAGCAGAAGGAAAATGGGAAGAAGGGGAAGCAGCCTCTTTCCCAAGTTCAAACCACAATCATCTAAGCATATGCCTGGAACTCCCGACCTCAGCCACTTTAAGATGTGTGGACTTCAACTCCCATAATTCCCCAGCCGGCCTATTTTTTTTAATAAGCTTTTAATTTATTTTTAACTTGAACGTATCATCTTCCATTAATCAGTGGGTACAAAAGTCACTGTGCTATTACAAAATTTGCAATATTCATTCCATTGGTAATAATTCTCCAGTCTTACAATGATAACAATCAGCATTATAACTATTCATTTCTCCTCCTTAACGTATCTGATGAAAATACAATATATAATATATAGAGACTCGATGGCGCAGTGGCCAGAGTGCAGTACTGCAGACTCCTTCTGCTGACTGCCGGCTGACTGCAATTTGGCAGTTCGAATCTCACCAAGCTCAAGGTGGACTCAGCCTTCCATCCTTCCGAGGTGGGTAAAATGAGGACCCAGATTGTTGAGGGCAAGAACTGACTCTGTAAACTGCTTAGAGAGGACTGTAAAAGCGCTTTGAAGCGGTATATAAGTCTAAGGGCTTATATAAGACCCTTCCTTCCTTCTTCCCTTCTTCCTTCCTTCCTTCCTTCCTTCCTCCCTCCCTCCTTTCCTTCCTTCCTTCCTTCCTTCCTTTAACTAGTGGTTAAAGTGCAGTATTGCAAGCAAACTCTACTCACAGCCAGGAGTTCGATCCTGACTCAAGACTGATTCAGCCTTCCGTCCTTCCGAGGTGGGTCAAATGAGGACCCAGATTGTTGGGGGCAGTTGGGGTGGGCTTCCATCATAATCTTAACAATCTTATTAATACCGTAATAGTCATATAGTCTGATGCATGCCTGAAGGAGTCTATTACAATTCACAGTTTTCTAAACTACAGGTAATCCTGAACAGTTCATTTAGCAACCGGTAAACGCGGTCTCTTTCCTGGGGTTTTCCTGTACAGATAGTCCTCGGCTTCACAATCGTTCATTTAGTGATCATTCAAAGTTCCAACCCCACTGGAAAAATGTGACTTATGACCACTTTTCACACTTAACGACCGTTGGTAGCATCCCCACGCTCAACGTGAGCAGAATTGGACCTTCCTTGCCACAGTTGTCCAGTGAATCACTGCAAAGTGATAAGTGAGTAATCTGGTTGTTAAGCGAATCTTGGCTTCCCCGTTGGTTTTGCTTGTCGGAAGGTCGCAAAAGGGATCGCGTGCAACCGACGCAAGTAGGTGTCAATTGTCCAGCATCTGAATTTTGAGCACATGACCATGCACCGGTCGTAAGTGTGAAAAACAGTCATAAGTCACTTCTTTATCTTTTTTTTTGCAATGCTCTTGTAACTTTGGTCACTAAATGAACTGTTGTAAGTTGAGGACTACCTGTAAATATTTCAGTCTTTTCAGAGTTTCGTTTCAATCTTTTAAAGAAACAGCCTTTTTTTGTTTCTTTTTTTTAAATTTTATTTATTTTCAAAATACATGTGTATTTACATTTTAATAGTTCTGTGTCAAGCATGGCAGTTACATAAATAAAATACATTTTATTTACAATTCTATTTCATATCAAATTTTAGTCCTTTTTTCTAACCATATATATAAAACATTTCCCAGACTTCATAAAGCTCCGACTCCTCTTTTCCTTTTAGTTTTCTCGTAAGCCTAGCCATCTCGGCACACTCAAGTATTTTGTTAATTACCATGGTTTCAGAAGGTATGTCATCTACTTTCTAGTTTGGGGCATAAGTGATTCTTGCCACTGTTATTACATGTTGAAGGACGTATTGGGTGGGTTTCTCCAGATTTTTTGTTTTGTTTCTTATTGGGTTAGGGCAGGGGTCCTCAAACTTGGCAACTTTAAGACTTGTGGACTTCAATTCCCAGAATTCCTCAGACAGCTGTGTCTGTTTCTTACCCGCCAAAGTGGAGAGATTGCAAAGGAAGGGATCACAAGAGAGTAAGCTTTGCTGGCTGAGGAATTCTGGGAGGTGAAGTCCACAAGTCTTAAAAGTTGCCAAGTTTGGAGACCTCTGAGTTAGGGCTAGGGTTACAAGAATCTGAAGAAAATGGAGGGTTTGGACTACCTGATTGGCTTTCATATTACCAAGCCTGTGTTACAACACAGCTAAAAGAATGGATAACCCTCAAACAACAAGAGACTGTTATATTTAGAAGGATGTGATCTACAATTGGGATGGCACGCTTTCTTACGCTATGAGAAGAATAAAATCCACAGATAACTTTCAACATCACTACAAGAGAAACTCGCTATTATCTGTAAGGGGGGAAAAAATAAAAAAGCTAAGATCTGTTTGAGAATCCCAGAATGGCTCTCAACGATGGAAGCGTTTCCATATCCAAATCAGGCAAAGTTTGGAAAAAAATGGTGCTGTATAAAGACATTTTGGACACCGAAGGGAAATTAAAATGGAGGCAAGAGCTTGAAGACCAGGGTATTAAGTTATCATGGTGGCTTCAGTTGCAAATGCAATCTAGGTACGATTAAAGATGTGAAAACGTACGGCTGATATAAAAGGACAGACTGCCTTCGATCAGGTATTGTTGAATTCGGGTGATGCCACAATTTGAGTGGTGGGATTTGTGTGTGTTATTTTCTCAGGTCCTAAAGGGGTGATCAATGACTGGAGGAGGTTCAAACAGCTGGAGACAGAGCAGAGGGAGGAACAGTGCCGGGAGATGCAGAGGTTGATGAAGAAACTCTCCATGACCTGCCAGTCACACCTGGATGAAGAGAAAGACAAGCAGAAGCAGAGGGAGTTGCAAGAGAAGCTGAACGACAAGGTAAAATCCTCCAGCTTGATTTCCCAGAGTTGCCAAGCGGTGCAGAGGCTGTTTCGCAAGTGGAGAAATGTATTTATTTGTAAAATTTATTGCCACACGGTAACTCTGGGTGGTTTGCAATATTCAAATCCCAGTCGGCAGCTTCTGATCACCTGCGTCTCACACCTTTAATTGCGCGATCTTGCTCTTCCTCCAAAGGAGAACATTGGCTAGGCGAGAATAGCAATAACCCTTAGACTTATAGGCCGCTTCACAGAGCTTCTCAGCCCTCTGTAAGCGGTTTACAGAGTCAGCAGTTTCACCCAACATTTTACCGGGTCCTCATCTTACTGACTTTGGAAGGATGGAAGGCTGAGTCAACCTTGAGCTGGTCAGGATCAAACTCTTGGCTGTGGGCAGACTTAGTCTGCAATGCTGCATTCTAACCGCTGTGCAGGGAGGGAAGGAGGGAGGAAATAAATAACAATAGCCTTTAGATTTATATACCGCTTCACAGGGCTTTTACAGCCCTCTCTAAGCAGTTTACAGAGTCGACATAATTTCCCCCAACAATCTGGGTCCTCATTTTACCCACCTCGGAAGGACGAAAGGCTGAGTCAACCTTCAGTCTGGTGAGATTCGAACTGCCAAATTGCAGGCAGCTGGCAGGCAGCAGAACGGGCCTGCAGTATTGCCCTCTGGCCACTGAGCCACCACAGCTCTAGAAGAATAGAAGGAGTTGAGCTAGGATTCTCCAATGGTTCTCGCAAAACTTCCAGTCTTGTGTTTCATATCTATCTGTCTCTGTCTCTATCTATCTATCTATCTATCTATCTATCTATCTATCTGTCTGTCTGTCTGTCTGTCTGTCTGTCTGTCTGTCTGTCTGTCTGTCTGTCTGTCTGTCTGTCTGTCTGTCTGTCTGTCTGTCTGTCTGTCTGTCTGTCTATCTATCTATCTATCTATCTATCTATTCTATCTATTCTATCTATCTATCTATCTATCTATCTATCTATCTATCTATCTATCTATCTATCTATCTATCTATCTATCTTTATTTATTAGGGGAGATATGATAGCAGTGTTCCAATATTTGAGGGGCTGCCACAAAGAAGAGGGAGTCAGCCTGCTTTCCAAAGCATTTGAAGGCAGGACGAGAAGCAACAGATGGAAACTCATCAAGGAGAGAAGCAATCTAGAAATAAAGAGAAATTTCCTGACAGTGAGGACAATTAACCGGTGGAACAGCTTTGCTCCAGAAGTTGTGGGACTTGCAACACTGGAGGCTTTTAAGAAGAGACTGGAGAGCCATTTGTCTGGAATGGTTTAGGGCAGTGGTGGCTAACCTTTTGGGGCTCCTGTGCCAAAAATTGTGCGTGCGCTTGCATGCTCACACTCGCGTGCCAGCACCCAGAAGGCAATGCCCGCCCCCCCCCCCCCCCCCCCCATGTCCCCTACACATGCACACGCAATCCCCATGCACCTCCCTGCCCCCTTACCTGCACTGTGCCTCATAGCTGATTTTCGGGCAGTTTGAGGCCTTTTTCAGCGCCCCAGAGGCTTGAGGAAGGCTTCTGCAGGCTTTGCAGGCCGAAAACTAGCCCCGTTTTGTCAATTCCGGTATTTCTGGAAAAACAGGAAGTGACGAAATGGGCCTAGTTCTCAGCCTGTAAAGCCTGCAGAAGCCTTCCTCAAGTCTCTGGGAGGCCGAAAAAGGCCTCAAACTGGCCAAAAATCAGCTTTGAGGCACGCACATGCGCAGTAAGGTAAGTTTGCCTGCAGCTCACGTGCCGGCACAAATGGTTCTGCATGCCATAGGTTCGCCATCACAGCTATAGGGTCTCCTGCTAGAGCATGGGGTTGGACTAGAAGACCTCCAAGGTCCCTCTTCTGTTATCTTCGTGCTTCCTGATTATTCGCAGGGTTCCTTGGCTTGTTAGCATTTATGCCCCATCAAACACCCCCCCCCTGGCACAACTGTGCAGGCACCCAGGCAGGATCCCCTCCCTCAGCCTCCTCTTCCCCCACCCCCCGTTAAAAGCTGTGGCCTCTTCCTCCCCCTCCCCCAGCTGGCGCTGCACCAGGAAGCGGACGACGAGGCGTTCCTGCAGCAATACCGCCAGCAGCGCATGGAGGAGATGCGCCGGCAGCTGCACCCGGGCCAGCAGTTCAAGCAGGTCTTCGAGATCGAGAGCGCCGAGGCCTTCCTGGAGACGGTGGACCAAGGCAACAAGAAGACGCTGGTGATGATCCACATCTACGAGGAGCGCATCCCGGGGGCTGAAGCCCTGGACGGCTGCATGCTGTGCCTGGCCACCGACTACCCCACGGTGAAGTTTTGCCGGGTGCGCAGCGCCCTGATCGGCGCCAGCTCCCACTTCACCAGCAATGCCCTGCCGGCCCTGCTGGTCTACAAGGGCGGGGAGCTGATCGGCAACTTCGTCCGCATCACCGACCAGCTGGGACCAGACTTCTTTGCCGTGGACTTGGAGTCCTTCCTGCAGGAGTTTAGCTTGCTGCCGGAGAAGGACGTGGTGCTCTACACCTCCATTTGCAACGCTGCCTCGTGCTACGACGAGGACAGCGACCTGGAGATCGACTGAGAGCCAGGGCACGGAGGGGCGGGCCTGGTCTCTCCCCCAGGGCCCCTGGCTGGCTTGGAAAGGGTGCCCCCCTTCTCCTGAGCCCTGCTCTGCACCCAGGCACTGCGTAGAACAGGGGTCCCCAAACTGGGCAACTTTTAAGACTTCTGGACTTCAACTCCCAGAATTCCTCAGCCAGCAAAGCTTACTCTCTTGCGATCCCTTCCTCTACAATCTCTCCACTTTGGCGGATAAGAAACAGACACGGCTGGCTGAGGAATTCTGGGAGTTGAAGTCCACAAGTCTTAAAAGCTGCCAAGTTTGGAGACCTCTGGCGTAGAGTTGGAAATAGGCCTTTTAGTTTGGGAGTCCTGTCCCTGCAGCCCCTCCACACCCAGAGTGGGGGCGGTGTGGGCCGTGGGTCAGCCCCACAGTTTCCTTGGAGAGGAAGAGCCTCTCCTCTTTCGCTTAAAACCTGACCACGATCCACAGGACATGGCGGTCTTTAGAGTTGCCTGGGGTTTGTGGCTGCTCCCATCCCGGCTATCTTTTTTACGTCCCGTGAAAAATTTTGGAACTGGTGATCTCTCTCTCTCTCCCTCCCTCCCTCCTCTCTCTCTGGATGTGGCCATCCTGGGATGTTTCACTCTCCTCCCCCTGTCTTGTGCAGATTGACTGTTGAAGACTTCTTATGCCTAGCAAAACTTAATGTTTTCGTAATGCAATAAAAGATTAAAAGCTGAACCTTCCAATGGACTAGTTGCTTGATCAATCCACACACACTCGTTTTCCTCCTGGCCCTCATGCCGTCATGACCTCCTGGTCTGGAACCTGGAGAGAAGTAGCACAGGTAACCCTTTATTTACGCCTGCAATTGCAGTGTATGAGGTGGGAAATGGCCGTCCTGGGCAAGGTGTGTATGTGTGAGAGAGAGAAAGAGAGAGGGGAAGGATTGCTCTCCTCCTAACTTAAGAAAGGGAAGACTCTTGAAAAGGAGAATGTCAAAAGGAACCTTTGATTAAGCAGAAGGCATCGCAAGGCAACGTCTGAATTCTCTTAAGCAAGAGAAGTAGAATTTAGCCAGATGTAGATTCAGCCAATCCACAGGTGTGAAGATGTTATTGTCCCAGCTGCTCTGAGAAACAGATAAGCAGCCATTCCCATGGCCCTCTTCCGCTGGCTATTAAAGTAAAACAACCCACATGGCCCTCCCCCCTATACATTCCCCAAGAGGTGAGAAAAATCTCAAGGCCCTCTGGCGCCAGGATACCAGTTATAAAATACCAGTTGTCCCGGGCAATACTAATGAATAGAATCCAGCCACTCCACTTCAATTGAATGGCAGTATCACTTTTAGGGATCTGACAGATCGAAGATTTGGGGCCATGGGGAAAAAAGGGGAAGAAGTGGCACCCGAAAACTGCTTTCGTGCCAGTTGAGAGGAGAACTCGAGGCCGGAGGGAGCTCAAAATGACGCAGCACCACATTCCAGGCTCCCTTAGATGTTTGGAAGTTGCTACTAGTTTATCTTTGGAGTATAATAACATGAAAACCTCAAGCGCCGCAGGCTTCAGCCTGTCCAAAGGCAAGGGAGAGCGGGAGGTGACGGAGATGTCGGGCAGGGCAAAGATTGGCATAACTCCACCCAGGTAGACTTTCTCTAGCTAGGTAACAGAGTTGGAAGGGACCCTGGAGGTCTTCTAGTCCAGCTCCCTGCTCAGGCAGGAAACCCTACACCACTTCAGACAAATGGTTGTCCAATCTCTTAAAAACATCCAGTGTTGGAGAATTCACAACTTCCAGAGGCCAGTCGTTCCACTGGTTAGTTGTTCTAAGTGTCAGGAAATTTCTCCTTGGTTCTGAGTTGCTGCTTTAAACAGATTTAAGTGGAGAATGCTTCACACTGCAACACTTGGCTGCAAGGCTTCTTTTAATCGGGGGCTTCCAGTGAAGAAAGCACCTTGCGTCCTTCAGGAGTGGTTGGTGATGTCTGAGCTTGGTGCTTTTCTTGCAGGCATTTCATGACCCAACCAGGTAACGCTATCAGGGCTAACGCTGATGATGTTCCCTAGTTGGGTCATGAAACGTCTGCAAGAAAACAAGCAAGCTCAAAGAGCACCAAGGACTCCACAAACATTGTCCTCCTCTTCCTCCCATCCCCTCTCTTCTAGCACTGATGATGGTACCTAGCTGGGTCATGAAATGCAAGAAAGCACCAAGTTCAGAGAGCATCAAAAACCCTACAGTCGTTGTCGTCCTACCACTGATGATGTTATCTAGTAGGGTAATGAAATGTGCAAGAAAATCAAGCTTAGGAACAAGGACTTCACAGTAGTTCTCCTTTTCCTCCTCCTCCTTTTCTTCCTCCTTCCTCCTCTCCACAATCTCCCCTCCCTTCTAGCACTGATGGTGTTACCTAGTTGGGTCACGAAACGTCTGCAAGAAAACTGCCAAGCTCAGAGAGCATCAAGGACCCTTCATGATCCATCCCGAGCTACAAATATTCCCTTTGGCGTAGTCCCTCAGCCTCCCGTTCTGGCCACCATTTGTTCGGCCACCAAGCAAGCCTAAGCAGTCGCCCCGCTCCCTCTCCCCCCCCCCCCTGTTGGTTGACTCTTTCTGGCGGAACCAGTAAAACTGCTGGTTGCACGACCAGATTTCCTCTGGCGAAAGCAAGAGAGACTCCATTTGGGCTTTCTGGATATAGGCGGGGGGCGGGGGGGGGAGGAAACGCCCCAGTGTTTATAGGAGCAGTTTCTGAGCAAACCAAGAGCTGAACTTCCGCTCGTTTTGCTGAATGCTCAGTTTCCCAGCAGCTTTGCGTGTTTATCTGTGATTTATGATTCCTACAATGCCAGGAAGCAAAAGCAGGAATCCATCTGCTTGGAGCTTCCTCTGGGTTGGGCAAGGAGGGAGTGCCGTTCAGAACGGATGGGTGCTTTCTCTTTCCCTCTTTCTCTCTCTCTCTCTCTCTGAGCATCGGTGACTCATGCAGTAAAACATTAGTTTACATGCGCTGTTGGTTGACTCAAGCAGTAAACATTTATGTTCAGCTGCATCCTCCCAGCAGCTGTACAGACAAACCACTGGAGCCCACGTTGCAGCAGCTGGGCCCAGCTGGGCCCTCCAGATGGAGGGTGCTCCCTCCTCCCCGGCCAGCGGGCTCAGTGGGGGATGGGGATGATGGGAGCTGAAAGGTCGCCTTCCCAGAGGGTGTTTTTCCTTGGGGTGAGAAATCCATCCAGGCCTTTTCAGAATCCAAGGGACCAACATGAGGTTATGTTTTCTCTGCCCCACCCTAAGAGGAGGAAGCCACACTGGACTGAGTTTCACACACACACACACACACACACACACACACACCAAGAGTGGCCCTTTCGTTGGGTGTTTTTTTCTTTAGCAGAGCAAAGGACACAAGCGTTGAACAAGGGGCTTGAAATCCAGGCTTGTAGTGGTAAAGTTAAAATTGAAAGTGGGCAGAGTGACGAAGGAATAGGTGCCATGTGATTATATGTTATCATTTGTTTTTGCCTTTTTTTTCTTCCTTTCTTTTTCTTTCTTTCCTCTCTCTGTCCCTTTCTTTCTTTTTTTTCTTTCTTCCATCTCTTCCTTCCTTCCTACCCTCTTCCTCCCTCCCTGTTTCTCTCTTTCTTCCTTTCTTTCTTCCCTCTTCCTCCCTCTCTCCCCCTTTCTTCCTTTCTTCCCTCTTCTTCCCTCCCTCCCTCTTTCTGCCTTTCTTTCTTTTCTCCTTTCTTTCATTTTCATTTTCTTTCTTCCCTCCATCCCTCCCTCCCCTTCCTTCCTTCCTTCCTTCCTTCCTTCCTTCCTCTTATCTTTTTAGACCTCCTTTCCTTCCTGGAGGCAGCTACTATCTGGGAACGCAACCCAATTCGGTGCAGGCAGATTCGTACTGCCATAGCAGCCCAGATGGGCACCCACCCCCGTCCCCCTCCCAAAATGTCGCTTTGGATGCTGAAGACAAGAAGGGCTACACTGACCATTTTGAGCGTCAAAGGAAACGGAGAATCAGTTGCCTCTTCTGACTTAGATTAGACTCTCCTCAGAGAGTTAGGCCGCTGTTTCCTCTCCTCTCTGGACAGGATCCCCGAAGGCATTTGCAAAATGTGAGGAGTGGGCTAGGCTACAAGCCGAGGGAGGCAGGCTGCAGGTCCACGCACACACACAAACACTCATTTTCCTTCCACTGAGCCCAAAACGTGCAACTTTTTTCCGGTCACATTCGTTTAAGTGAGTTGCTGCCGGTTGGTAAAACGAGTCACACGGTTGTTAAAATAAACCTGGTTTGTCAGATGGCCGGGACCCCGGGACCCCGCGAGCGTCGTAACTATGAGTCCGTCGTCAAGCGTCCGAATGCAAATCGTATGACCGTGGGGGGGGGAAGGGGAAGGGAAATGCTGCAACGGTGGTGCGTGTGAGGAAAGGGCTCACAAGTCACTGTTCTCAGTGCCACTGCGACTTCAAGCGGCCACTAAGCGAAGCATTGTAAGTTGAGGCCTGTCTGTGTAACTCAACCCAAGGGAGCTCTGCTAGATTAGACTCTTGTCAGACAGTTGGGTCGTGTCTCCTCTCTGGACAGGATCCCCGAAGGCATTTGCAAAATGTGAGGAGAGGGCTGGGCTACAAGCCGAGGGAGACAGGCTGCACCTCTGTTAGAGCTCCCCGGATGGCCGCATCTTCTCCTCGGAGCCTTCGGCCTCTCCGAGATCGGGCGTCTGGAAAGCCACGTAGGGGCACCGTTCCACGTTGAGGCAGACCAGTTTCTGCAAGCTGGCCGTGTTCACGATTTGGAAGCCGACGGCACCTCCGAAGGTGCTGGGCTTCCAGTATTCGGGGGAGCAGATGGGGTTCCCTAGAAGCCCCTTCAAGGAGAAGGGGGCCCCGATCTCGATCATGCTTTGTCCAAAGATGCTGCCGGGGTAGGTCTTCTCCACCAACAGGCCGGGAAAGAACTCCAGCGCGTCGATGTCTCCATACAGCTCTTCCAGTGTGGCAACCATGTTCTCGTCATCTGCAACCAAGGAAAGGAAAGAGAGAAATCAGGGGACGAAGTATCTCAGCTCATCAAGGGCCTACAAAGATTTCCACGTCTGGACTTGGCTTTCCAACTGCTCCACGCGCTGTGGAAGGGCCACTTTGGAAGGAAGGGATCCATTAATGTTTTTCAATGCTCAACCGATGCTTCAGGGTGGAAGGAATTGCTCCAGTCACACAACTGGACAAGTCCAATTGGACAAGCCCTCAAAGAACGGTTCCTCTGGTCGTCTTGTCCTGTCATCCCCCCAAATTCATCTTCAGAAGCAAACTCAGGAAGTCCTGTTTAGCTTTCCAGGTAGAGGCTTGTCCTGTCCTGACCCAGCTCCCCAAACACGACCAATCCTCTGTAGCTGAAGCAAAGGTTCTTTTATTGGGAGCACCAGCAGCCACGGCAAAAGTCTCTCTCTCATTGCAGGCTAACAAGTCCGGCTGGCCGGAAGATGAATAGTTGTCTGCCACATCTATTCATCTCCGCCCCCCGCCTTTGATCCCCAGAGCTGGGGTGGAGGCTCTGCTAGCAGCAGTGGCTCTTCCATCCCGAGGACCGGCTCATAGATTTCCACTGCTCTCCTCTCTTCTGCCTTCTGCACATCCATGCATCAGGCACTGGACGCAGCTGTTCCTCCTCTTCCTCATCAGCCACCTCCAGACCTGGGGGCTGTTGACTCTCCATCTGAGGGCTGACGGACGGCCCAGGCTCTGCCCCCTCCTCTCTCTCCCCCCCCCTCTCCCAACTCCATTCCTTCTTCCCCCTCAGAGCTCCCAGGTTGCCTGGATGATGACCCTAACTCCCACGCCTCCTCCTTCTCTGATTCGGTTGCTGGAGAGACCAACAGGCCACAACATGTCCTCATTCTTGCACCCAACATGGCCAAGCTAGTTTTTTTCAAGGAGGCTCAAGGCCACTTCGGTGACCTTGAGATCTCTTCTGGGGAGGGTACCTGTCAGTTCCCGGAAGGACGTGTACGGCTTAAGATGGAACCTCTTTCGGTACTCATTAAAAGGCTGGAAACGCAACAGTCGCGATTCCTTGATTGTTCCAATTGCCACTTTCAGAAGGTTCTTGTTGATATTTGGCTTCCCACCAATCTGAAAAGGAGAGCCAAAGAAGGTCCTTTGTCAAGAACAACTTTAACAAATTGCCTGATATAGGCGGGTCTCCAGATCTAGGAAGTAACAATATTTCACTTCATAAAACATATGAAAAACGGTTGCGGGATTTGGGTTTGGCTGGTCTAGATAAACGAAGGACTGCGGAGACATGATAATATTTGAGGAGCTGCCACAAAGAAGAAGGGGGAGGGGGTCAAATTATTCTCCAATGCCCCAGAGGGCAGGACAAGAAGCAAAGGATGGAAACTAACCAAGGAGAGAAGCAGCCTGGAATTAAGGAGAAACTTCCTGACAGGAAGGACAATTAACCAGTGGGACAGCTTGCCACCAGAAGTTGTAAATGCTCCAACCCTGGGAGGGTTTAAGAAAAGACCGGAGAGTCACTTGTCTGAAATGACATAGGATCTCTTGCTTGAGCAGGGGGCTGGACTAGAAGACCTCTAAGGTCCCTTCCAGCTCTATTCTGATTTTGATCTGTAACCTGAGAGATTCCTTCTCTCCCAGCAGAACATCAGCGACTTTCCTGCACTGGAATAGGAAGCCAGAAAAATCCTTTAGCTCTGAACAGAGCAAAGGTTCCCCCCTTCCACCCTTTTAGAGGGACATTTTCCATAAATTGCACTTTAATGCCCCCAAATAAGTGACAAATGAGACCTTTAAAAAACAATAAAGAGGAACGAATGAGATCTTATGTGTTATCCAAACACCCTTTAAGAAAAGAGAAGGGAAAGAGGCAACTTAGATCAACCAGAATAGAGACGGAAGGGACCTTTGGAGGTCTTCTAGTCCAGCCCCCCTGCTTAAGCAGGAGACCCTATACCACTTCAGACCAGTGACTGTCCAGTCTCTTCCTAAAAGCCTCCAGTGATGGAACAGCCACAACTTCAGGTGGCAAGCTGTTCCGCTGGTTCATATAATAATAATCAGAATAGAGCTGGAAGCGACCCTGGAGGTCTTCTAGTCCAACCCCTTGCTCAGACAGGAAACCCTATATCATTTCAGACCAATGGCTACCCAATCTCTTCCAAAAAACTTCCAGTGTTGGAGCATTTACAGTTTCTGGTGGCAAGCTGTTCCACTGGTTAATTGTCCTCCCTGTTAGGAAGTTTCTCCTTAATTCCAGGTTGCTTCTCTCCTTGATCAGTTTCCACCCGTTGCTTCTTGTCTTGCCCCCTTTGGAAAATAAATTGACCCCCTCCTATTTGTGGCAGCCCCTCAGATATTGGGATCCTGCTATTCTGTGCCGCCTAGTCCTACTTTTCTTTAGACTAGCCAGCCAATCTGATGCTTGGCGCCCTTTAGGTATGCACTGATGGTGTACTCTAGTTGGGTCATGAAATGTCAAATGGGGCTTTCTGACTAGGAGATAAAGATTGCTCAGAAGCTGGCATGTTTCTAGTCCAGGGATACCCAACATCCAGGCTGTGGACTGGCACCGAGGCACAGCATGTCAGAAACTGGACCGCACAAACAAAAGACTAGCTGGAACCAACCAGTTCTGGCCACTGACCCACCTGCCCAGCACGCTGTTTGGAGAAGGCCTCGACCAGGGTCTCTATGCTGTACTTGGTCAGAATGGTGTTGTTGAAAAGGAATTGTTCATAAGTATATTCTCTGTCTGGCAGCTGGAAAGAATCTGGCATTAAGGCATGCCAATGGTACAGCTGATTGAACTCCAGAGCAATGCGATTCTGGTACTGGAACTGGGCCCCAAAGAGAAGCTCGGGCTCAAACATCAGCTTCAGGTGGTAGCCGCTGAGATGCTGGACATAATCCTCAATGACAATTTTGATCGTCTCACCTGGAAAGAGCAGAGGGAGGAGGGAAAGCAGCTGTGAGGGGCGCCACGGAGACTCCCTTGTAGCCACGGCCAATTTTTCAAGTTGGAAATGGCCATGGTTGTGAAGGTATCTACAATACCTTCTGAAAGAGCAATGAGCTGGGATGGTAGTCAAATAATAGCTTATTTACGTAGCTGTCAGGATCCCAGCGGTTACCTCCATTTAAATCATGAGTCTTGAGCCAAACTTCCAAAACCTCAAGAGGATTTATTGGGAGTTAACATGTCCGGCACTGCCGACTCTGAGGCACATCGTTCACTGTCACCCTTGACCCTGGTTTCCCCCCCACCCCCTGGGTGTATCATAATTCGTATTCTCCAATGGGACACCTCCATAGCCCAGAGTCATCAATCATCCTCTCCAGTTAGATATCTGCGTGGCAGAAACTTCAGTTACCTAGTTACTATCTTTGAAAAACTATTTCTGGGATGCACTTTCTGTTTCCAAGCTGCTGCACTGCTCCTTCAAAACCCCTCCCACCCCCCTTTCCATTGGCAACTCTAAAAAAGGCCCCATAGAAGCATTTTATGAGTTAACACCGTTGCCTGTCTGTGAAGCCCAAATTCCTATGACAGGCGACTAGGACTCCCTGCAGCCCCCCCTGCCCACCTGTCAGGATGAGCCGGGCGGTCTGGAAGAGCTGCTCGTCATCCCAGGTGGGGTGTTCCTGCTTCAGCACGTCACAGACACGGTTGTGCTCCCGCAGCCAGAGGGTGGCGTACATCAGGAGGCCCGGGAGGAGACCGAAGACCTCCTGGCCCATGGCAAACCTCTGCTCCGGAGGGGTGCCTTGTGGGTAGATCATGTGCACGGCGGCTTCCATCACTGTTGGGGGGTACATCTCTCCCTTAATCAGCTGCAGGGTGAAGAGCAAAGGATGACACTTAGCACTGGCCCTTAGACTTATATGCCGCTTTATAGTGCTTTCATGGCCCTCTCTAAGCGGTTTACAGAGTCAGCCTATTATCTCCAACAATCTGGGTCCTCATTTTGCCAACTTCAGAAGGACAGAAGTCAACCTTGAGCCAGTCAGGATCGAACTGGTGGCAGTCGGCAGAGTTAGTCTGCAATACTGCATTTAACCACTGCGCCACTATGGCTTTTAGATAGACATAGAGATGATAGATAGATAGATAGATAGATAGATAGATAGATAGATAGATAGATAGATAGATAGATAGATAGATAGATAGATAGATAGAGCCATAGCACTTAGACTTATATGCCACTTTATAGTGCTTTCATAGCCCTCTCTAAGTGGTTTACAAAGCCAGCCTCTTGCTAATAATCTGGGTCCTCACTTGACCCACCTGGGAAGGATGGGGGGCTGAGTCAACCTGGAGCCTGGTGGGATTTGAAGTGCCCAATTGCAGGCAGCCGGCAGTTAGCAGAAGGAGCCTGCAGTACTGCACTCTGACCACTGCGCTATGGTAGCTCATAAAGGTCACATTTAAGGGATGGTGAGCATTGCAGAAGGACTTCTAGGCAGGGCTGGGCTTCAAAAATTTTAGCCAGGGGTTCTCTGCCCGGTTGCTGGGTGAATGTGGCCATGGCGGGTGTGGCCTAGTTGGCCTCCTGCACCATGGTGGGGGGGGAGTTTGCCCTCCCTGGACTACGGAGGCTCTCCAGGCCCATTTCCGGCCTTCCCAAACTTCCGGGAGGCCCGTTTTATGCCCCCCCTGAGTCTCCGGGCACGCCCTGCACTTACCTGCATCCAAAACGGGCCACGTGGGGACTCCAGGGAGGGACGAACCGGAGTGGGCGGGGCCAGCCAGGAGTGGGATTTGGGGGTTCTCCAAACTGCAGAATCTTAGCAAGGGGTTGTCCCAAACCCCTGCAAACCCTCAGCAGCCCACCCCTGTTTCTAGGCCACCCGTTCTGTAGAGAGAGGTTTTTCTGCGGACCAGAGGGGGCCGTGGTTTTGTGTGCTGCCTGCATCCAGTTTCTGGCATCCTGCGGCCCGGTGCCGCTCGATGGACCAGGGGTTGGGGGGGCTATTCTAAGCTTCCCCAATCGTTGCCATTGATTGTGCTGGATAACACCTCTGACAAGGCTGCTATCAAACAATTGGCATCCCATCAAGAGTAGAACTTCAGCTTCATGCCTGGAGAATTTCAGGAAGAGACTGCACTGCCCTCTTGTCCTGATCCACACCCTTTCCCCACAAATCAAACACAATCCAAAAGGAACAGAAACCTTGTAATGCTTTTACAAAATAATTAGCTGTGATAAGCACAAGCCAAATACAAACTCAAATACAAACTCAGGATACTGGAATGTCCACGAGGCTGGAGTTTCAAAACGTCTTTGCCTTCTGTAAAGAACATTCATTTCACAGCTGGCTTTTCTTGAAGGAAGGGCCATTACCTTGCAGCCTTATTCCCGAATCGCCTGTGCTGTTGTAGCTGCTCTTCCTGCGAGCAGCCCTGCGCGCACGCGCACTTGGCACAGGCTCCTCGGGAACCTCCTCATCGCTGCTGCCAGCCCCCACAATCTCTGAAGGCAGCAGTCCACTCCCTGATGGTCCTGGCCCCTCATCTGAGTCCTCGCTGAGTCTACAACTGCTGCCGGCTAACCACAACACCTCTGTCAGAAATGGTGTAGGGTCTCCTGCTTGGATGGGGGGTTGGACTAGATGACCTACAAGGTCCCTTCCCACTCTGTTAATCTGTTAAAGATTCCTAGTTCAGGGTTTGCCGTGCTCTTACACATTTTTGTATTGTGTTTTATTTATTGCAAAAAAGCACATCTGGGCAGGCAAAGGGGGGCCCTCCCCGTCCTAAATTCCCCTAAAGTAGAAAGGAAGCAGACAAGGAAGCTGGGAAATTGCCAGACTTTTCTTCATCCTGGACTCCACCTGCCATCATCCCCTGCTGGCTGGGAACGAGAGAGACAGGGTGGTCTATCAAATGGGGAGGATTGTGAAAGCATGGGGCATCAGCCAGGATGCCCCATAGAGGGATGGAGGAGTGGAATGAAATCCATGACCAGGCCCAAACTTTTCCTCCGTGTTAAAAGACTTTTCACAGGCTATAAAGGGACTTTTGTTCAACTGTCTTACCTGGTATTTCAGCTTCCCATCTTTGAAGAGGCGCAGCTGATGTTGGCGTTGCAGGTTGTCTCCGTAGATGTGGCCAAGATCCACCTGCAGGAAAGAGCCAGCGTAACAGGTGAGTCATTTCTTTCTCTCCTTTGGGCCTGTGTGTCTGTGTGTGAGAGAGAGAGAGGATTCAATAATCTAAAAAGTTTGAAAAATTACTGGAGGGCGGAGTTGAGAGAGGACCAGACACAGCGGAATGGCGGAAGGAAATGACAAAAGCTGCTCTTTTGTCATTTATGGTCCACCAGGCACATTTTTTTTTCCCTTCTGCAAAAAAGATGCTTGGGCTTTTGAGGATAATTTCCTGAAGGTGTGTGTGTTTTGTGGCAAAGCTTTCACAAGAAAACACAGAAGATCAAGTTGTGTTTGTTAATCATTTTAGGGGGCTGTTGGGAGAAGGAAGGGATTTTTTTCATCCACGCTGTTTGGCGTGGACCCAACAGTGACACTAAGGTGGACTAAGCCAAGCACCCCAGGGGTGGGGTTCTACCTGGTTGGACCGGTTCTATAGAACCGGTTGTTACAATTCTGCATTATTTGGAAACTGGTAAATCACGCTGCCGCGCCCTGCCCCCTCACTCCTTACCTGGCATGTGCGCCATCCAACTTGCCTGCCTCGTGCCTTCGCCTAATTTTTGGTAAGTTGCTATTTTTCCTTTTTTTTCCCTCTGACCATCAGCTGTTCTTTTGTGCCAGGACATTTAGATTAGCTAGAAAGCAGGAAAGTGTTGGATTTCTTCCTTTTTTAACTAATCTAAAAGCAGAGTTGAACCTTCCTTAGAATCGAAGCTTCTATTTTTTAGTGCAGACTCAGGTAGCCAATGGCAGAAAGATAGATCTCTGAGTGATTCTGTGATTCTGTGAGCAAGTCAATCTGCCTGCCTGCTTTGCCTGATTTTGGGTAAAAGTTGCTCTTTTTTATAAAAAAAAATATCAATATTTACATGCATGGTGTGTTGTGAGTTATTTTGTGAGTTTGCTTGCTAGCAAATTTTATGTGAGAGGTAGCAGATTGCAGAAAGATAGATCTCTGAGTGAATCTGTGATTCTGTGAGCAAGTCAATCTGCCTGCCTGCTTTGCCTGATTTTGGATAAAAGTTGCTCTTTTTTTATTAAAAAAAATCAATATTTACATAAATATTTACAATATTTACATACAAGCCATGCCCACCCAGTCACATGACCACCAAACCACACCCACAAATTAGGCCACGCCCACAAAATCGATTGTTAAGAAATTTGAAGCACCCTCACCCCCCCAGAAATGTTGGGGGACCCTTGAATCAATTCCGGGGGCTGGGGACCTGCCCTCCCCAGGAATTTCCCTACCAGGCCTCCAAATTCCTCTCCAGGGGGGGGCTAAGTGTGGCCTTTGCCCACAACAGCCTCTCAGCCAGCTTGATTTTAACCTGGGGAGATTAAAGTCGTGCCCTCCCCCCTCCGCTCCCCTCCTCACCCCATGGCCCAGAGCCCGGGTGAATCCGCGGCCCATCTTCCCGAAGGTCTTGAAGAACTGGTGCGTGAAGTGTTGGGCGAAGAAAGCGAACATCAGGTTGGTCCTTTGTGGGTCTGGATGGAAAGTCCGGCGCAGCAGAAGTTCTTCCGCCACCAGTTCAGCTCCTGGCAGCTCCAGGGGTCCTGTGGGGTGGAGAGGAAAGCCCTGCCCGAGCCTGGTCTCCTGGCATGTGCCAGCCACCCCCTCCCTGTCCCCTCCCTCCCCTCACACCCTCCCCTTCCTTCACCTCCCTCAGTCCCCCTCCTTCTTGTCATCTCCCTCCCCCTCCCCTCTTCCTCTCCCTGCTCCCTCTTCCTCTCTTCATCCTCCTCCTCCCCTTCTCCTCTTCCTCTTCTTCCTCCTTTGCCTCCCCCTTCCTTTCTCTCTCTCCCTCCTCCCCGCTCCCTCTCCTTGTCTTCCCCTTCTCCTCTCCCTCCTCCTCCTCTTCTTCCTTTGCCTCCCTCTCACTGTCCCCCTTCTCCTCCACTTCCTCCTCCCCCTCCCTATCCCCTCCCTCTTCCTCTTCCTCTTCTCCTCCCCCTTTCCCCTCCTGGCAGCTGGGAAAGGGGGCTGCACCCTGCAGTACCTTTCAGCCCCATCGGCGTGGGGCAGTTGGGGGGCACCGGCGGGAGGATGCGGGTGAAGTAGCTGAGGTTGCTGTAGGATTCCCAGTTCAGGTACCCGTAGTTGCCGCTGAAGGTGGGCGGGCTGGGGATCAGGTTGGCGCGGGCTGCAGGGCGGGGGGCAGAAAGGGGGAAGAGAATTCGAAGAGGGGGCATGGAGGGCTTGCAGGGGGAGGGAGGGTCTAGGACTGGTGGGCCTCTCAAGCCCAATCGGACAGGGAACCTTTCCAAAGACATGTGCCCAGAAGTGGGATTCAGCCGGTTCTGACCGGTTCTGACCGGTTCTGGAGAACCGGTAGCGGAAATTTAGAGTAGTTCAGAGAACCGGCCAATCCCACCTCTGACTGGCCACGCTCCCATCTCTTCTCTGCCTCCCACTGAGTCCCAGCTGAGCGGCTGGGTCTCCTTTGGTTGCCCTGCACAGGAGAAGGGAGCTGGAAAGCAGGTTAGTGGGGTGGGGAGGGAAGGGGGAGTTTACAGTATCCTTCCCCTGCCACGCCCACCAAGCCACGCCCACAGAACCGGGCGTAAAAGAATTTGAACCCCACCACTGCATGTACCCATCAGAGCCCACTCACCCGTCAACACCATTCGCATCAAAAGACCTTGGAGGAAAGTCCGGTTCACGACGGTCCACAACCAGCGGAAATGGGTCAGCAGGTAGTGAACGGAAGACGGGCTCGGCTTCAGGGTGTCGTGCAGCCACGTCCAGAACTCCGCTGGGGGCCCAAAGACATTGTTTGAAAAAACCCACAGCTATCTCCCTAAAGGCGTCCCATTGGGAGGATTTACGGAGACGAACCCATAGGAAGCTTCCCTTCTCCGTTTTGGACAGTGCGGGGGATACACTAAGGTAGACTGCCTCTGAACTTGGAGGTTCTGTGCCTCGATATCTGTGTGTGTGTGTGTGTGTGTGTGTACACCCTCCCCACACCTGCACGCAGGAGTCAGAAGCGATACTCACGGGAGCTGCAGTTGGTGCCATAGTACCCTGTCCGTGTACAGTCACATTCGTAGCCCTCCATGCCAACCCGGACACACAAACCATTGTGTTGGCAGGGGAAATAACAGCAGGGGTCCACTGTAAGGAGGAAAAGGGAAAGCAAGGAAGGTCAAGAGGAAAAAATTCTTGGGAATTTTTTGCCACAAAAAAATGGGTAGGGCATGAAACTAGACAGTGGACAGATGAGGAAATCGCCTGAAGTCACTCAAGTGAGAAGGGCGGTGTGGTAACTTGATATATCCATCGATCAATCAGACTTCCGTGTAAATAAAAGCTCAAGTAACTGGCCCTGGGGATATGGGGAAGTTGTCCTCGTTTCTTAATAAATTTGGAAGCTATGATGTAATAAATTTCCCTCTTTCGGTACGTTTAATCCCTGTCTGTTTTCATGGCAGCAAATGCAGTTAATCTGCCACTCACTGGCCCTCATTAAATTGTCTGGTCAAACTGACAACTCGGTTGCAAATGGAAACAGCCGATGGTTGACTTGTGAGCAGAAACTTGTATAGCAATAGGCCTTAGGTACCGCTTCACAGTGCTTTTACAGCCCCTTCAAAGGGGTTTACAGAGTCAGCCTATTGCCCTCCCCCCATCCAAGAATCTGGGTCCTCATTTTACTGACCCCAGAAGGATGGAAGGCTGAGTCAACCTGGAGCCAGTCAGGATCGAACTCCTGGCAGTGGGCAGAATTAGCCTGCAATGCTGCATTCTCACCACTGTGCCACCATGTCTGGTGGGTGAGTGGATGGATGGATGGATGGATGGATGGATGGATGGATGGATGGATGGACAGACAGACAGACAGACAGATAAATAGATGATGGACGGATGATAGATAGATAGCAATAGTCCTTAGACTTATATACCGCTTCACAATGCTTTCCAGCCCTGTCTAAGCAGTTTACAGAGTCAGCCTCTTGCCCCCAACAATCTGCGTCCTCATTTGACCCATCTCGGAAAGACGGAAGGCTGTTCATTTATCCTAGCTACAGTAACAACCAAGTGGCAAATTAACTTCAGATCTGAGATTGTATCTAAGCCTGTTTGCTTTGCTTTGCTTTTGTTCACCAACACAACTTTGAGTTCAACATCAACCAATACAGTAATTTAGAAAGCAACAGGCAAGTTGCTTTAACGCTGCAGCTCTACTTTCTTAGAAGCTTCAGTCTTGGCGAATCAGTAAGTCTGCCCACTCTGCAGTTGTTGTTTTTTTAGCAAAGCCAGCTGTCTGGAGTTGATTCCGTTACTCTACACATAGCAAAACGCTAAGCAAAGTTCTTATCCTCCACTTATCTCTGGGTGGTGCCCATTTCTTGGCTGGTGGAGTAAGAGAAGAAAGAACAGAATCCAGGCTTGAGATAAGCTTGAGGCCAACTCTTAGAACATACAATAATAGTGTTGGAAGGGACCAGAGCAACCTTCTAGTCCAGAGGCCCCCAACACTCAGGCTGTGCACTGGCATTGGGGCACAGCATGCCAGAAACTGGGCCACGCAAACAAGGAAAACCCCATCCATGGGGTGCAGGCAGCACACGAACCATGCCCCTCTGGTCCGTGGAAAGACCTCTCTCCATGGAATAGGTGCCCATAAGAAGTACAGATGAAGAGAGTTGGAAGGGACCTTGTAGGTCATCTAGTCCAACCCCCCCCCAAGCAGGAGACCCTACCCCATTTCTGATCGATGGCAGCCCAGTCTCTTCTTGAAAGCCTCCAGGGATGAAGCTCTCACAACTTCTGAAGGCAACTTCTGTTCCACTGGTTGATTGTTCTGTCAGAAAATCCCTCCCTATTTCCAGGTTGAATCTCTCCTTGATCAGTTTCCATCCATTATTCCTTGTCTGGCCTTCAGGTGCTTTAGAAAACAGCTTGACCCCCTCCTCCTCTCTGTGGAAATCTCAAATCTTGGAAGGCTGCTCTCCTGTCTCCCCTGGTCCTTCCCTTCCCTGAGAAGATTGGGGGCCACTGTTCTAGTCGAACCCTCTGCTCCAGCACTATATTATTATACTATTCCAGAGGTTGTCCAACCTCTTATTGAAATCCTCCAGTGATGGAGCAGCCACAACTTTTGAAGACAAGTGATTCCATTGGTTGATTGCTCTCACCATTAAGACATTTCTCCTTAGTTCCGGGTTGCTTCTCTCCTTGGTCCGTTTCCAACCATTGTTTCTTGTCCTGCCCTCAGGTGCTTTGGAGAATAGCTGGACCCTCTCCCCCTCATCTTTGGAGAAGCCCCTCAAATATTGGGAAACTGCTGTCCTGTCACTCCTAGTCCTTCTTTTCATTAAACTAAAAGGAAAGGGAAAGGTTCCCCTCGCACACACATGCTGGGGGTCCGAACAACTGAACTGCCGACCTTTCTGATCGACAAGCTCAGCGTCTTAGCCCCTGAGCCACCGCATCCCTTTGTTAGATTAGACATACGCCATTCCTGCAACTGTTTTTTGTATGTTTTAACCTTCATGCCCCCCAATCCTCTTTGTGGCTCTTCTCTGTCCTCTTTCCAGAATCCCAACATCTTTTTTGTATTGTATTGAGCGGAACTGGTTGCTTTTTTGGTTGCACTTTAAGCAGGAAGGGGAATGTGTGGGTTTATCTTGGGTTGCAATCCAGGTGCATATTTGTGTTCTGAGGTGCACGGCAGTCAGGACAGAGGTTGGCCTTCCCTTGTGGCTTCCTTGGTATCCATCTTCTGCAGCCCTTAGGGCAAAGAGTGGTTTTTATAGCCTCTTAAAAGGCAGAGCTCTGATAAGACCTGAAGATACGGTGTGAACTAAGCATGGAGGTATCCAGGAAGCTGAGAAGCCTTTGGTTTTTAAGCACCATTTTGAGAACCCCACGGAGTTATGAAAGATCAGATCTTGAAGTCCTAGATGTGGCTTAGGAGAAAAACCTCAGAAGGGCCTTTGGCCAGAGAAAAGGAGGATGGTTTGGGTCATGTATTCAATGCCATTCTTACCCATGACCCTGCTGAAAGGAGCAATGGAAGGAAAGGGAATGAGGAGATGAGAAAGAAGCAACAGGAACAACTGGACTGGTCGAAATGATTAAGAACATGCAACCTCCACGAAGGAGAAGACTTTCAAACCCAACTGTTGTGCAAAATATACGGGGCACATTACAGGCACACAAGGTTTTCATTAAGGAAAACCACACAGCATCCTATGTTAATCGCAAATGGCCCTGCGTGCGTAGAGATGGGACAAAAGGAGATGCTGTAATATAGAATATTTTCTATTATTGCTTCCATTAAAATTTACAAAAAGCCCACAGCAAGATTGGGCAGCAAACAATATATTCTAGGAAATTCAGAATTACTGTCTCTAGTGGGAGCCTCTCTGCCTTTTCTGCAAAACTTCTGAGTCAAGATTCAGAGCTGGCTAGGCTGTATAAACCTTCAAACTCATAGTTACACAAATCCAGCTTGGAAGCATGGCAGGAGAATTAGAAATTCAGCAGCCACAAATCCAGGTTGGTGCCCAGCATCTGTTAAAATCCTTCAGCAGTACCTCTATCCTTAGATGGTAGCAAGGGAAGGGGGCATGACTGTTTGCTTTGCTAAGTCAGTGCCAGAACATTTGCATCATTTACTTCTGAACCGATTTCCAATTTGCTGTCTTAACAATCACCCAAACCCAAACTTCAGGGAAAACTTCCCCTGGAGGAATTCAAAGACAAGTGAGTGTGGCACCCAGATAAAATAATTCAACGTAGCTCCTCAGATCCCTTCCCAGCCCTATGTGCAATTATTCCTTGCCCACCCTATCACTTTTAAGAGTTACCAACAGGCAGCAATTTGAGGAGAGAGGGTGGCAAAAGGGCTCCCCGGCACAGCTTCAATAGTTTCAAACAGCTGGGCGTTTCACCCTACCTGAACTGGAGTCTCCTGGGCCGGCATTGAGACCCACCAGCAAAGCCAAGACAGTCCACAAGCCTGAAAACAGAGAAAGAAATAATAATTGGGGTGGGGGGTGGGGGGGTGGGAGGAAGGTGTGGTGGGGTGGGGGAGAGGCAGGAACTCGCCTGGAACTTACAATGCATGGTGCGGGAGAGAAGGAAGGAAGGAGGGAGGGAGGGTCACTCTAGTTCCACCAGGCAGCTGAGCAACTCCTGGACTTTCTCTGCAACATAGTCCGGTCTCCACCTTCTTCCAAAACTCCTCCTCCTCAAGAGCCTTTGCATCTGCCTACTCTGGGGTGCAGGAGCCTGGGGGCATCTTGTGCCAACGCTGGGCAAAATACCTTTGGCAGAAGTTCCAAAGGTGGAAAATCCCAGGGTGCTTCCGTGAGCAGGTTGCTTTTTTCACAGGATTTAACAGAGTTGGAAGGGACCTTGGAGGTCTTCTAGTCCAACCCTCTGCTGAGGCAGGAAATTCTATACCATTTCAGACAAATCTCTCCTTAAAAATTTCCAGCGTTGGAGCACCCACAACATCTGGAGGCAAGTTGTTCCACTGATTAATTCTTCTAACTGTCAGGAAATTTCTCTTTAGTTCTCGGTTGCTTCTCTCCTTGATGAGTTTCCATCCATTGCAGTCATTTGCTTGAAAGGTCAAGGAAATAGTTGTCAGCATTTTCTTGGGCTAAGCCTAAGCACCTGTTAGAGTCCAGCTCTTTCTTATGTGGACCAGGTCTCATCTCACAGTCACCTATCTAAAATGTCAATTTGGTAATTGAAAATGTTTTTAAATAGGAGCAATTGTTCTTCAGCTGCTTTCCAAGGAACTACTGCTGCTTCAATATTGCAGGAATCTGGCTTCAAAAAAAAAAAAATTGAGAAATTGTAGTTTATTCCTGTCTTGAAACTGGCTGCAACTTGTTTTTAAATGTTCACAATCCAGTAGTCTTTTATTCACATTTGTTGTAGCAATAGCACTTAGACTTTAATTTTGCCAATATGGCTCCTCTTATTGTTAACCAGTGGAACAGATTGTCTCCAGAAGTTGTGGGCGCTTCGTCACTGGAAGTGTTTAAGAAGAAACTGGACAGTCAGTTGTCTGAAATGATCTAGGGCCTTCTGCTTGAGCAGGGGGTTGGACTAGATGACCTACCAGGTCCCTTCCAACTCTATCTATTAATCTATTTCCCCTTCCCGGCCTGAAATATTTTCCTTGCCTAAAGATCTCTTTCTCTTCTTCCCCTCCCTCCCTCTCTCTTCCTTGTGACATTCTTTCTGACCAGCAGTAAATTCCAAGGAGGAACAATGGAAATGCATTTAGCAAAAGAATGATGCCGCAGGACTTTTTTGGGAAAAAAAGGAGATTTCAAAGGATTGGCATCTCTGGGTAGACTCCAGAATAGCATGCGCTAAGTGGATGGCATCCAAATTGGCTGGGACTACAGTTTCCAGCGATCCCAGCAGCTGTTAATGCCGGCACATCTGGAAAGCAGCATCGGAAGTCTGGTCCAGAACCAGTGGTGGGATCCAAATTTTTTTACTGCCAATTCTGTGGGCGTGGCTTGGAGGGCATGGCTTGGTGAGCTTGGCAAGGGAAAATCCCCCTTCCCTCCCCACCCCACTAACCTGCTTTCCAGCTTCATTCTCCTGTGCAGGGCAACCAAAGGAGACCCAGCTGATCAGCTGGGACTCAGTGGGAGGCAGAGAAGAGATGGGGTTGGCGGGGCCAGTCAGAGGTGGGATTGGCCGGTTCTCCAGGCTACTCACAATTTCCTCTACCAGCTCTCCAGACCTGGTCGGAACCTGCTGAATACCCACCTCTGTCCAGAACCATTGCTTTAAACAAGGTGGATGGCATGTAAAAGATGGTTTGTTAATCTTAAGCCTTTTAGGTGAAATACATATCACTGCTGTGGAGTTTGCTACAAAGTTCAGGATTTGAACATCTCTTCTGCACCTCTGCTAGCATGATCACCAAGACCCAGTGATCTGCAAGAAATCCGTCTAGTGCTTCTTCAAATAATCTGATTATTTGGACTGACCTGTCTCAGTTTCAGCCCCAGCAAAGAGCTTTTTCCTTCCTGCCAAGTTTTTAAATTTTAAAATATTGTCTTTACAATCTTTTCAAATCAAACTGAGTTTAAATATTTAGCTGCTGCTTCTTCTTCTTCTTCTTCTTCTTCTTCTTCTTCTTCTTCTTCTTCTTCTTCTTCTTCTTCTTCTTCTTCTTCTTCTTCTTCTTCTTCTTCTTCTCCTTCTCCTTCTCCTTCTCCTTCTCCTCCTCTTTTCTTTTTTTGCAATCCAAATCCTCATGTCAACATTTTCTCTCTCCATGTTTTTCCTGTTGCTTATCATCTGCCTTTAAAAGAATGTGAGGTTTTTTTTAAGAAAATCCTTGCTTATTTTGGAAAGGCCTAAACCACTAACTCTTCTTTGGACTATTTTATTCTATCATGATGGAGTCTCCTTAAATGTGGTAATGGTTGGGGGTGTTGGGTTAGCTTGGAGAAATAGATAAGCTTGCTTTTGGAGCAACTTTTACAGCAAGCTTTTTTTCTTTGGCATAAAGAAATGAAGGGACAGCGTCATGTACTTACTAAGGCAAATTAGCAGAAAAAAGGCTCTTAGGACGGATTTGTTTATATCGAAGGTGGAGATCTGTTTGCAAGGAAGTCAGTGTTTAGTTAACTCAACCCAGCGTCATTCTCCTGAACTATCAGGAATTCAAACGGAATTTACTGCATTTGGGGCTGTAGTAAAAGTGTACACGTTAATGGGCTTCTCCCTTCCCTTCTCTCCCATCCCCTCCAGGGAACTCCTGTTGTCCCTTCCTGCTAAACTCTAATATTTTGATAGAACGGAATCATAGAGCCAAACCTCTGTGGAACAAAAGCTGTTTTTTTTTCCTCCATAACTGTAGGATCTCCTTATCTTCTGAATTTTTCTGCTTCAACTCAGCTTCTCTGGGTCTTGCTCCAGCTTTCTCCCACAGCTCTGGGTGGCAGGTAGCCCTCAGTTCACGTCCATAATTGAATCCAACATTTATGTTACAATAACAGAGTTGGAAGGGACCTTGGAGGTCTTCTAGTCCAGCCCCCTGCTTAGGCAGGAAACCCTATACCATTTCAGACAAAATGGTTGTCCAATCTCTTCTTAAAAACTTCCAGTGTTGGAGCATTTACAACTTCTGGAGGCCAGTTGTTCCACTGACTAATTGTTCTCACTGTCAGGAAATTTCTCCTTAGTTCTAAGTTCTTGTCCAGCCCTTGGGTGCTTTGGAGAACAGCTTGACTCCCTCTTCTTTCTGGTAGCCCCTGAGACATTGGAACGCTAGCAGGGTACCCATGCTTCACTACGAAACTATGTGATCGGGCAAGTTTGGGAGGAGGAAAATAAGGGGAGGAAATTCTGCCTCTGCCTACCAGCATCCATAGCTATTCATCTGGCTAGCATCCTGTCAGTGTGTAAGAGTTGAGGACTGTTTGGAAACTGAAACAGTATTTGCTGTGAGCAAGAAGGAGACAGCAAGGAGTCTAGGCGTGGCTTATTGGAAGAGTTTTCTTTTTAGGTGGGGAGGAGAACTCCTTAGCATCAGAGCGTGTTAATAATAGTATGTCAAATACTAATGCCCTGATGGCTATTTCAAAAAGTTCTTTCTTAGTGAGTCCCTAGAAGCCAAGAGGAACATACATGCTAAATTTCAAGTTTGTAGGCTTTATGGTTCTGGAGATTTTGTGAGGATGCGTGAGGGGTATTTCGCTTTTATATAGAGAGATTTAGTTTCCTAGTATGATTTGATTGCCTATTTAGTATCCCATACTAACACTAAGTGTTGTACTGTAAGGTTCAGCTGTAACTTAAGATCACGATGTGCCAAAAATGAACTTAAGCAGAGGCTTTGAAGAACAAAATCTAACTTTTATTGATCAATAAAAGGGTAAGACCTCTCCTTTCATACACACAGATATGTGAGGAAAAAATCTAACTTTTATTGATCAATAAAAGGGTAAGACCTCTCCTTTCATACACACAGATATGTGAGGAAAAAATCTAACTTTTATTGATCAATAAAAGGGTAAGACCTCTCCTTTCATACACACAGATATGTGAGGAAAGTTACAAAGCATATAGGTGAAAGTAAGTCTTCTTATACCTTAAGATTCTTTTAGAAGTAGAGTAACTGTATTGTAAAACACTCTTAACTTTGATTTACATCTTTCCTGCAAAAAGACAAATGTCCTCCTGGCACTTGTTTATCTTTCAGTATCCTTTCTCCTATTGTCTGTTAATCGATCACAATTTACCATTTAAGAGGGCTATTAACAGCATACTTCAAAAAGTGATATTGCTCCAGATGTAGAGAGTTAACATTCCCAGGGAGTATGTTCCATTCAGATTGATTTAGATGGGATAATCATGTGTCTTCGTATGAGAGAGAGATGTAACTAATTGCAGGCATGTGTTTTACAAAAGGTTAGAGAAATATTTTCCACAACAGCAGGATAAGAAATGCCTATAGAGATATATACTTCTAGATACATAGGAAAACAACTGCCTAACATCAAGGTAAGACATGCCTATAGAGTAACTCTTGCTCTCCCTCTATAAATGTCAGCCTTCAAGATTTCTCCCTTTATTTCCTTTCTTATGCTTGCATCTTTCGGCTGTCATAAGTAACGGGAGGGGGCAGTGGGCCATGATATATTTGGGAAGCGTGCTGGAGTGAGTAGGAAACAAAACTGTATATCTATTTTATTTCTTTCCTTTCTTTATTACCCTTGTAGGAAGTTAGCATTCACCCCTCTCCTAGAAAAATTGAAATAGCCTAGGAAATATTAAAAGGCAGAATATTTCTTATAAAAAGAGTAGAAACTCAAGAAGCAGAAACTCACTCAAGAAAGCAGAAACTCACTCCCACCTTTGTCAATGGGTGGGCCATTAAGGCCTGGGCCAGAATACTTTACATAAGAAGGAACTCCAGGTAAAAGCTATAGCAATTGCCAAAAGCCCTTTTAAGGGCATAATCACCCATGTGGTCCAGACCAAGCCTATAGAATTAAGACCCCCGCCCCTGGGAGTCTGACAACCAATTAGAATACAAGCTCCAATTCAAATCTCAACAGAGAGTATAAAACCCAGGTACTCTCAGCACCTCAACACTCTTTTTCCTCCTTCCTTTTTTCTTTTTCCCCTTTTCCCTTTTTCCCTTCTCTTCTCATCTTGAAGCATGTGATCATTCTTCTCTGGAGCTCTAGGCCATGTGGCCCTGTAACCATTAAACCTTCCAAGCAGCCTCCATGTTTCCAGTGTCTTTTTTCCCCACTTGGAACTGAACCCAGAAGGATATTTCTTTCAACACCCTAACAGTATCTTATGATTCATGATTCATGTATTTATGATGACTATGATCATCATTTTCACTTATCTTTTATATATACTGAGAGCTTATTCACAAATTCCTTGTTTGTCCAATCACTTAACTAATAAAGAATGCTATTCTATCCTATTCCTATTCTATTAATTCTACTACTCTACTCTTGTTTAAGAGATTTCTATTCTATTCCATATTCTATTCTATTTTATTCTTCTGTTCTATATTCTATTTCTATTCTATTCATTGTAGGGGACGGGAAAACCAAGCCTTTTCCATTGTTTATAAAGAGGTCCTGAATGAGCAAGTAAGGAAGCTGGACTCTGGAAGAGTATAAATGATTCTTCTACCCAGAGAAATCAAGTCATAGTTATTCTCCCAACTTCTGTTTTCTTTCAATAACAAGCTTTTAACGAGGGTTGAATGCTACACTTCCCATCGGAAGCAACATCAAGTTTGATAGCTTTGTTTTTCTCCCAAGTGGAGGATTTCCATCCTGAATTTGTTTCACCAACTCTGCAAGAGTGCTTAAGGTGACCAAAACGGAGATATGTTATGCCGAAGTAGGATCTTAAAAAGTCTTATAATAAATCATTCTTGGTGATTCCTAAAGACCATGACTCAATTCTGTTTGGACAGTGGAGGAAAAAAAGGTTCATTTCAACGAGGTTTAAAATCAGGTCCATCACCCCTGAGGTGATGTTTCCTACAAGCAGAAAACTCACCCTGCGAGACATCAAATGAAAGAATCCAACATTGCTGAGTGGAGTGTGTGATATTATTTATTTCAGCAAATTCAGGAGTTGAGAGCACTGGCGTTTTGTAGGAATGTGTGAACTGTAGACAGGAGAAAAACCTGTGCCTGAAACAGACAGCCTGTTGAGTGAATGTTAATAGAAGAAACTTGGGAGATTTAAGCTCTGTCTTCTATGGGGGTCTGATCTTTAAAAATAAAAACCTACAAACTGTAAATTTATCTTTCTAACACTGCTTGAGCCAAGGTTTGGCGCTTTGAGAAAGAGGGTGCCAGCAAAATCTTCTTTCTTGCATTCTCTGAAGCGTGTTTGCAGAAAGATAATGTGCCTCGGATGTGAGTCCTTCAGAAGGGGAAATCCGGGGGCCATAAACTATGTGGGCTATGCTGCAGCCATGTTCCCAGACGGTTTATCTCACGGTTGGTCCTGCTTTGCATGCTGCCCTGGTTTGTAGCAGTCTTAAAGTATTAAGAAGGGTTAGAGGCCTGGGGTCTGCTTTGAATGTCGTTTTCCTTGCATGGTTTGTGTTTGTGGCTAGATGAAGAGTTCTGGATTTTGGACTTAAAACTGCAGTACTAGAAATGTAGAATATTTATTTGGGCATTAGAATTAGAATAACAGAATTGGAAGGGACCTTGGAGGTCTTCTAGTTCAGCTCCCTGCTTAGGCAGGAAACCCTTCAGAGAAATAGTTATCCAACATCTTTTTTAAAACTTCCAGTGTTGGAGAATTCACAACTTCTGGTGGCAAGTTGTTCCACTGGTTAATTGTTCCAACTGCCAGGAAATTTCTCCTTAGTTCTAAGTAGCTTCTCTCCTTGAATAGTTTCCATCCATTATTTCTTGTCCTGGCCTCCGGTGCTTTGGAAAATAAGTGGACCCCCTCTTCTTTGGGGCAGCCCCTCAATACTGGAACACTGCTATCATGTCACCTTCTTTTCACAATAATCAGAATAGAGAATCAGAGCTGGAAGGAACCTTGGAGGTCTTCTAGTCCAACCCCCTCCTCAGGCAGGAGACAAGTGGCTGTTCACTTGATTGTCAAAAACATCTAGTGATGAAGCACCCACTTCTGAAGGCAACTTCTGTTCCACTGATTGTCACATATTGGAACAGTGCCAACCAGTCACCCCTAGCCCTTATCTCTGGACTAGCCATATCCAGTTCCCGCAACCGTTCTCCATATACTTTAGTCTCCAGGCCCTTAATCTTCCTAGGTGCTCTTTGCACTTTTTCCAGTCTCAACCTTTTGTAATGTGACCAAAATTGAATGTAGTATTCAGATGTGGCTTTACTAAGGTCTTATAAAGTGGTGCTAATACTTCATGTGATGTTGCTTCTATACCTCTGTCCAAGTATTCCCCCAGCAAGAAAATCCCTTGAGAAAAGGCCTAAAACAGAGAAGTAGTCTAAGAAAGCAAGTTGATTCACAGCAAGTTGAACAGAGTGCATGATCCTGTTGCCTCAAATGTTAACCTTCATGGCTAATTTAAAATGACATATTAGCCCTTTTCACATGGCCATCTACACCTCTTTAAGTTTAAGAATACTTGTTTTTCCCTTCCTGACGAAGGCTCTTTATTTGGTATGTGAGAACTTGCTTTTTCAGCAATTACACAACAGAAGATTCTGAGTGTCCTTCAAGACACAAACCCAGCTGGGAAAGACTAACACGTAAATTTGTTATGTTTGGCATTTTATCTGGAACCAATATTTTCTGCTGTTCAAACATCACAAGCAAACAGTGCATTTTTATTAGTTTATCATAGCACAAAATATAACGAAAAATACAAGTAAAAGTAAAATGGGGGAAGAGAGGAGAGAAAAGTGTAGGGTAGAGGAGGAAGCATTAATTTCCTTGACTCCTTTTGATGCAGTAGAATAAACAAGTCCAAAAGACGGAATTATGTTCTTTTCTTTAATCAGTCCATTTAGCTACCTCTGCTAACTCCATCAACTGTTGCAGTCATTTGTCCAATGAGGGGATTACACTTTGATCATCTGCTTTCTGTCACTTGTACTGAATATTGTATTTCTTTACCCTGTGAAAAAAACATGACCACCCCCTTAAACAGCAATTTTTGAATTACTTGATTTGTATTTGTGTTTTCAGATGAACAAAGAAGCCCCTTTACAAAGGTAATTCAGCTCTTTTCAGCTCCACAGCAAACTGGGAGGGCCTGGGTTTAGAAGCAACAATCCCACATGATTAAAAACTATCAAGCACTAACTAAAAGGAACAAGGAAGGGAGCTGGGTGTTCTCTGGAGCACATCTTCCCCCAGCTTCCCTTTCCTAAGAAGGGAAATTGAATGGAGGATTTGGTGTTTTCACTCTCGGAACACAAGTTTTATACATTGGCTACAAATGGAGGGAAGCTCCCCCAAGTCCAGGAGCCCTTCTGAAACCCTCTTACCTCTTGGATGGCATCAGCGCTCTACTAACTAACAGTTTAGCCTGCATGGATGAGGTCACGAAGCCATCAGTTCCCGGGGAGTTAACAGGGGCCTATTGAACCCCACCTGCTCTCCATGCACCAATGCCAGGCAAGTGTCTGTAGGAGGCAACCCATCACTGAAGCTGCCCTTTTATCACCTTTTGCACAAAAGGCAGATTTTTGGAGGTAGACTGCCTCTGTCTAGGGAAGCTCCACTCAAGTCTCCCAACCCATTTTGCCCTGCTTCGGTTCCCGCATCCCTACCTCCCCAGTCGGCTCCCTCTGCTCTCCCTGCCTGGGGGCCGAGCCCTTTTCCACCCAAAGCCCCCCATAGAAAGTATTGTGAGGCGGCGCCCAGTTTGAGGCCAGAGAGAGAAATTCTCTCCCCGAGCTTAGAACTTCAGGCATCGTTTCCCATCCAGGAGAGTAAAGTCCGGCCTTCCTAGAACGGATTCCGCCAAAGCAAACAGGGGGGCGTGGGGTGGGAGCAGGAAGCGGGGGGGGGGGGGCGCCAGAAAGAGGGAAACGGGAGCAAAGAAAGCGGGGCAGGCGCCCCCCCCATTCCGCCCTTTCCCTCCTTGGGCGCTTTGCAGGGGAGCAATCAGGGCTCCCCCCACTTTGTCTCCCCACCGCACAATCCTGCGAGGTAGGCCGGCGGAGGGGAGGCTGCCCTCGCCTCACCACGGACTAGGTTGGGCGGCAACGAACGAAGGTTGGAAGGGCGGATAGGCCGCCTGGGAAGAGCTGCGGAGGGCGACGGAAGCGGAAGGGCGGAGCCAAAGCGGGGGAGGAGCCCCGAGGCCGAGCAGCGGGGGCGCCGGTCTAGGGAGGAGCGAGGGGCGGAGTCACGCAGCGGGCCCGCCAATGAGGTGGCGAAGAAGGTGCCGCATGCAAATATACCCCGGGCCTTACACAGAAAATTTCCTCCGCGGGTTCTGCAATCGGAAAATCATACGGGACTTATAGGGGAGGAGACAAGGAGGCCCCGCCCACATTTGCGCCATCAGACAAGCGACGGAAGGAGGTGTTAGTTTAGGCAACGGAAGTGCTCCGATGCAGGTAGGGCGTGAGGACCACTAGATGTCGCAGCCTGCGGATTTCCGGACAGACAAAAGGAGGCCCAGACCGTCTTGGGTCGGCTTCAAAATGTCTCTGAGAGGCCGAGGCTTCGGCCTTCCTCCGAGGGCGGAGTGGGGCTGGGCATCCCCTGCTGGGAAGGGGACGCAGACGTAACCCGCCTCTCTTTCTCGCCCGCAGGAGGACGGAGGATCCTGGCGGGTGAAGGAAGGAAGCGCCGCCCGAGAGGAGGAGAGCGGCCCGATCCCGGCGCGGCTTCCCCGAGAGACGGCGGGGAAAGGCCAGGAGGCTCCGGGGCTTGAGGAGGGATGAGCCCAGGGGGACCCCGGGAAAGGCGGCTGCCCGGAGGGCGATGTGGGGAGAAGGACACGGGCGGAGACCCCGAGACGGGCCTGGAGAGCGGAGGGTCCCTCGGAAGACCCGGGAATCCCCAGAGGATCCAGGAGGAAGGAAAGAGATTTCAGTGCCCGAAATGTGAAAAATCCTTCAGAACAAATGGAAATCTTCAAAGTCACCTAAGGAGCCACTCAGGACAGAAACCTCATAAATGCCTGGAGTGTGGAAAGAGCTTCAGTGAGAGGGGAAACCTTTATAGACATCAAAGGATCCACACAGGAGAGAAACGTTATAAGTGCCCGGAGTGTGGAAAGAGCTTCAGACAGTTGGGAAACCTTTCTAGACATCAAAAAATCCACTTGAGAGAGAAACCTTATAAATGCTTGGAGTGTGGAAAGAGCTTCAGTCAGAGGGACAACCTTTCTACACATCAAAGAATCCACACAGGAGAGAAACGTTATAAATGCCCGGAGTGTGGAAAGAGCTTCAGACAGTTGGGAAACCTTTCTAGACATCAAAAGATCCACTGGAGAAAGAAACTGAATAAATGTCTGGAGGGCGGAGGGTCCTTTGGAAGACCCAGTAATCGTCAAAGGATCCAGGAGGTTGGAAAGAAGTATCAGTGCCCGGAATGTGAAAAATCCTTCAAAACAAATGGATATTTTCAAAAGCATCTAAACATCCATACAGAGAAGAAATTTCAATGCCCAGAATGTGAAAAATCCTTCATAATAAATAGACATTTTGAAAACCACCTAAAAATCCACTCATTTGGCAACCCACATAAATGCTTTGAGTGTGGAAAGAACTTCAGTAAGAGAGCAGATCTTAATCAACATGAAAGAATCCACACAGGAGAAAAACCTTATAAATGCTTTGAGTGTGGAAAGAACTTCCGTCACAGGAGCAGCCATGAGAGACATCAAAGAATCCACACGGGAGAGAAACCATTTAAATGCTTTGAATGTGGAAAGTGCTTCCGTAATAGGTGCAACTTTAATGTACATCAAAGGATCCACTTCAGAGAGGAACCTCATAAATGCACAGAGTGTGGAAAGAGCTTTAGTCAGAGGACTTACCTTTATAAACATCAGAGGACCCATTCCGGAGAGAAACCATATAAATGCCTGGATTGTGAAAGGAGCTTCAGTCAGAGGTGCTACCTTGTTACACATCAAAAAGTCCACTTAAGAGAGAAACAGCAAAAGTGCCTTGGGAATCCCCAAAGATTCCATGAGGGAGAAAAACAACATCAATGCACAGAATGTGAAAAATCTTTCAAAAGAAAGGCAGACCTTAAAAGCCATCTAAGGATCCACACAGGAGAGAAACCATTTAAATGTCTGGAGTGTGGAAAGAGTTTCAGTCGGAGAGGAAAACTTTCCACACATCAAAGAATTCACTCAGGAGAAAAACCATACGAATGCCTGCAGTGTGGAAAGAGCTTTACAGAGGGTTCAGCACTCCAGCGTCATAAAAAAATCCATACTGGAGAGAAACCGTATAAATGCCATGAATGTGGAAATCGCTTCAGTTCGAGAAGAGACCTGTGTAGACATGAAATGATTCACACAGGAGAAAAACCTCATAAATGTCTGGAGTGTGGAAAGGGCTTCAATCGGACAGGAAATCTTTACCTGCATCAAAGAATCCACTCAGGAGAGAAACCTTATAAATGCCTGAAGTGTGGCAAGGCTTTCTCTTCGAAGAGAACCCTTGATTCACATCAAAGAATCCACTCAGGAGACAAACAACATAAATGCTTGGAGTGTGGAAAGAGTTTTGATCGAAGGGGAAGCCTTTACATGCATAAAAAAATCCACTCATGAGACAAACCATATCAATGCCTAGATCATGGCAAGGGTTTTTCTTCAAAGAGAACCCTTTATTCACATCAAAGAATCCACACTGGAGAGAAACCACCCTAAAATTGTGTTTTCACAAAAATAAGCCCTTGTCCTTATTTTGGGGCCCAAAAGAAAATAAGGCTGGGTGTTATTTTTGAGGGAACACAAATGCCTTGAAGGGTGGAAAGAGCTTTACTAAAAATGCAAACCTCTATCAACATCAAATAATCAACACAGGAGAGAAACCCTATAAATGCCTGGAATGTTTTCCAATACTAGAGGAATTCCATAGACATGAAATGGGTCACACGGGAGAAAAACCTCATAAATGTTTGGAGTGTGAAAGGGGCTCCAATCGGACAGAAAATCTTTACATACATCAAAGAATCCACACAGGAGAGAAACCCTATAAATGCCTGGAATGTGTTCTAATGCGAGAATTCCCTACTTCAAAGCAGGACCTGTATTCCCATCAAGGAATCGAACATGAGGAAAAACATTTTATATGCTTTGAATGTGGAAAGTGCGTTACTGATGATGGACTCCATCAACATGAATGGATTCACATGGGGGAAATTACTAAAGATGCCTGAGTGTGGAATGACCTTCAGTCAGATATATGCCTGAATAATTCAGTTCAACGATTTGTTTAGTCAAGTGTGATTAGACCTACAAGGAATTTGCTTGCTGTGCTGAAGCTCTCAGTTTAAACGCAAAACAACAGAATAATGATAACAGAAAAACAGCAGTGGATGGGAGCTTGGAGGCCTTCTAGTCCAACCCCCGGTTAAAGCAGTAGACCCTGTACCATTCCAGACACGTGGCTGTCCACTCTCTTCTTAACAGCGTATGGTGGTGAAGCACACATGACTTGTGAAGACAGGCCATTCAACTAGTTAATTGTTTTCACTGCCAGGAAATTTCTCCTTAGTTCTAGGTTGCTTCTCTCCTTCATTAGTTTCCATCTATTATTTTTTGTCTTCCCTTCTGGTGATTTGGAAAATAGGTTGACTCCCTTATCTTCGTGGCAGCCCCTCAAATACTGGAACACTGCTATCATGTCACCCCAGACCTTCCTTTCAGAATCACCAGAATAGCATCACAAGCAGAATAGAAAATCAGAGGTGGAAGGAACCTTGAAGATCTTCTAGTCCAATCCCCTGCTGAAGCAGGAGACCCTATACAATTTGAAACAAGTGGCTGTTCAGTCTATTGTCAAAAACATCTAGTGATAAGGCACCCACAACTTTGGAAGGCAACTTCTGTTCCACTGGTTAATAGTCATATATTGGAATAGTACCAACCAGTCTACCTCTAGTCCTTCTTATCTCTAGACTAGCCATATCCAGTTCCCACTACAGTTCTTCATATACTTTAGTCTCCAGACCTTTAATCCTCCTAGTTGCTCTTTGCACTTTTTCCAAAGTCTCAACAACTTTTGTAATGTGGTTACCAAAATTGAATGTAGTATTCAGGTGTGGGTTTACTAAGGTCTTATAAAGTGGTGCTAATACTTCATGTGATGTTGCTTCTATATCTCTGTCCAAGTATCCCCCAGCAAGAAAATCCCTTGAGAAAAGGCCTACAACAGAGGTCTAAGAAAGCAAGTTGATTCGTAGCAAGTTAAACAGAGTGCATGATCCTGTTGCCTTAAATTTTAAGCTTCATTGCTAACTTAAAATGACATATTAACACTTTTCACTTGTTTTTCCCTTCCTGACTAAGACACTTTATCTGGTATGTGAGAACTTGCTTTTTCAGAAACTACACAACAGTGGATTCCGAGTGTCCTTGAATACATCTGTAACTTTCAAAAAAGACAAACCCAGCTGGGAAAGACTAACACGTAAATTTGTCACGTGTGGCGTTTTATCTGGAATCAATGTTTTCTGCTGTTCAAACATCACAAGCAATCAGTCATTTTTTATTAGTTTATCATAGCACAAAATATAACGAAAAATACAAGTAAAAGTAAAATGGGGGAAGAGAGGAGAGAAAAGTGTAGGGTAGAGGAGGAAGCATTAATTTCCTTGACTCCTTTTGATGCAGTAGAATAAATAAGTCCAAAAGTGGTTTCCAAGTAGAAACGGAATTATGTTCTTTTCTTTAATCAGTCCATTTAGCTACCTCTGCTAACTCCATCAACTGTTGCGGCCATTTGTCCAATAAGGGGATTACACTTTGATCATCTGCTTCCTGTTGTCACCTGTACTGAATATTGTATTTCTTTACCCTGTGAAAAAAAAAACAAGACCCGCCCCATTAATCAGCAATTTTTGCTTTGCTTGAATTACTTGATTTGTATTTGCATTTTCAGGTGAGCAAAGAAGCCCCTTTACAAAGGTAATTCAGCTCTTTTCAGCTCCACACCAAAGTGGGAGTGCCTGGGTTTAGAAGCAACAATCCCACATGATTAAAAAATATCAAGCACTAATTAAAAGGAACAAGGAAGGGAGCTGGGTGTTCTTTGGAGCACATTTATTTATTTTATTTTATTTGGTTTGTCAATTGCTTACAAGATAATAGGTATAAGTAAAAATATAGTTAAGAATACATGGATACATATAAGAAAAATAAATAATAGGACAGGGACGGTAGGCACGTTGGTGCGCTTATGCACGCCCACTACAGATCTCTTAGGAAAGAGGTGAGATCAATAGTAGACAGTCTAAGGTTAAAGTTTTTGGGGTTTGGGGAAGAAACCACAGAGTCAAGAGTATTCCAGACACTGACCCTTCTGTTGCTGAAGTCGTATTTCCTGCAATCAAATACGGTGCGATTAACCTTGAGTTTGTATCTATTGTTTGCTCTTGTATTGTTATGGTTGAAGCTGAAGTATTCATTGACAGGTAGGATATTGCAATGTATGATTTTATATACTAAGATCAGACCGAAGGCGGCATAGTTCTAGGTTTTCTAGGTCTAGAATTTCAAGTCTGGTGGCATAAGGTATTCTGCAACAAGTAGAGGAGTGGAGAACTCTTGTAAAATATTTCTGGACTTTCTCAACTGTGTTAATATCAGATACGTAATGTGGGTTCCAGACTGATGAGCTGTATTCGAGTATTGGTCTAGCAAATGTTTTGTATGCTCTAGTTAGTAGTGTAATATTACCAGAGAAAAAGCTACGTAAGATTAGGTTAACAACTCTTAGCGCCTTTTTAGCTATGAAGTTACAGTGGGCTCTAGCACTTAAATCATTAGAGATGAGTATTCCAAGGTCCTTGACAGAGTTTGGATCATCAACAAGGTCTTGACTATTCAGCCTGTATTTTATTTTCTGATTTTTTTTGCCAATATGTAAGACAGAGCATTTATTTGTTGAGATTTGAAGTTGCCATTTATTTGACCATTCTGATACATAGTTGAGGTCTTTTTGAAGGGTAGCAGTATTGTCTGTGGTATTGAATAGCTTTACATCATCAGCGAAGAGAACGCAGTTCTTAATATGATCACAGAGGTCATTTATGTAGAGTATGAAAAGAGTAGGTCCTAGAACACTGCCTTGGGGGACACCACTGTTGACAGGTACAGAATTTGATAGGACGCTCCCAATTTTGACCATTTGTTGTCTGTTTGACAGGAATGCTTCTAGCCAGTTATGCAGAGATACCATAAGATTTTAGTTTTAGGAGTAGTTTGTCATGTACCACTAAATCAAAGGCTTTACAGAAGTCTATATATATTGCGTCTATTGCTTTGCCCTGATTGAGTTGTCTAGTCCATATATTTTTGCAGTGTAAGAGTTGCAGATTACAGGATAGTTTTTTTCTGAAACCAAATTGTTTATTAGAGAGTAGGTTGTTTGTCTCTAAGTGGAGGATAATGGATTGATTAATAATTGATTCCATGACTTTACAGGTGACGCAGCATAAGAAGATTGGTCTGTAATTTTCAACTAGGCTGGGGTCTCCCTTTTTGAAGATGGAGATGACCATGGCTAGTGACCATAGGTTTGGCAAGGAGCTGGTCCTGAAAGATTTTTCAAAGATTATGCTTAGAGGTTCGGCTATGGTAGTGGATAGGTTTTTTAGGCACATATTCCGTCCGGTCCAATAGATAGAGATGGTTTTACATTGCATAGTGCATTTTTAACATTGTCTTCTGTAAAATCGATATGTATTAGATCATTGTAGTTGTCTGTGGATCGGCTAGGAAATGCTGGGCATGATCCATTGCTGTTTACAAATACTGAGCCAAAGAATGTGTTAAAGAGGTTGGCTTTAATGGTGTCGTCGTTGCAGACTTTACCATTAGATCCTTTTTGCCCTGCTTCGGTTTCCACATCCCTATCCCTACCTCCCAACTCACCAGAAAAGGGGCACGAGGTGGGGGGGTGGGAGGAAAAGGAGGGGCACGGGAGCAAATTCCGCCCCCTCCCCTGTTTAGGCCCTTTGCGGGGGGGGATCAGGATCCCCCCCACTTTACCTCCCCATCGCACAACCCTGCGAAGTAGGCCGGTGGAGGAGACGGCTGCACCGCCTGTCAGAGGAGCCCCGCCTGGACCACGGACCAGGTCGAGGGAGGGGCCGGGGGGGGTGGAACGAAGGGAGGCCCGGGAAGAGCCAGCAGTCGAGGGGCGGAGCCAAAGCGGGGGAGGAGCCCAGACCGAAGCAATAAGAGAAGAAGAATAACACAGGCCAAGAAAGAACCTCCAAAGGGAGCTGGATGCCCCCCCCCCCCGGTCTAGGGAGAGTCCCCGGATGGGGGAGAGGGGAGGGAAGGGGAAAGCCGCAGCCTAGAAGGGCTAGATGCGGAGTGGGGGGGGAAGACCGCACCCCAAAGATCAAAGGGAGACACACCTGCCGCACCTCCCGGAAGGTCCCAGGGAACGCCTGCACGCTAAAGGGGAGGAGCTTCTGGAGAAAACTTCCGGAAACAAAAGGGGCAACGAACGAGCTTCCTGAATTGGCGATAGAGGAGCCCGGATGCAGGTAGGAGCCAGGAGGAAGAGGCGGAGTTTGGCCGGAAAGGGAGGAAAACCGCTCTGCCACATACTTTCGGTATCGGAGAGGCGAACTTCCGCACGCGGCCGAGTGCAGGTAGGGTGCAGGAGATGTTGAGAGTCGCAGTCCTGGAGGGTCTCTTTCGGGTCCGCCAGATGCGGGTGCTTCGGCCTGGGCCTCCCATGTGGCGAAGGGGACGCAGCCGTGACCCGCCTCTCTTTCTCCCCTGCAGAAGGACGGAGGACCCGGCGGGGGAAGGAAGGAAGCGCCGCCCGAGAGGAGGATATGGAAAGCGGGCCCCGCGGAGCAGCTCTGCCCGGTCACGGCATGGCTTGCCCGGGAGACGGCGGGGAAAGGACGGGAGACTCCGGGACTGCAGAAGGGATGAGCCCAAGGGGACCCCGGGAAAGGCGGCTGCCCGGAGGGCGATGCGGAGAGAAGGAAACGGACGGAGACCCCGAGACGGTCCTGGAGGGTGGAGGGTCCCTCGGAAGACCCGGGAATCCCCAGAGGATGCAGGAGGGAGGAAAGAGATATCAGTGCCCGGAATGCGAAACATCCTTCAAAACAAATTCACATCTTAAAAGCCATCTAAGGACGCACTCGGGAGAGAAGCCTTATACATGCCAGGAGTGTGGAAAGAGCTTCAGTCGGAGGAGCAGCCTTTACAGACATCAAAGGATCTATTGCAGAGAGAAACCGAATAAATGCCTGGAGGGTGGAGGGTCCTTAGGAATACCCGGGATTCAATGCCCGGAATGTGAAAAATCCTTCAAAACAAAGGAGCATCTTCAAAGGCATCTAAGAATCCACACAGGAGAAAAACCTCATAAATGCCTGGAGTGTGGAAATAGCTTCAGTCAGAGGAATACCCTTTATACACATCAAAGGATCCATTTACAGGAAGAGTACCAATGCAGGGAATGTGAAAAATCTTTCAAAAGAAATAGAGATCTTCAAAACCATTTAAAAATCCACTCGGGAGAAAAGAAATACGGATGCCCAGAATGTGAAAAATCCTTCAAAACAAATGGAAATCTTAAAATGCATCTAAGGATCCACTCAGGAGAGAAAAGAATTGAATGCCCAGAATGTGAAAAATCCTTCAAAAATAATGGACATTTTGAAAACCATCTAACCACCCACTCATTAGGGAAACCATTTAAATGCTCGGAATGTGAAAAATCCTTCAAAACAAAGGATCATCTTCAAAGGCATCTAAGAATCCATGCAGGAGAAAAACCTCATAAATGCCTGGAGTGTGGAAAGAGCTTCAGTCAGAGGAGAAGCCTTTATATGCATCAAAGGATCCATTGGGGAGAGAAATCATATGAATGCCCGGAGGGCGGAGAGTCCTTCGGAAGACCAGGGAATCCCCAGAGGATCCAAGAGGGAGGAAAGAGATATCAGTGCCCGGAATGTGAAAAATCCTTCCCAAAAAATGGAGATCTTCAAAGGCATATAACAATCCACACAGGAGAAAGGAAATATCAATGCCCGGAATGTGAAAAATTCTTCAAAAGAAAAGACCATCTTGAAAGGCATCTAAGGATCCACATGGGAGGAAAGAAATACGAACATCCAGAATGTGAAAAACGCTTCAAAAATAAAGATAAACTGGAGAACCATCTAAAAATCCACTCAGGAGAAAAAACATATGAATGCGCAGAATGTGGAAAATCCTTCAAAAGAAATTACCACCTTCAAAGGCATCTAAGGATCCACACAGGACAGAAACCATTTAAATGCCTGGAGTGTGGAAAGAGCTTCAGTATGACGGTAAGCCTTTATAGACATCAAAGAATTCACTTGGGAGAAAAACCATTTAAATGCCTGGAGTGTGGAAAGAGCTTTACTGATGTTTCAAACCTCTATCATCATAAAAAAATCCATACTGGAGAGAAACCCTATAAATGCCTCAAATGTGGAAACAGCTTCAGTGCGAGAAGAGACCTGCGTAGACATGAAATGATTCACACAGGGGAAAAACCATATAAATGTCCTGAATGTGGAAAGAGCTTCAGTCGGGAGGGAATCCTTTACAAACATCATAGAATCCACTCAAGAGACAAACCATATCAATGCCTGGATTGTGGCAAGACTTTCTCTTCAAAGAGAAGCCTTTATTCACATGAAAGAATTCATTCAGGAGAAAAACCACATAAATGTCTGCAATGAGGACATCTTAATCATGATAATTAATGATAACAGAAAAAGCAGTGGATGGGACCTTGGAGGCCTTCAAGTCTAACCCGCTGTTAAAGCACGGCGCCCTATACCATTCCAGACAAGTGGCTGTCCATTCTCTAGTTTTTCCCGTTTATTGTTTTTATAAGAAAAGTTCCATTTCTATATTCAACATTGTGTTGTCTATGTTAAAGTATAAAAATCATCACAATTGTAATATCGATATACAAACATAATAGATAAGATCAATCGTTATTGTAAAAAGTAATATCTTCCATATTGACATCAATTGGGTAACCATCAAAGTATTTACTAATCCACTTTAAATCTTTCTCATGCAATCCACATTTTCCCAACCATTTAACCTCTGTTTTTGTCGACTGACCATTTGTAAAATAAGTCCTATGTCATATAACATTCAGTCTTTTTCTTTAATTTTTAACAACCTATCCATTTCTGCACATTCCAGTATTTTTTAAATTATATTCTCATCTGTGTGGATTAATCCTAGCTGCTGTTAGAATGAAGATGCCTTCCAAGAGGCAGGCTGGTTTCTGAAGGGCTCCTGGGCATCTGGAAATCTTCTCTCTATTTGTAGCCAATATATAAAAACTTGTATTCCAACAGCAAAAACGCCAAACCTTCCACTAAATTTCCCTTCTTAGGAAAGGGAAGCTGGGGGAAGATGTGCTCCAGAGAACACCCTGCTCCCTTCCTTGTTCCTTTTAATTAGTGCTTGATAGTTTTTAATCATGTGGGATTGTTGCTTCTAAACCCAGGCCCTCCCAGTTTGCTGTGGAGCTGAAAAGAGCTGAATTACCTTTGTAAAGGGGCTTCTTTGCTCACCTGAAAACGCAAATACAAATCAAGTAATTCAAAAGCAAAGCAAAAATTGCTGATTAATGGGGCGGTCATGTTTTTTTCACAGGGTAAAGAAATACAATATTCAGTACAGGTGACAACAGGAAGCAGGTGTTCAAAGTGTAATCCCCTTATTGGACAAATGGCTGCAACAGCTAAATGCACTGATTAAAGAAAAGAACGTAATTCTGTTTCTACTTGGAAACCACTTTTGGACTTGTTTATTCTACTGCATCAAAAGGAGTAAAGGAAATTAATGCTTCCTCCTCTACCCTATCCTATTCTCTTCCCCCATTATTTTATCTTTACTTGTATTTTTATATTTTTTATTTTGTGCTATGATAAACTAATAAAAAATTGAAAACACAAACAATAAAATGCACTACTTGTAAAGTTGAACAGCAGAAAATATTGATTCCTGATAAAACGCCACATGTGACAAATGTACGTGTTAAGTTTTTTTCAGCTGGGTTTGTGTCTTTCTTGAAAGTTGCAGATGTATTCCAAGACACTTGGAATACTTTGTTGTATAGTTGCTGAAAACGCAACTTCTCACATACCAAATAGAGCCTTAGTCAGGAAGGGAAAAACATGCTGTAAGGACCAGACTCTTCTTTTCAACCGATAAGAATGAACATCTGAAAGCTAGGTACTTCAAAAGGAATTCTTTATTGCAAGGAAGTGATCCAGGTACTAGCCAAAGCAGGATCTAAGGTGCCTCCAGGCATACAGTATAGATAAAGAGAGTTAAAACCCCTCCCCTTATTCTGATGTAGATTTAGTCAAACAAACATGTTAATCCCCCCCCCCCCTTCTGGGAACTTATCTTAGAAGAGTTTCCCAGGAAGTTTCTTTCAGAACTGGAATTTTTATGGTCCCTTCTCTTGTTATCTCTCTAAGAGGTGACAAGTTTCCAGGCATCTGGGCTCCAGTCCGCAGTTGTATATCATGTGGAAGTTATACAGATTCAATACAAGAATTAGGATATTCAGGTTACATCAAAAAGGTTACTTGTACCAACTCCCCCACCTCTTCTTCCACTGAAGAATGGCAGATACACGGATCTAACACAGACATTCTTAAAACGTAAAAAAGAGGTGCAGGTGGCCATGTGGAAAGGGCTAAATATGTCATTTTAGGGATGAAGCTTAAAATTTGAGGCAATAGAGTCATATACTCTGTTTAACTTGCTGTGAATCAATTTGCTTTCTTAGACTTTGCCTCAGTCTCCTCTGTTCTAGGCTTTTTCTCAAGGCTTTTTCTTGCTGGGGGAATACTTGCTTGTATAAATCTTCCATATTGACATCAATTGGAAGTATTTACTAATCCACTTTAAATCTTTCTCATGCAATCCACATTTTTCCAACCATCTAGCCTCTGTTTTTATCGACTAACCATTTGTAAAATAACTCCTATGTCATATAATATTCAGAGTCTTCTTTAATTTTTAATGTTAATGTATCCATTTCTGCACATTCCAGTATTTTTTAAATTGTATTCTCGTCTGTGGGGGTTTCTTCATTTTTCCAGTATTTTGCGTATACAATCCTAGCTGCTGTTAAAACATGTAGAATTAGATATGTATTACCTTTATTGTAATTTCCTGGTAGCATGTCCAACAAGAATATCTCAGGTTTTAGGTGTATGTGTTGTTTTATCATAGCTTTCAGCCATATATGGATTTTATTCCTTTTTTTTGTTATGGGGCATGTCCGTTACGTATGATAATATGAACTGGATATTTAGTTACATCTAACAGATTTATCTTTCTACATATTCACTATTCTTGCAGTGGAAAGTTCCATCTGTTGGAAGTTTCAATTTCCCCCTGCTCTCCTAGGAAAACTGCCCCCACCTTTGTCAAGAAGGGCTATTAAAATAGCTGGTGCCAGCTTACTTTTCACAACAAAAGGAAGGAGAAAATTACAGATATGAGATACAGAAGAAAAACCTCACAAACTAGCTCAGATCCTTTCCCATAGAAATCAAATAGATAGCAAGCTATAAAACTTGTGAGCAAAAGGCATAACAGGAAACTCAGGAACAAACAGCTACTATAAAACAATTACTCTTATCAAGATCCCAGGAAGAAATCCCAGTATCAAGAGACAGGAACTCATCACACACACACAAATCAAAGACTTCAAGAGTTCACACTTACAAAATCAAAGGATCTGAAATGTATAAAAGAGAGGGTTTCTTACTCACTTATTAGATTAATCCTAGGAACGCTGTGAGATTCCTTACCTGCCTTCCTATTAATAAACTGATTCTGACTTTCAACGCAGCTGACCAAATTATTTTGCATTTCTCCCAGCCGGGAAATTTGAATCCACAAAGGGAAGAACTCTGCCCATCACAAAAGGGCAAGGCTTCTTTTTTCCTTTCATCACATCTATAAAACATTTTATAAAGATTTTCTTTATACGCTATTGACATTGTAAGCTTGTAGTTTGTATCCCATAATTTGTGCCATTTATTTAATTCTATTCTACAGCCAAAATTCTTAGCCCAAGTTATCCTTGTTTCTTTTACTTCTTGTTCTTCCAATTTAATATTTAATAAATAATTATATATCCTATTAATTTTGTTGAAAGAAATATCCTTCTGGGTTAAGTTCCAAGTGGGGAAAAAGACACTGGGAAAAAGTTTCTGCTTCTTGAGTGACTATTCTTTTTAGGAGAAATATTCTGCTTTTTAATATTTCCTAGACTATTTCAATTTTTCTAGGAGAGGGATGGATGCTAACTTCCTACAATTTGAAACAAGTGGCTGTTCAATCTATTGTCAAAAACATCTAGTGATGAAGCACCCACAACTTCTGAAGGCAAGCTGTTCCACCGATTGTCATGTATGTCAATGTCATGTCACCCCAAGTGCTTATCTCTAGACTAGCCATATCCAGTTCCTGCAACCGTTCTCCATAGGCTTTAATCTCCAGGCCCTTAATCCTAGTTCTCTTCTTTTCACTTTTCCCAAAGTCAACACCTTTTTGTAATGTGGTGACCAAAATTGAATGTAGGTGCTAGTACTTCATGCGATGTTGATTCTCGGCTGCTTTTTTATACAAGCAAGTATTCCCCCAGCCAGAAAATCCCTAGAACAGAGGAAGAGAAGACTGAGGCGGAGTTGAAGAAAGGAAGTTGATGCGCAGCAAGTTAAACAGTGCATGAATCTGTTGCCTCAAATTTTAAGCTTCATCCCTAATTTAACATATTTAGCCCTTTCCACATGGCCATCTACACCTCTTTTTTAAGTTTAAGAATGCACAATTTTCCCTTCTTGATGAAGGCTCTATTTCAGAGGTCACCAACCTTGGCCACTTTAAGCCTGGTTGGACTTCAACTCCCAGAATTCCCCAGCCAGCTTGGCCAAGGTTGGAGATCCCTGCTTTATTTGGTATGTGAGAAGTTTTCCAGCAACTATACAAGAGAGCATTCTGAGTGTCTTTGAATACAAGTTTATATACAAGAACTTAATGGAGGGGAGGGGCAGGGGGTGGGGGTGCCAGGGGGCCATGAATGGAGGGAAAGAAGGGCAGGAGGGTAGAAGGGCGGGGGGGGGGCAGAGAAAGAGCGGGGCAGACGCCCTCATACCGCCCCCTCCCTTCTATAGAGGCGCTTTGCGAGGGAGTCAATCTGGGCTTCCCCTCACAACCCTGCGAGGTAGGCCGGCGGAGGGAAGCCTGCACCCTCCTGTCAGAGCAGCCCCGTCTTGGCCACGGACCACGTTTGGGGGTGCGGGGGGGAGGATAGACGGACGGGAAAGAGCCGCGGAGGGGAGGAGCCAGCAGCGAAGGGGCGGAGCGGAAGAAGGCCGAGGGGCAAGGGCGCCACTCCAGTGAGGGGGAGAGGGGCGGAGTCACGCAACGAACCCAACCAATGGGATGGCGAAAAAGGCGCCGCATGCAAATGTGCCCCGAACCTGCAACTTCCCGAGTTCCTCAATCAGACAAACTCACTGGAGCGACAGGGAAGAGGCCCCGCCCACAATTGCGCCATCAGACGAGCGACGGAAGGAGATGTGTGGTTAGGCGACGGAAGTGACCGGTGCAGATCTTACGCGGGGAGGGGGGGCGGGACTGTTAGGCGTCGCAGCCTGAGCGGGTCTCCGGACAGGAAAGTCCTGGGAAGGGAGGCCGAGTCCGTCTCGGGCCTCCTTAAAAGGGTCTCTGAGAGGACGAGGCTTCGGCCTTCCTCTCCGGTTGGGCAGGCCTGGGCGTCCCCTCAGGGGAAGGGGACGCAGCCTTGACCCGCCTCTCTTTCTCCCCTCCAGGAGGACGGAGGAGCCCGGCGGGGGAAGGAAGGAAACGCCGCCCGAGAGGAGGAGAGCGGGCCCCGCGGAGCAGCCCTGCCCGGTCCCGGCGCTGATTCTCCGGGAGACAGAGAGGAAAGGCCGGGGGGCTCCAGGGCTGCCGGAGGGATGATCCCAAGGGGACCCCGGGAAAGGCGGCTGCCCGGAGGGCGATGTGGGGAGGAGGACATGGGCGGAGACCCCGAGACGGGCCTGGAGGGCAGACCCGGGAATCCCCAAAGGATCCAGGAGGGAGGAAAGAGATATCAGTGCCCGGAATGCAAAAAATCCTTCAAAAGAAACGACCATCTTGAAAAACATCTAAGGATCCACGGATTTGGAAACCTACACAAATGCTTTGAGTGTGGAAAGAACTTCAATCGGAGAGCAGATCTTAATCAACATCAAAGGATCCACACAGGAGAAAAACCTTATAAATGCTTTGAGTGTGGAAAGAGTTTCAGTCACAGGAGCACCCTTGAGGCACATCAAAGGATCCACACCGGAGAGAAACCTCATAAATGCGCGGAGTGTGGAAAGAGTTTCAGCCAGAGGAGCACCCTTGAGGCACATCAAAGGATCCACACTGGAGAGAAACCATTTAAATGCCTGGAGTGTGGAAAGAGCTTCAGTCAGAGCAGCAGCCTTTATAGACATAGAAGAATCCACTGGAGAGAGAAACTGAATAAACGCCTGGAGAGCGGAGAGTCCTTTGAAAGTCCCAGGAATCCCCAAAGGTTCCAGGACAGAGGAAAGAAATACGAATGCCCGGAATGTGAAAAATCCTTCAAAACAAATGGACATTTTCAAAGGCATCATCTAAGCATCCATTCAGGAGAGAAGAAATACAAATGCCCAGAATGTGAAAAATCCTTCATAACAAGTGGACATTTTGAAAACCATCTAAAAAACCACTCAGTTGGAAACCCACATAAATGCTTTGAGTGTGGAAAGAACTTCAATAAGAGAGCAGATCTTAATCAACATTTAAGAATCCACACAGGAGAAAAACCTTATAAGTGCTTTGAGTGTGGAAAGAGCTTCCGTCACAGGAGCAGCCATGGGAGACATCAAAGAATCCACACGGGAGAGAAACCATTTAAATGTCTGGAGTGTGGAAAGAGCTTCAGTTGGAGAGGAAACCTTTACACACATCAAAAAATTCACTCAAGAGGAAAACCATATGAATGTCTGGAGCATGGAAAGAACTTTACTGAGAGTTCAGGCCTCTATCATAAAAAATTCCATACAGGAGAAAACCCATATAAATGCCTCGAATGTGGAAAGAGCTTCAGTGTGAGAAGAGAGCTGCATAGACATGAAATGATTCACACAGGAGAAAAACCTCATAAATGTCTGCAGTGTGGAAAGGGCTTCACTCAGAGAGGAAATCTTGATGTACATCAAAGAATCCACTCAGGAGACAAACCATATCAATGCCTGGATTGTGACAAGGCTTTCTCTTCAAAGAGAAGCCTTGATTCACATCAAAGGATCCACTCAGGAGAAAAACCACATAAATGTCTGCAGTGTGGAAAGGGCTTTGATCAGAGAGGAAATCTTTATATACATCAAAGAACCCACTCAGGAGAGAAACCATATCAATGCCTGGATTGTGACAAGAGTTTCTCTTCAAAGAGAAATCTTTATTCACATCAAGGAATCCATTCGGGAGAAAAACCACATAAATGTCTGGAGTGTGGAAAGAGCTTCAATCGGAGAGGAAACCTTTACATGCATCAAAGAATCCACACTGGAGAAAAACCATACAAATGTCTGAAGTGTGGAATGAGCTTCATTCAGAAAGGAAATCTTTATATACATGAAAGAATCCATACTGGAGAGAAATCCTATAATCACCCTAAAATTGTGTTTCCACCAAAATAAGCCCTGGTAATTATTTTGGGACCCAAAACAAAATAAGGCCGGATATTTTTGTGGAATCTGGATCATGAGCCTATAATTTAGAGTGTTGGTTATTCCTTCCCTCTTAGTATTATCTGCAAATTTGACGTGTCCCCCTTCTGTTCCCTCATTTAAGTCATTTATGAAGATATTGAAGAGTATTGGGCCTAAGAAAGAACCCCACCGGTGGGATCCCACTGCTGCCTTCCCTCCATGTAGATGTATTACCATTAAGGACCACCCATTTTGTCAGCCAATTACAAATCAATACATCCAACCCAGTCATGAGTTCCATCCCACAACATTTCAATAATAGTAACTATATCATATGTATCTTTGTGTATTAGTATTTCAACTTCATCTTGTCTATTGAGTGTTCATATATAGGGGTTTGAGTCCTTTTTGGATCCTGGGTATGTTTCTTGTATCTCCTACTCTGTATCTGGGTTTTCTATCCTTTCAATCACTATACTTCACTGTGTTTTTCCTTTTTTTCTTATTTCTCTTTATACCCTACCTCCTTGTGTGATTGGTTATTTAGTCATTTTTGCTTGGAATCGGGTTCTAGGGATCTTGAACATTGAACTCCCTCCCCGCCAACTTTCTAACTTCAAAATAAAGAACGTTTTCAGTTGTACATGCTAGGCCAGGGGTCTCACACCTGGACAACTTTTAAGACTTGTGGACTTCAACTCCCAGAATTCCTCAGCCAGCTGGCTGAGGAATTCTGGGAGTTGAAGTCCACAAGTCTTAAAATTGTCCAGGTTGGAGACCCCTGTGCTAGGCATTTCAATTGGCTGAAATTGTACCTTTTCACAATAGATTTATGTGAACCTTTCCCCAGGCAAACATTCTCCTTTTAACCCTTTTCAATGGTTATGCTTAGTATGGGATGCTTGACTATGTTTCTGATATCTGAGCAGGATTTCTTCTATCCAATCAACTGTTTTGTACGTTTTCTACTTTATGTAGTGTAAAATGAAACCAGAACCTGTCGGCAGCTCCTTTTTTTCATTAAGGGAAACCTCTTTGCTAGATTACACTAAAGGTGCCCTTAAATGGTTTTCCAACTCTGCCTAATTTGAATAAGGGTGCCATGGCAGAATCCAGGTGCCCCACCTGCCCCAACCCAGTCCCTTAGGAAAGAAAGACCCTCGACTTCATCGGAATGAAACAAAAGGTGCCTCTGGTACAAACCGGTTCCATGTTTCTCTGGTCTTTGCCTGTGATTTCTCCCACCCCCATTTCGCATCACGCGCATACCATATTATTGTCCATTTGTCTATCTCCCCAATACAAGGGGCTCTCAGGTCCCATAGATGCCTATTAGGATGCTACCATTCTAGTGGAGGAGGTAGGAGGTCTGAGTGCATTCCTCACTTCATAACCCTTTTCCTGCTTACCGTGTACTTCAATTGTCCTTCTTGGGAATGAAAAGGGGGAGGGATTGAATTGAGGGACATCTGTTATGTCTCAGCACCTGAGCCTCCAGCAAGCAATGCCTGAAAACAATTTATCACTTTCTCAGCCTGCAGTTCTCAAAACAACTTTACTTGCAGATTCGCTTATCCTACACGGGACTGAGGGGAGGGGTCTCTAGCTGTTTTAATCTCAGGGAATTGTGCGGGAATCCTCAGGTCCTGCTTTCTTTGTCTTGCTATCATTTTCTCCCAATATGAGTTTCCTTTTTTGAAATGCCAATCGTTTCAAGAGTTCTACTTTCTTCAGCGGAGAGGAGAGGCAAGTCCTTACACTCTCTTAAGGCCAGAAAGCTTTGAGATACCAGCCATATTCTCAGCATATAGGAGGAGGAGTACATCTGGGCCCAGGAAATGGGGCAGGTATAAGTAGGAGATGATCAGTTGACCTATGGAGGATAGGAGGTGCTCCTTAAAAGAAGGTGGAGATCAAAATACAGCCCTGTGAGACTTTCCTGAAGAGGGTGGTTAACACATTTCATACAATTGCTGAATGAAAACTATTTGTACTGTATTTCCCAAGTTCCTCATAATTCTTTCTCTTAAAATGGAATCAAATGTGGATTTAAAATCAACAAAGGTTACATGCAGTAATTTTGTCCATGCCATTTTGTTTTATTTGGAAGGTTAATTCATAAATCAAACTCTACACCCAATACATTGTGCAAGAATAAATTGTGAAGGCTGGAAACTTATTGCAATGTCACAATGCCTCTTGTAGTCGCTTCCTTAATACCCAATGCAAGAACATAAATCACATGATTTTGGCTGTGATGCACATCTCTTCACCTCAGCCCTTGGTCCCCCTGAGGATACATGAAACGCACCGTATCTGGAGGAGAATTCGTGATTTCAAGCGTGGGGGATGCATGTATGTATTGCATTTATACAAGCAGAAGCTTCAATGAGAGCAGAAAATCACATCAAAAGCCAAGAAGGAGCCTCCAAAGGCCGCGTGTTCCCAGGGGTCTGGGATGCCATCAGGCCTCCTGGACGTCTCCGGAGATGCTCCCTCCTCGCTCCGGTCCGGGTTGTCCCAAAGACGCTTTTCCTTCAAGGGGCAGCTGGGCTTCCTTGGCTTCCCTCGGAGGCCTTTCGCTCCTCATCCCAGAAGCTTCCTCACTTCCGACTGGAGGTGTCAGAGACCCACATATCAAGAAGGGGGAGGGTCCTGCAGCGATTCCCCCCGTCAGATTTGCAAGGGGGTTCTGGGGGGGAGGAAGCTGGACTGGGGGGTCCCCCTCGCTGCCTGGAGGCCACGGAGGAGCCTGGCCGGAGCCCCCCAGGAGGAAGCGGAGCCCCTTCAGCTCCGCCTGTCTGGATGCCCCCCCCGCCTTGCCTAGGGGGAGACCCCGGAGTGGGGAGGGGGAAAGCCGCAGCCCCCGCTTCTCTTCCGCGCGGGACAGGCAAACCCTCCGCACAGCGCAGGCGCCCGCTGGCTCACTGCAGGAAGTTGGGCGCCGATTGGCAGGAGGACCCCTTGGGGCGGAACCTACACGCTAAAGGGGAGGAGCTTCTGGAGAAAACTTCCGGAAACAAAACGGGCAACGAGCGAGCTTCCTGAATCGGTGATAGAAGAGCCCGGATGCAGGTAGGAGCCAGGAGGAGGAGGCAGAGTTTGTCCGGAAAGGGAGGAAAACCGCTCTGGCCCTTACTTACGGAATCGGAGAGGCGAGTGTTGCGCACGCGGCCGAGTGCAGGTAGGGCGCAGGGAATGCTGGGAGTCGCAATCTGGGTGGGTCTCTTATGGGTCCGCAGGGGGCGGAGGCTTCGGCCTGGGCCTCCCCTGCGGGGAAGGGGCCGCAGCTGTCACCCGCCTCTCTTTCTCCCCCTCAGGAGGACGGAGGAGCCCGGCGGCGGAAAGAAGGAGGCGCTGCCCGAGAGCAGGAGGAGGAGAGCCGGCCCCGCGGAGCAGCCCTGCCCGGTCCTGGCGCGGCTTCTCCTGGAGACGGCGGAGAAAACTTGGGAGTCCCCGGGGCTGCAGGAGAGATGAGCCCAGGGGGACCCCGGGAAAGGCGGCTGCCTGGAGGGCGATGCGGGGAGAAGGACACGTACTTGGAGGGCGGAGAGTCTCTCGGAAGACCCCGGCAGCCCCGAAGGATCCAAGAGGAAGGAAAGAGATTTCAGTGCCCGGCATGTGAAAAATCCTTCAAAACAAATGGACATTTTGAGAACCATCTAACCATCCACTCAGGAGAGAAACCATTTAAATGCTCGGAATGTGAGAAATCCTTCAAAAGAAATGACCATCTTCAAAGGCATCTAAGGATCCACTCAAGAGACCAACCATTTAAATGCCTGAAGTGTGGAAAGCACTTCAGTCGTAGGAGCAGCCATGATAGCCATCTAAGAATCCACACAGGGGAAAAACCTCATAAATGCCTGGAGTGTGGAAAATCTTTCAAAAGAAATGACCTTCTTCAAAAGCATCTAAGTATCCACACAGGAGAAAAGAAATATGAATGCCCAGAATGTGAAAAATCCTTCAGAATAAAAGACCTTCTTCAAAGCCATCTAAAAATCCACACAGGAGAAAAACCTTATAAATGCTTTGAGTGTGGAATGAGCTTCAGTCATAGCAGCAGCCTTTATAGACATCAAAGGATCCACTCGGGAGAAAGACCTCATAAATGCCTGGAGTGTGGAAAGAGCTTCAGTCATAGCAGCAACCTTTATACACATCAAAGGATTCACACAGGAGAGAAACCATTTAAATGCCTGGAGTGTGGAAAGAGCTTCAATGTGACAGCATGCCTTTATAGACATCAAAGAATTCACTCAGGAGAAAAACCATTTAAATGCCTGGAGTGTGGAAAGAGCTTTACTGAGGGTTCAGGCCTCTATCATCATAAAAAAATCCATACTGGAGAGAAACCCTATAAATGCCTCAAATGTGGAAAGTGTTTCAGTGCAAGAAGAGACCTGCATAGACATGAAATGATTCACACAGGAGAAAAACCTTATAAATGTCTGGAGTGTGGAAAGAGCTTCAATCGGAAGGCAATCCTTTACAGACATCACAGAATTCACTCAAGAGACAAACCATATCAATGCCAGGATTGTGGCAAGGCTTTCTCTTCAAAGAGAAACCTTGATTCACATAAAAAAATTCATTCAGGAGAAAAACCACATAAATGTCTGCAGTGAGGAAAGAGCTTCAAGGGAAGGAAAGCCTTTGCATACATCAAAGAATCCACTCAGGAGAGAAGAAATACAAATGCCCTGAATGAAAAATCCTTCATAACAAATGGACATTTTGAAAAGCATCTGAAAAACACTTAGTTGGAAACCCACATAACTGCTTTGAACATGGAAAGAGATTATGTCACAGGAGCAGCCTTTTTTTTCATCATGGTAATAGACTGGATCATATGGAACAATTCTTGGTCTCTGTTTTGTAGCCACAATCTATTTTTATGAGAAGGAAATTTCTGGTTCCATATTGTCCTTCAGGAAGGGTTTCAGCTGGAACCAGGATTGGCCCAGAGATGGGGCACCTGGTAGGCCGGCTTGGAAGTAATGAAGGTTGGACTTCGACAACAGGCAAAGCCCCAGATAATCCAGTTCTTCTCAACACTGCCACACCTATATGTTCATGATTTATATTGTTTTGTTTCCTAGTATGATTTGATTGCTTATTTAGTATCCTATGACTATCACTAAGGGTTGTATCTTATGACTCTAGATGAATGTATTTTTATGTACTTGATGAATGTATTTTATTATTATTTACACTGACAGCATATGCCCCAAAGACAAATTCCTTGTGTGTCCAATCACACTTGGCCAATAAAGAATTCTATTTTTTCTATCTATTCTTAGGACATCTGAATGTGGATGTTAGATCCTATGGAGACAGTAGTGTTGTGTGAATCGAATCAAAATTTATGGGGCTGGCCAGGATATCTCAAGTTTTAGAGCATCTTGGCCAGACTACCTGGGCAGATTGTTGTGAGACTGTAATCTGGGGAGAACCAGTGCCCTATCTCCTTGGCAGGAAGGCAGGCTAGGAGTGGCACTGAGGGGGGCTGAGCATCTCTGGGCTGTTGGACTCCTGAGGGCCAACAGATGGCCCGAAAACCTGCCCTTTGCTGCCCCCTTCCTGTGTGTGATGGAGTTACTCCTCTGATCTACTTCCATCCAAGAACCCAGAAGGCTTTGGCAGTTCCCAGAGTAAAGATGGCAGTTGGGTCCTTCAGAGTGCTCCTCTGACCCCGCTGGGCATTCCTTGGCAGGTGCAAGGGCCCTTGGAGCATGGAGAAAGCATGGGCTGGCCGGGTGGCTGGTGCAGTGGGAACAGCTTCATAGTCCCCATCTGTGGCTTTTTGGCCAAGTATTGCTTTGTTTGTCTAAAGTCACTTGCATAAGCTGTATTATATGCCTAGGCACAAAGTTTTCAGTGCCAGAGAGATTATTATTCTTCATTTGCCACAGCCTTCTCTCAAGTGCCAGGTGGGAGTCTTACGTGGAATTCCGGTGGTGTGTTCCGGCCCCGAGTTCACTCCTGAGTTCAAGCGGCAGTGGTCATCCAAGAATCTCTTTTGGCTTTCAGGGGCTTTCCTGCCCAGTTTCTGGTTGGGAGACCTTTCTTTCTGAAGCTGGGATGGCTTGGTTGCTACCGGCCTCCCTGCTGCATGGCAAGCTCCCTGCCTGAGCTGGGTTGACAGTGGAGTTCTCCAGGCAAATGGAGCTTCCATTTGCCATCCCTGGCTTCCGAAGCAATCGAAGTGATCATGGCAGTCATGGGCCCATCCCAGATCAGGTCAGCTCTGACTCAGAACACTTGTCGTCACACACTGGTTTGATCTTAATCAAATCAATGGCAACATGATCTGGCGGGAAATCTGTTATCCCTTGTGAAAGTCACCTCATTACTTGACGCCTATGAGACTCTTACGCCACTCTTCCCCTCTCCACAGAGAGGGTGGACCCATTGGAACGCTCCTCCTCCAGTGACTGATGGACCCAATGAGTTACAGAGGGAACTGGGGAAAATCCGGGTGGGTGGATGGGTGAGGGCTTGCTGCATTGTCCTGTCAAAAATCTCATTATGTCCTGAAACTAAAGGGCAGCCAAGTCTTTGGACAGGACCATTCCTACATGGCTTCTCTTGACGCATTGCTCCCGACACCGTTATTGTGTCCAGAGAGGGTTGCCCCATAGACCTGTTCAGGGTCACCAGTGGAAGGGTCACGAGATACTTGCTGAGGTGGGTTCAAAGACTCCATGGAGACCTTGGGGTGAGGCTGCTCCCAAGGGAAGACCCAGCAGCCAACGAGGAAACTTGCTGCAATGTCACGATGTCTCCTGTAGTAGCTTCCTTAATACCCGATACAAGAACATAAATCACATGATTTTGGCTGTGATGCACATCTCTTCACCTCAGCCCTTGGTTCCCCTGAGGATACATGAAACGCACCGTATCTGGAGGAGAATTCGTGATTTCAAGCGTGGGGGATGCATGTATGTATTGCATTTATACAAGCAGAAGCTTCAATGAGAGCAGAAAATCACATCAAAAGCCAAGAAGGAGCCTCCAAAGGCCGCGTGTTCCCAGGGGTCTGGGATGCCATCAGGCCTCCTGGACGTCTCCGGAGATGCTCGCTCCGGTCCGGGTTGTCCCAAAGGCGCTTTTCCTTCAAGGGGCAGCTGGGCTTCCTTGGCTTCCCTCGGAGGCCTTTCGCTCCTCATCCCAGAAGCTTCCTCACTTCCGACTGGAGGTGTCAGAGGCCGAGGGGCCCACATATCAAGGGGGGGTCCTGGGGGAGAGGCGGGAAAGGGGGGGTGAGGGAGCTGGATGGGTGGCTGTCAGGAGCTGCAGGGAAGAGTCTCCCAGGAGGAAGTGGAGCCCCTCCAGCTCCGCCTGTCTGGATGCCCCCCCCGTCTTGCCTAGCGGGGACCCCAGTTGGGGGAGGAGGAAACCTGCATCTCCACAAGAGCCCTTTGACCTCCGCCAGACTGGATGCGGGGGGGGGAGGGGGGGGTTGGAGGGGAGACTGCATCCCGAAGATCAAAGGGAAACAGTAACAATACTGAATTCTATTGTATAGTACAATATCAATAGCAGGGGTTTTCAATTCAATGCATGGAGCGTGAGGGATATGTGTTTATTTTCATAGTCATCAATTTGCACACTGAAGATGGTATTTAATTTCGTTGTACAAGGTGCAATGACAATAAAGTGGACTAAAGTAAACTATGTGTGGGGAATGTATGTATGTATGACATTAATACAAGCACACACTTTAATAAAAGCAAAAAAATAACACAGAGGCTAAGAAAGAACTTCCAAGGAAACGCAGCATGTCCCCAGGGGTCTGGAAGAATATCAGGCCTGAATGTCTCCGGAGATTCTCCCTCATCTATCAGATCAGGGTTCTCCCACAGGTGCCTTTTCTTTTTTTTATGAACAAACTTTATTGATTATACAACTAAAATAAGAAAAAAGCACATAAACAACACAAAAAGAAAAAAAAGAAAGAAAATGAGTAAAAGCAAACAATTCCATTATCAACAGTCTGTGGTTCCTTATTTATCTGTTGGAATACTGCACCTGTTGTGTGCAGAGCGTTGGCCTCAACTAGCGCCCTCCACACAACAGGAAGTATAGACATCGAAACCATCTTAAAATTACGGGGACTTTCCAAACTGGGCCAGTTACCAGCAGCCCAGGAAACACCTCGTACAGAGCCGTTAAGATACTCATACCGCAAAAACCGCTTAAGCAAGTAGAGGTACAACATAACCATATTAGGCTATATGCAATAATGTAACCAATAATAATTCAGCATGCTTTGTTTCCTAATACACTCTTAATAAAAGCGTGGTTCAGAACACACTCTGGGCCCACTCACCTCGAGGAAAACCCTGTGTGTTGTCTTCATTCGGCTCCCAAGCGGATCTCATGAGTGGCCCACCCTGTGCGGGACTACAATCCCGCAGTTATCATTATTGGTGTCATATTTTCAAATACATCTTATTGTGAATATGTAATTACTACCACTTTTTCAACAATATTTACTAATATATTTTCTATTTTTGATCTATCCAATCATATCAGCATTCCCAGCTCTTATAATATTCTGATGATTCTTTATCCTTAAGTGCTAACGTTAATTTATCCATCTCTGCACAGGCTGCTATTTTCTGAATGATCATTTCCTCTGTTGGAATATCGGCTTGTTTCCAACACTGTGCAAAGGTTAATCTAGCTGCAGTAAGAATATGTAATATTAGATATTTGGCTTTTTTAGAAAATTGTTAAAAATTCCTAATAGAAGGAATTCTGGTTTTAATTCAATTTGCTCCGTCGTTATTTCCTCTAACCATTTTTTAATTCTATGCCAATATCTTTGGGCTTCAGTGCAGGACAACCACATATGAAAGAATGTTCCGTGTTTCTTTTTACATTTCCAGCAGTTCGGATTCATGTTAGGAGACATCTTCGCTATTCTCGAAGGGGAGAGATGCCATCTATAAAACATTTTATAGGCATTTTCTTTATATGTTGCTGATTTTGTGATTTTATTATTCCTAATCCAGACCTTTCCCCATTCCAATAATGTAATGCTACGTCCTATATTTCTACTCCAAGCTATGATGTTACCTTTGACTATTTCCTCTTCTAATTTTATCTCTAAAAGATACTTATAAAATTTGGTTATATTTTTTTTATCTGAACCTAATAAGATTTTATCTAATTGTTGTAACTTACCGTAAATTCCAAAGTTTTTCTTATCTTGTCTGTATCTATTTTGAATTTGCAGGTAAGCCCACCAGTCTACTCTTAGCCCTTATTCTTGGAGCTCTTGCCGTGATTTTAAAGTTCCTTGCACATCTAGGAATCTTGTATTTTATCATGTTATTAAGATCCAAATTATTTGGATGTATCATCGCCTCCATCGTTGAGATCCAAATTGGGATTTTTAGATAACGTTTTTTTCCTATTTTATTCCAATTAGCCAATAAAGAATCTCTAATTATATGTCTGTGGAAATAATTCTGTTTAGTTTTTCCGATATCCCATAAAAATGCATGCCACCCACTTTGTAGATCGTGGCCTTCTAGAGATAGGATTCTTTTATTCAATAGGTTTACCCACTCTTTCAGCCAAGGTAAGGAGGCTGCACTATGATATATTTCCCAATTTGGGAGTGCCATACCCCCCCTGCTCTTCATATTTTGCATCGCCTTTAATTTTATCTTCGGTTTTTTCCCTTGCCAAATAAATTTTGTGGTTATCCTATTAAGTTCCAGAAAATATTTTTTATGTATTTTTATTGGTATTGTTTGGAATAAATAAACAAATTTAGGAAGAATATTCATTTTAATAGTAGCAATCCTCCCTAATAGAGAGATTTGCAGTTTGACCCATATCTCCAAGTCTTTTTTTACTTGTAACAATTTACAATAGTTATTTTCCATTAGAGTTTTACAGTGGACCGTCAGCCATATTCCTAGGTATTTAATTTTTTTAACCACTTGTAGTCCCATTATCTTTTCCAATTTTAATTTCTGTTTTTCTGTTAAATTTTTAGTTATTAATTTTGTCTTTTCCCTATTAATTTTAAGTCCTGCAACTTTTCCAAATTGCTCTAACTCTTTCAATAATTCTTGGCCTGTTTCAATTGGTTCCTCTATAAAAAAGACCATATCGTCAGCGAATGACTGCAGTTTGTATTCTTCTTAATTTTTAACCCCTTTATTCCTGGGTTTTGTCTAATTCGTGTAAGCAATGTTTCCAAGGATAATATGAAGAGCAGAGGAGATAATGGACACCCTTGCCTAACTCCTTTCTCTATTTTTATTGAGCGTGTATATTCTCTGTTAATTATATTTGCCTTTTGTAGTCATAAATTGTAGTCACAATGTTTTCAAATTTAGTACCTAAATTCATATTGTAGATTTATTGAATTAGGAATTGCCAATTTAAATTATTGAAGGCCTTCTGTGCATCCAAGAAAACAAGGGCTATTTGTTTTTCCAGATGGGCTTCATAGTACTCCAAAAGATTTTAATACTATTCTTAAATTGTTCCTGATTTGTCTATTAGGAAGGAATCCGTTTTGATCTTTATGTATATATTCATTCAGTATTTTTTTTTAGTCTATTTGCTATAATTGTAGTAAATATTTTGTAGTCAGTGTTTAGAAGAGAAATTGGTCTATAATTTTGTATAAGTCTTGAATCTGCAATCAAAAGGCGCTTTTTCAAGAGGCAGCTGGTCTGTATTGGTTTTTCCGTTGAAGGTGTTTCGCTCCTCATCCTAGAAACTTCTTTGATACTGAAGAGCTGAAGAAGCGTCTTGGACGAGTAGTGAAGTCTTCAAGGAAAAATGAAGTCCAGTCGCCTCTTGAAACAGCGCCTTTGGGATAAGGCCTCCTGCTTCAGCAGGGGGTTGGACTAGAGGACCTCCAAGGTCCCTTTCCAGCTCGATGGTTCTGTCAGCTGACAAGGGAACGTCCACTGAGCTCCAGCATCACATTACATCCTCTGGTTGCAAAAACAACAGGGACATTCAAATGATTTCAAGCCTTAAAAGTGGCTATTGGCGAAATGGGGGTGGGGACAGGACCCCCTCCCAGCCGAGGAGAAGCTGCAGGACAAGAGAGCAGCAGGACCAGGAACCCCTTCAGGCTTTGGGGCCCCGCATTGAATGGGAACAGCCCCCTCCCCGAGGCCTTGGGGGGCGGCATGCAGCCCCGGGTCCCTCTTCCTGGGGAGGGAGGGGGCGCATTGGGGGGGCTGCAAGGGGCCCAACCCCCAGAGGGGCAACGGAGGGAAAGGTTTGCCTTCCTGTAGGCGTCGATCTCAAGGGGGGGGTCCTGGAGGGGATTCCCTCCCCTGCATAAATGCAAAGCGGTCCTAGGGGGGAGGAGGCGGGAAGGGGGGCGAGGGAGCTGGACTGGGGGGGGGGGGGGGGGCTCGCTGCCTGGAGACCACGGAGGGGCCTGGCCGGAGCGAACCAGAGGAAGACCCCCCCATCGCCCCCACCCGCCTTCCCTAGGGGACTCCGGAGGGGGGAGGCGAGGGAGGGGGAAAGCCACAGCCCCAGAAAGAACACACACAAACCGCGCAGGCGCCCTCTGGCTCATTGAAGGCGGGTGGACGCCGAATGATCGCTCTGGGGACGGAGGCGATTGGCTGGCGGACTCCTTGGGGCGGTCCCTCCAGAGGAACAGGCGGAGCTTCGGCCTTCCTACCCGGAAAAGCGAAAAAGACAGGGTCAGATTCCAGTTCCGGAAACCAAACCGGGAAACGATGGAGCCGATTGAATCGGCGTTAGGAAGAGCCCGGATGATGCAGGTTTGGCGCAGGGGATGCTGGGATTCGCAGTCTGAAGGAGAGTCTCCGGAGTGGAGGCCCTGAAGGGAGTGAGGGAGGCGGGCAAGATGAGAAGGGCGGGACCTGGTCTGGCGGGGACGCTTGAAGGGGGCCGTGTTCGCCTCGCGCCTGCCCGGAAGGCTCGTGAGAGGCGGAGGCTGCGGCCTGGGCCTCCTCTGCAGGGAAAGGGGACGCAGTCGTGACGTGCCTCTCTTTCTGCCCCGCAGGAGGACGGAGGAGCCCGACGGGGGAAGGAAGGAGGCGCTGCCCGAGAGCAGGAGGAGAGCCGGCCCCGCGGAACAGCCCTACCCGGTCTCGGCGCGGCTTCCCCGGGACACGGAGGGGAAAGGCCGGGCGTCCCTGGGGCTGCAGGAGGAATGAGCCCAGGGGGACCCCGGGAAAGGAGGCCGCCCGGAGGTCGAAGCGGGGAGAAGGAAACGGGCGGAGACCCCGAGACGGGCGTGGTGGGCGGAGAGTCCTTCGAAAGACCCGGGAATCCCCAGAGGAACCAGGAGGGAGGAAAGAAATATCAGTGCCCGGAATGTGAAAAATCCTTCAAAAGAATTGACTATCTTGAAACCCATCTAAGGATCCACTCGGGAGAGAAACCTTATACATGCCCGGAGTGTGGAAAGAGCTTCAGTCAATTGGGAAACCTCTCTAGACATCAAAGGATCCACTCTGGAGAGAAACCATACCAATGCCTGGAGTGTGGAAAGAGATTCAATCTGAGAGAAAGCCTTAATACACATCAAAGAATCCATTCGGGAGAGAAACCATACAAATGCTTCGAATGTGGAAAGAGCTTCAGTGTGAGGGAAAGCCTTTATAGACATCTAAGCATCCACTCAGCAGAAAAGGAATATCAGTGCCCAGAATGTGAAAAATCCTTCAAAACAAATAATGATCTTGAAAACCATCTACGAATCCACACAGGAGAGAAACCTCATTTTTGCGTTGAGTGTGGAAAGAGCTTCAATCATATGAGCAGCTTCTATAGGCATAAAAGAATCCATTTGCAAAAGACGTACGAATGCTGGGAATGCGAAAAATCCTTCAAAACAATTCAAAACCTTGAAAAACATCTAAGAATCCACTCGGAAGATAAACCGAATAAATGCCAAGAGGCCGGAGAATCCTTCGGTAATCCCGGAAATCCCCAAAGGATCCAGGAGGGAGAAAAGAAATATCAATGTCCAGAATGTGAAAAATCCTTCAAAAATAACGATAAACTGGAAAACCACCTAAGAATCCACTCAGGAGAAAAGAAATACAAATGCCCGGAATGTGAAAAAACCTTCAAGAGAAATGGACATCTCCAAATCCATCTAAGCATCCACTCAGGAGAAAAGGAATATCAATGCTCAGAATGTGAAAAATCCTTCAGAAGAAAAGACCATCTTCAAAGCCATCTAACAATCCACTCAGGAGAGAAACCCCATAAATGCCTGGAGTGTGGAATGAGCTTCAATCATAGAAGCAGTTTTAGTAGACATCAAAGAATCCATTCAGGAGAGAAACCAAATAAATGCTTGGAGTGTGGAAAGAATCTCAGTGATGGGAGCAGCCCTTGTAGACATCAAACAATCCAGACTGAAGACAAAACAAATAAATGCCTGGAGTGTGGAAAGAACTTCAATGATAGGAGCAGCCTTTATAGACACAGAAGAACCCACTCAGAAAAACCATATAAATGCCTGCAGTGTGGAAAGAGCTTCAGTCATTGGAGCAACCTTGATATACATCAAAGAATCCACTCGGGAGAGAAGCCGTATAAATGCTTGGAGTGTGGAATGAGATTCTGTCAGAGGAGCAGCCTTTATAGACATAGAAGAACCCACTTGGGAGAAAAATTGTATGAATGCCTACAGTGTGGAAAGAGGTTCCGTCAGAAGACTAACTTTTATCTACATCAAAAGATCCACTCAGGAGAGAAACCGTTTCAATGTGCGGAGTGTGGAAAGTGCTTCAGTCAGAAGAGAATCCTTAATGGACATCAAATAATCCACTCAGGAGAGAAACTGCATAAGTGTGTAGATTGTGGAAAAAGCTTTACTCGGAAGGGACACCTTTATGCACATCAAAGAATTCATACAGGAGAAAAACCATATAAATGCCTGGAGTGTGGAATGAGCTTTGCTGAGAGTAGAAAGCTCCGCAAACATCAATGGATCCACACTGGAGAAAAACCATATAAATGCCTGGAGTGTGAAAAAAGCTTTAGTCAGAGATTAAGTTTTTATAACCATCAAATGATTCACACAGGAGAAAAACCACATAAATGCCTGAAATGTGGAAAGTGTTTCACTATTAGAGCAACTCTCTATAGACATCAAATGGTTCACACAGGAGAAAAACCACATAAATGTCTGAAGTGTGGAAAGAGCTTCAATCGGAGAGGAAACCTTTACATCCATCAAAGAATCCACTCAGGAAGCAAACCATATAAGTGTCTAAGGTGTGGAAAGAGTTTCTCTGCAAACAGAAGTCTTTATAGGCATCAAAGAGTCCACACAGGAGAAACATCATACACCGTGTTTCCTCAAAAATAAGCCCAGCCTGATTTTAAGCATGCACCTAATATAAGCCCTACCCCAAAATAAGGCCCAGTGAAGGGTGGTTATGGCCAGTACAGGAGGGAGCAAGCCCCTGTGGGCCGAAACTGGCAGCAGACGGAGGCAGAGGTGTGATCCAGATGCACTGTGTGGACCATGTGAAAACCATTAGTTAGGCCAGAGCCAGCAGCCAACTGCAGGAGGCTCATCTTTGTATCTCTCAGCTTGCCTGCAGCCTCTGCAGTACATTGGGATCACCTGCCTTCTTGCGCCTCTACTCCGTCTGCTGCCGAAGTTGCCGCAGGAACTTGAGCTCCCACCGCTGGCCAGCACTCCTGCTCCCCGACTCCGCCTGCCTTCTCTCCCACCTCTGCTTCTGCCTGCTGCTTACACGGGTAATCGACTCACCTGTGCTGCACAAGCTGTGGCTGCTCCAGACACCGTCGGCCTGTGCGCACTTCCCCCCTCTATTGCTCGCGCAGGTGGGTGGGGTGCCCAGCCCTACTGACCACCCAGAAATTGTGTTTCCATGAAAATAAGACCTAGTGCTTATTTTGGGACCCAAAAGAGTAAGTAAAGGACCCCATGTAAATGTATTACCAATAAGGACCACCCATTGAGTACAGTTTGTCAAGCAGTTACAAATCAAGCCATCCAACTCAGTACTGATTTTCATCCCACCAGGTTTCCATAATAGCAACTATATCCTATGTACTTTCAAGTTCATCCTGTTTGTTCCCTAAACTTTGAGCGTTCGTATATAGGCATTTGAGTCCTTTATGGATCTTGGGTATGTTTCTTATATCTCCTACTTTGTATCTGGGTTTTCCATCCTTTCCATACTTCTCTGTGTTTTTCCTTTTTTTCTTCTTTCTCTTTACTCCCTACCTCCTTGGTCATCTAGTGGTTTTTTGCTTGGAATCAGATTCTATAGGTCTTGAAGATTGGAATCCCCCCTCAATTTTAATTTAAAGCCCTTCTGATAAGATGAGATAGTTCTTTGCCAAATATATTCTTTCCAGTTCTTAGGAGGTTCACTCCATCCCTTGCCAGCAATGCTTCATCTAGATAATGCAGACCATGGACTAGGAAGCCCAAAGTCATGCCCCTGGTGGAGACTGACTCTGAGGGAGAGAAGGAACAGCTGTCGGAGTGGAAGTGTGGCTCCAGAGGTTGTGAAGGAGGCTGAGGAAGGGCAAAGGCCGGCTGGGCAGTCAGAGGAAGACCCAGGCCCGTCCCCTCTCCATCCTAGGGCATGCAAGGAGGAGAGGATAAGGGAGAGATGTGGTCTACTTAGGAGGAGAGGGGCTTGATCTTCATGGGCTGCAGCTGTGACAACTGAATAAGGGAACGGACCTACGTACTGATGAATGCTGGAAACAAAGCGTGGAAATATCTCTATGGTTCTCTGAGTTTGGTGGCCTTCTCATGTGTGTTATCTGTGGACATCCTCCAGCCCTTATCTTGCCTGGTTTGTGTTGCTTTTTCCCTTCTTGTAGCTGTATGCGAGTTTTTTTGTCTTCTATCAAGGATATTCAGAGCTTGGAAGCCAAGTGAAGGAATAAAAGGGCTTTGCCCGTTTTCTGTGACTGTTTGTTTTATATCCCACTCTGGGTCATCACACCCAAGTTCTCTTGAGGACAGCAGTTTTTAAGCCAGTGGTTGGTTTCTAAAGTCTTTTGATCTCTCATTAGATGTTGGCTTTTTGTTGGAAGTAGATTCAAAATACCACTTGTGCTCCTAATTCTTTAACTTTCTTCTCTAGCTGTTCGTAATCTTGTCTTTAGATTGATTGTTGTATCCTTCCTCCCCATATGAAGGGGAGGACATGGTTAATAATCTGTGGGGTTGAATATTTTAGTAACTTTCTTAACTACATCTTTGATTTTTGCTCCAGAGAGAAAACATACCTTCCTAAATTGACAGTTTGGTCTGCAGACTATAGTTTCTGTTCCCCAAAGAATTGAATCTCCTATCACCAACATTTACCTTTTCCCCAAATGTTGGGTTGTGCCTCCTTTTTAAAAACTATTGATGACTGCTTTTGATAGGTGTCTGCATATTTTCTTCCAGGAGGAGACTGACCACAATGTTCAGTTCCAGAGGGGCTTCACTGGAATGAATGCCATCTCTAGCTTTATGGTTGGCCATAAACAGCACTCTGTGGATGGTTTACAAAGTAAGCATTATTTGCATATTGCCCCCAATGACCTGATTTCTCTTTACCATCCCCAAATTGAGGGAGAACTGAATTAGTCTTGAATTAGCCTAACCCTATCAAGCTCGAACTCCAAGCTGTGGGCAGTCTGCCTGCAATAATGCATTTTAACCACTCTGCTACCAGGGCTTTTTAAAATACCTCATGATGCCATAGAAGGGTTTCATCAAGGTTTAAGAAATTGCTTGACTCTTTATCCCAGACCTAATTACAGCTCAATAAGTCAGGTGTGAACACTCACCTTTCATTGCCATCTCAACCTTTTCTCTGTCAACTTGAGAATATACTATATTCTCAGCCCAGACACTCCAGTGTAAGTAAACATCAGAATAACACCTTTTTACAATTTCCTTTACAGGTTGTCCTCAACTTTATGACCACAGTTGAGCCCAAAATTTATGTTTAGTGAGAAATTTGTTAAGTATGTTAAGACCCCTCACATCCTGGACATAAACTGCTTCAACTTCCACCCTCAAAACAACACTATAGAGCCCTGCACACCAGAACAACTAGAAGAAAGGACAGTTTTTCCCCCGAATGCCATCCCTCTACTAAACAAATAATTCCCTCAACATGTTCAAGTATTACAAAGTCTGCACTATTATCACTATTAATCTTCTCACCACTCCTTATCACCATCCTCTCCCACTTGCGACTGTATGACTATAACCTTGTCGCTTGTATCCTAATGATTTTTATTGACTGTTTCCTAGTATGATTTCATTGCTTATTGTTCCCTATGATTATCATTAAGTGTTGTACCTGATGATTCTTGACTCTTGACTGATGGATCTTTTCTTTTATGTATAGTGAGAGCATTTGCACCAAGGGAAATTCCTTGTGTGTCCAGTCACACTTGGCCAATAAAGAATTCTATTCTAAGTGACTTTTGTCCCATTTTACGACTTTTCTTGCCACATTTGTGAGGTGAATCACTGCAGGGGTTAAATTAGTGACAGGGTTATTAAGTGAATCTGGTTTCCCCATTGACTTCGGTTATGAAAAGGTCGCAAAAGCGGATCACTCAACCCCAGGGCCACTGCACTGGCCTGACATCTGCCGCACACTGCCTAACTATCTGTGACCTCTCAGCCACCCCACACATTTGGGTACTCTCCCTGTCCTGCATTTGATCTCTTGTACAGACCCCTAGCCCATCTCTTCACCTGGCAGTGGCCACTTACCTGCCTGACTTGGCTTGTGGGAAGTTGGCAAGGAGCATTGGTCATCGGAATCGACTTCCTCCCAGCTTCTCCATTGCGTTGTGACAAGCTTTCCTTAAACATGGGAAATGGTCATGCTTTGGCCGCAGCTGTTCTAAATGGCAGTTCTAAAACAGCCTTAATGTTTCCAAATTTCAACCCAAAAGGAATGATGGGCCCTCTACTTTGGATGCGTCTTATGCACATTGCTTCAAAAAGATTTTTGCCCTACTATGTACTGTTTTGTGCAATTTCAATAAAAAATCAGGACCCAAAGCAAATCTAGATTCACTGCAATGACAGTATGGATGGGAGTGGGTATCCTGCTAAAGCATAGTGGGAGACACTTCCCTGGTGGGCTCAAAGGCTACCATTTCCCCTCCATGGAGACCTTGGGGTGAAGATGGTCCCAAGGGAAGACCCAGCAGCCAACAAGGAAATTTAATGTCATGATGCAAACTAGCCTAATGTAGTTGCTTCTTTAATGCCCGATGCAAGAACATAAATCACATTTTATCTGTCTTCACTTCACCCCTTTATCCCCCTGGAAATACATGAAAGGCAGCATATCTGAAGGAGGAGAATTGAATTCATGATTTCAGGTGTGGGGGATGCATATATGTATTGCATTTATACAAGCACACGCTGCAATAGGAGCAGAAAAATAACAAAGAGGTCAAGAAAGAGCCTCCCAGCTCCTCCAAAGGCAGCATATATGCGCTTGTCCGTAATAATATCAGGTCTCCTGCTTGAGCAGGGGGTTGGACTAGAAGACCTCCAAGGACCCTTCTGGCTTGGTTGTTCGGTTAGCTGACAAGGGAGCTTCCTGCATATGTCCAAAACCACCTTCAGAACCTCACTGGGCTCCAGCATCAGATTATCTCAGATATTTAGTGCAAAACAAGAACATTAAAACGATTTCAAACCTCAAAAGTGGCTTTTGGCGGGAGGTGGGGGGAGACATATAAGGTTAAAAGCTATGGAACTGCTCCAAGGAGAAGCAGCAGGACCAGGAACCCCTCCAGCCTTTGGGGCGCCGCATTAAATGGGAAAAGCCCCCCTGGAGGCGGTGGGGGCCCTGCAGCCCCGGGTCCCGCTTCCTGGGGGGGGAGGGGGGCATTCAACGGAAGGGGGAGGCAGAGCTGGGGCGGCTGCAAGGGGCGCAACCTCCCGAGGGGCCACGGAGGGAAAGCTTCGCCTTCCTGGAGGTCAGCAGAGGCCGAGGAATATTAAAGGGGGGGTTCTTGGGGGGGAGGAGGCGGGAAAGGGGGGCGAGGGAGCTGGATTGGGGGGTCCCCCTCGCTGCCTGGAGGCCGGAGCCCCTTCAGCTCCGCCTGCCTGGATGCCCTCCCCGCTTTGCCTAGGGGGAGACCCCGGAGGGAGGAAATCCGCAGCCTCAGAAGGGCCCCCCGGCCGCCGCCAGACTGGATGCGGGGGGGGGGACACCGGACCCCGAGGACGAAAGGGAGACCCCGCCGCCTCTTCGCAAGAGACCTGGCAGACATTCAACACCGCGCACGCGCCCTCCGGCTCCTTACAGAAAGGAGGACGCCGATTGGTCGCTGTTGGGATGGCAGCGATTGGCAGAAAGACTGCTTGGGGCGGTTCCCGCAATGGGACAGGCAGAGCTTCCGGGGAAAAGGGCATGAAGTCTCCGGAACTTAGACGGGCAACGAACCCGCTGCCTGAATCGGCGATAGAAGAGCCCGGATGATGCAGGTTTGGCGCAGAGGATGCTGGGAGTCGCAGTCCGGGGTTGTTTTTTTCATGAGAAGAGAGGCCTGGGAGCCCGAGGCCTAGACTGGCGGGGGCGGTTGGAGGGAGGCCAGGTCCGCCTCTAGCAAGCCCGGAAGGCCCGTGAGAGGCGAAGGCCTGAGCCTCCCCTGCGGGGAAGGGGACGCAGCCGTGACCCGCCTCTCTTTCTTCCCCTCAGGAGGACGGAGGAGCCCGGCGTGGGGAGGAAGGAGGCGCCGCCCAGGTGGAGAGCGGCCCGCGCGGAGCAGCCCTGCCCGCTTCCAACGCGGGTTCTCCGGGAGACGGCGGGGAAGGGCCGAGAGGGTCCAGGGCTGCACGAGAGATGAGCCCAGGGGAACCCCGGCGAAGGCGGCTGCCCGGAGGGCGATCTGTGGAGGAAGAAACGGGCGGAGACCCCGAGACGGGCCTGGAGAGCGGAGGGTCCCTCGGAAGACCCGGGAATCCCCAGAGGATCCAAGAGGAAAGAAAGAGATATCAGTGCCCGGAATGCGAGAAATCCTTCACAAGAAATGGAAATCTTAAAAGGCACCTAAGCATCCACACAGAAGAGAAACGTTATAAGTGCCCAGAGTGCGCAAAGAGCTTCAGTCGGAGGGAAAACCTTTATAGACATAGAATAACCCATTCAGGAGAAAAACAGTATAAATGCCTGCAGTGTGGAAAGACCTTCAGTAGTTTTAGCAACCTTGATATACATCAAAGGATCCATTCAGGAGAGAAGCCATATAAATGTTTGGAGTGTGGAATGAGATTCTATCAAAGGAGCAGCCTTTATACACATCAAAGGATCCACACAGGGGAGAAACCTTATAAGTGCCCGGAGTGCGGAAAGAACTTCAGTCAGTTGGGAAATCTTTCTAGACATCAAAAGATCCACTGGAGAAAGAAACAGAATAAATGTCTGGAAAGCGGAGGGTCCATTAGGACACCCAGGATTCCCCAAAGGATCCAAGAGGGAGGAATGAGATATCAGTGCTCAGAATGTGAAAAATCCTTCAAAACAAATTCACGTCTTCAAAGTCACCTAAGGAGCCACTCAGGACAGAAACCTCATAAATGCCTGGAGTGTGGAAAGAGCTTCAGTGAGAGGGGAAACCTTTATAGACATCAAAGGATCCACACAGGAGAGAAACGTTATAAGTGCCTGGAGTGTGCAAAGAGCTTCAGTCAGTTGGGAAACCTCTCTAGACATCAAAGGGTCCACACAGGGGAGAAACATTATAAGTGCCCAGAGTGTGGAAAGAGCTTCAGATATAGCAGCAGCCTTTACACACACCAAAGAATCCACACAGGAGAAAAACGTTATGAATGCCCGGAGTGTGGAAAGAGCTTCAGTCAGAGCAGAAGACTTTATAAACATAGAATAACCCATTCAGGAGAAAAACAGTATAAATGCCTGCAGTGTGGAAAGACTTTCAGTAGTTTTAGCAACCTTAATAGACATCAAAGGATCCACTCGGGAGAGAAGCCGTATAAATGTTTGGAGTGTAGAAAGAGTTTCAGTGAGAAAGGAACCCTTTATATACATCGAAGAATCCACTCAGGACAAAAACAGTATAAATGCCTGGAGTGTGGAAAGAGCTTCAATCAGAGGGGAAACCTTTATACACATCAAAGGATCCACACAGGGGAGAAACCTTATAAGTGCCCAGAGTGTGGAAGGAGCTTCAGACGGTTGGAAACCCGTTCTAGACATCAAAAGATCCACTGGAGAGAGAAACTGAATCAATGCCTGGAAAGTGGAGGGTCCATTGAGACACCCAGGATTCCCCAAAGGATCCAGGAGGGAGGAATGAGTTATCAGTGCCCGGAATGTGAAAAATCCTTCAAAACAAATTCATGCCTTCAAAGTCACCTAAGGAGCCACTCAGGACAGAAACCTCATAAATGCCTGGAGTGTGGAAAGAGCTTCAGGGAGAGGAGAAGCCTTTATAGACATCAAAGGATCCACACAGGAGAGAAACCCCATAAATGCCTGGAGTGTGGAAAGAGCTTCAGTGAGAGGGGAAGCCTTTCTAGACATCAAAGGATCCACACAGGAGAGAAACCTCATAAATGTCTGGAGTGTGGAAAGAGCTTCAGATATAGCAGCAGCCTTTACACACACCAAAGAATCCACACAGGAGAGAAACGTTATGAATGCCTGGAGTGTGGAAAGAGCTTCAGTCTGTTGCAAAACCTTTCTATACATCAAAAGATCCACTGGAGAGAGAAACTGAATTAATACCTGGAAAGCGGAGGGTCCATTGGGACACCCAGGATTCCCCAAAGGATCCAGGAGGGAGGAGTGAGATATCAGTGCCCGGAATGTGAAAAATCCTTCAAAACAAATTCACGTCTTCAAAGGCACCTAAGGATCCACTCAGGACAGAAACCTCGTAAATACCTGGAGTGTGGAAAGAGCTTCAGATATAGCAGCAGTCTTTACACACACCAAAGAATCCACACAGGAGAGAAACGTTATGAATGCCTGGAGTGTGGAAAGAGCTTCAATATGAGTGGAAACCTACATAGACATCAAAAGGTCCATTTGAATAAATGCCTGGAGGGCGGAGGTTTAGGGCCTAGTTGTCCTCTCACACCTTTCATTGCCATCTCAACCTTTGTCAAGAAACCCTTGGTTTACTACGAAACTATGTGATCGGGCAAGTTTTTGGGAGAGTTAAATAAGGGGGTGGGGAATTCTGCCTCTGCTTACCAGCATCCCTTGGTATTTGTCTGGCTGGCATCCTATCAGTGTGTGAGACTTGAGGGCTGCTTGGAAACTGAAATAGTATTTGTTGTGTGACCAAGGAGACAGCAATAAGCCCGGGCGTGGCTTAGCTCAACTGCAGTTGGACCAGATTTCTTTTCAGGTGGGGAGGGGTAGTAGAACTCCTTAGCATCAGAGGAGTGTTAATAATAATAAACAAAATACTAATGCTGTGATGGTCATTTCAAAAAATCCTTTCTTTGTGAGCACTTAGAGACCAAGAACATCATATGGGCCAAATTTCCAGTTTGTAGGCTTTAGGGTTCTGGAAATTTTGGGATGATGCGTGAGTGGTATTTCACGTTTATATATATTCTCAGCCCAAATACTCAAGTAAACGTCTGAACATCATTTTACAATTTCCTTTACAGGTTGTCCTGTAAAGCCATTGCTGGGCTGAGCCAAGTCTGCTTTTTGTGCTGCAACTCACCTGCTTTTTCAATCCCAGAGCCTTCCAAGATGCCCCAGAGCTGCTGCGTATTTGTTCCTTGGTCTTCTTGATCTCCTCCCTCCAACTTGTGAAGAGCTTGCACCAACTCTGCCACAACACTCCCACAGCTTGCACGGAGAAAGTCAGTGGGGAACCCAGTAGGGACTGTCAGGTTGCATGAGTGCCCCCCCAATCTGCACATCCTTCCTGTCCTCTGCAACCAGACATTGGCTCTTGCCCACCCTCCCCGACATCTGCTGCACACTGCCTAGCTATCTGCGACCTCTCAGCCACCCCACACACTCTGGTATTCTCCCTGGCCTGCATCTGGTCTTTTGCACACGCCCCTTGCTCATCTCTTCACCTGGCAGAGGCCACTTACCTGCCTGGCTTGGCTTGTGGGAAGTTGGTAAGGAACATTGGCCATTCATCGACTTCCTGCCAGCTTCTCCATTGCGTTGTGACAAGCTTTTCCACAAGCGTTGGAAATTACCGTCCTTTGGCCGCAGCTGCATGGCAATTCTAAAACAGCCACAACATTTCCAAATTTCAACCCCAAAGGAATGATGGGCCATCTACTTCGGGTGCGTCTTATATCTTTATCTTTATTTAATCTTATATACCGCCCCCTCTCCCAGCGGGACTCAGGGCGATGTGCAGCCGAATAAAATACAAATATAAATACAAATACAATGTTTAAAATGAATTTAAAAAGAATTAAATAATTGGCTGGAAAAATTAAAAATTGGCTGGAAAAATTAAATTTATCAAAGGATTAAAAAACTTATCAAAGGATTAAAAAACTGAAAACCATTAAGGTCAAATTAAAAACCCTACACTAGGCCAGACTGGCTTGATGGAATAAGGTCTTTAGCGCACCGGAAGGTTAATAGGTCAGGGATGGTCCTCATCTCGGGGGATAATTAGTTCCAGAGAGAGGGTGCCCATCCCAAAGAGAAGGCCCGGACCCTCAGGGTCGCCAGCCGGCGGCACCCCGAGGAGGCCCGCCTATTATAGAGGTACATTGCTTCAAAAAATTTTTTTTGCCCTACTATGCACTGTTTTGTGCAATGTGAATGAAAAAAAACGACACAAAGCAAATCTAGATTCACTGCAATTCTTTATTAGACGGTATGGAAGGGAGTAGATATCCTGCAAAAGAATAGTGGGAGACAGTTCACTGCAGAGCAATAGATATATGTATACATTACAGGAAAGAGGGACCATATTAGAGAATAGAAAGTGATGCATGCATATTGGTAAGTAATAAAGCTCAGATTGATCCCTGCTTTTCTGTCATCTGCAGAGAACCATAGTCTTAAAAGAAACACTTGGATCTTGAGATTAAGGAGTTGCTACTGGAACACTCTGAGGAACAATGAGGAAATTTACCAATTTTCATTGTGCCCACAGTTCTTTCCATGCGCCTGGAAATTAATTCTCTCCTGGGTTAATCCTTCCCTTGACAATAAGACTGATCCTTCTGTATCTTTTGACACACCCCGTCCTTCCATACAGAGAATAAACTGCACTCTTGATTACTGAGTCAATGCAGCCTGATCCATAGTGCTACCTTTCCTCTCGTTAGCAATTCAAGTTATGTGGGCAGTAATTTTTGCCTCTTATGATGACTATTGCAGGAATATGGTCCTTGCTAAGGGCCTAGCAACAGGGTTTTTTTCCATATGATTGTACTTGTAACATATTTTTATCATAACCTTCTGGTATAGGTTTTCTGCCTTAGCATGTAGATGCTTGTAATTTTCTAACTGCAAAATAAGGAACTTTTTCAAGTGTACATGCTAGATGTTTCCACTGGCTGAAATCGTACCTTTTCACAAAAGATTTATGTGGCTCGTGACACCTTTTTCCATGCAGACAACCTCCTTTTCATACAATGCCCTTCTCAATGGCTATGCTTCATATTAATGGGGTGTTTAACTTACTGTCATGTCTCTGATATTCCTGACGGAGATTGGGGGAGAGAAAGAAAGACTTCTGCTGCTTTCCTCGCATGAAGCCCAAAGTCTCCCCCTGTGATGATCAAGACCAGTCATTGTGCAGAGTGCCAAGATGTCTGACTGCATGGGCAGTGTTTATTATGCCTTTGGGGTGCCGCATTAAATGGGAAAAGCCCCCCTGGAGGCGGTGGGGGCCCTGCAGCCCCGGGCCCCTCTTCCTGGGGAGGGAGGGGGAGGCAGAGCTGGGGTGGCTGCAAGGGGCGCAACCTCCCGAGGGGCCACGGAGGGAAAGCTTCGCCTTCCTGGAGGTCAGCAGAGGCCGAGGAATATTAAAGCGGGGGTTCTGGGGGGGGAGGAGGCGGGAAAGGGGGGCGAGGGAGCTGGATTGGGGGGTCCCCCTCGCTGCCTGGAGGCCGGAGCCCCTTCAGCTCCGCCTGCCTGGATGCCCTCCCCGCTTTGCCTAGGGGGAGACCCCGGAGGGGGGAAATCCGCAGCCCCAGAAGGGCCCCCCGGCCGCCGCCAGACTGGATGCGGGGGGGGGGACACCGAACCCCAAAGATCAAAGGAAGCCCTCCGCCTTACCTTCACGGGTGAAGATAACAAGAATCGACATCGCGCAGGCGCCCTCTGGCTCATTGAAAGGGAGGAGGGCGCCGATTGGTCGCTCTGGGGACGGCGGCGATTGGCAGGAGGACCCCTTTGGGCGGTTCCTCCAGAGGAACAGGCGGTGCTTGGGCAGAAAGGCGCGTAAAGCCTCCACTTCCGGGAGGCGATAGAAGAGCCCGGATGATGCAGGTTTGGTGCAGGGGATGCTGGGAGTCACAGAGGCTTGGGAGCCAGAGGCCTAGTGGGGAGGGGACGGGGGAGACGGGACGCTGGGAGGGAGGGAGGCCGTGTTCGTCTCCAACATGCTTGGAAGGCCCGTGAGAGGCGGAGGCTTCGGCCTGGGTCTCCCCTGCGGGAAAGGGGACGCAGCCGTGACCCGCTTCGCTTTCTCCCCCGCAGGAGGACGGAGGAGCCCGTCGGGAGAAGGAAGAAGGCGCCGACCGAGTGGAGGAGCAGGACAGCGGGCCAGGCGGAAGAGCCCTGGCCGGGCCCGGCGCGGCTTCCCCTGCAGACGGAGGGGAAAGGCCAGGAGGCCCCGGGGCTGCAGAAGGGATGAGCCATGGGGGACTCCAGGCAAGTGGACTGCCCGGAGGGCAATGCGGGGAGGAGGAAACGGGCGGAGACCTCGAGACGGGCCTGGAGGGCGGAGGGTCCCTTAGAGGACCCGGGAATCCTCAGAAAATGCAGGCGGCAGATAATAAGTATCAGTGCCCAGAATGCGAAAAATCCTTCAAGAATAATGGCTATCTTCAGAGCCATCAAAGGATCCACTCGGGAGAGAAAACTTATAAATGCCTCCAGTGTGGAAAGAGCTTCAGCTATTTCGGAAGCCTTTGTAGACATCAAGAAAAACCAAATTGCCTGGAGGACGGAGGTTCCCTCAGAAGAGCCCGGACGCCCCGAAGGACCCAGGAGGGAGGAAAGGAATATCAGTGCTCGGAATGTGACAAATCCTTCAAAAATAATGGCTGTCTTCAAAAGCATCTAGGAATCCATTCATTAGAGAAAACTTATAAGTGCATGGAGTGTGGAAGGAGCTTCAGTTACTTGGCAAACCTTTGTAGGCATCAAAGGGTTCATTTGATAGTGGAACCAAATAAATGCCTGGAGGGCGGAGAGTCCTTCGCAAAACCTGGGAATCCCCAAAGGATCCAGGAGGTAGAAAGGAAATATCAATGCCCAGAATGCGAAAAATCCTTCAGAAGAAAAGACCATCTTGAAAGCCATCTATGGATCCACTTAGGAGACCAACCATTTAAATGCCTGGAGTGTGGAAAGAACTTCAATCATAGGAGCAACTTCGATAGACATCAAAGGATCCACTCAGGAGAAAAACCTTATAAATGCCTGGAGTGTGGAAAGAGCTTCAGTCAGAGGAGTGGCCGTGATAGCCATCTAAGAACCCACACAGGAGAAAAACCAAATAAATGCCTGGATTGTGGAAAGAGCTTCAGTGATAGAAGCAACCTTTATAGACATCAAAGGATCCATTTGATAGAGAAACCGAATCAATGCCTGGAGGACAGAGAGTCCTTTGGAAGACCCAGGAATCCCCAAAGGATCCAAGAGGGAGGAGAGAAATATCAGTGCCTGGAATGTGAAAAATCCTTCAAAAAAAATATTGATCTTGAAAACCATCTAAGAATCCACACAGTAGAAAAACCTTATAAATGCTTTGAGTGTGGAAAGAGTTTCAATCATATTAGCAGCTTATATAGACATCACAGAATCCATTTACAAAAACTGTACGAATGCTGGGAATGTGAAAAACCCTTCAAAACAATTCAAATCCTTGAAAAACATGACGGCATTCACTCCAGAAAAAAACCAAATAAAGGCCTGGAGGGTGGAGGGTCTTTTGGAAAACCCAAGAATCCCCAAAGGATCCACGAGAGAGAAAAGAAATATCACCCGGAATGTAAAAAATCCTTCAAAAAAAAATAACTATCATGAAAACCAGCTAAAAATCCACACAGGAGAAAAACCTTATAAATGCCTCGAATGTGGAAAGAGCTTCAGTCAGATAAGCAGCCTTTTTTTAGATAAAAGGATTCACTCAGGGGAGAAACCGTATCAATGCCTGGATTGTGGAAAGGGCTACAATTGGAGAGGACACCTTATTATACATCCACTACAATGCTAAGAGTCCACTTCGGACTGAAAAAGCAAAAACGCCTGGGGTGTAGAAAGAGCTTCAGTGAGAGGAGAACAGATGGAAGACTCAGGAATCTTCAAAGAATCCACGAGGGAGAAAAAAAATAATGCACAGAATGTAAAAAATCTTTCAAAACAAATAGAGGTCTTGAAAACCATCTAATAATTCACGCAGGAGAGAAAACATTTCAATGTCTGGAGTGTGGAAAGTGCTTCATTCAGAAGAGCAACCTTAATAGACATGAAATGATTCACACTGGAGAAAAACCACATAAATGTCTGGAGTGTGGAAAAAGCTAGGAGAGGAAGTCTTTATGGGCATCAAAGAATCCATATAGGAAAAAAATCATATACCATGTTTCCCAACAATAAGCCCTGGCCTGATTTTTAAGCGTGCGGCTAATATCCGTACCCAAAAAATGAACCCTAGTGAAAAGGTGGGCATGGCCAACACAGGAGGCAGCAAGCCCATGCGAGTCAACTGTCTGGCAGCACCACAGCCCACACAGCACAGATGAGTTGATTACCTGTACAAGCAGCAGGTGAAAGCAGAGGCAAGTGGGGAGACTGCTTAGAGTCAGGCCAGAGCAGTAGCTGGCCGTGAGAGGCTCACCTTCGCATCTCAGCTTGCCTGCAGCTCACACAATACATTGGTATCATCTTCTAGTACTTATTTTGGTGTCCAAAAGAAAATAAGACAGGGTCTTTTTTGGGGGGAAACATGGTAAAATACCTTGAGCTTACTAAAGATGCAAACCTCTGTCAACATCAAAGAGTCCACATAGAGAGATCCCCTATAAATGCTGGAATGTGGAATGTGTTTCAATGTGAGAGGAACTCTGTATAGACATCAAATGTTTGACACAGGAGAAAAACCATGCCTGGACTGAGGGGGAAGTTTCAGTTCAAACCAGCAGCTTTATTCACATCCATCCGAGGAAAAACACCTACATCCCTTGAGTGTAAAAAGAACTTTACTCAGTAGTCACCTTCATCGACATCAAAGGGTTCCTCCCATGGGGGGAAATGCTACATATGATGCCTGAGTGTGGAAAGATCTTCAGTCGGATACATGTGTGAGTAATTGAATTGAACTGTTCATATATGGTCAGTTTTTCAAAGAAGCTGTTTACTCTCTGTTGTGTTTAATTCTAGTATAGTCTTGTTTCAGTTGGGATTTCTTACTTTGTTCATCGAGTTTCAAAATAAGAATTGCTTCTAGTCCCTTTACTTTTTCTCCTAGTACTTTATAGGATTTACATTAGATACGCATGTAGTTTGAGTGCTCTGTGGGCATAAGTTCAAACGTATGACATGTTTGCAAGTCACTATAATGTCAGTCTCTTACGTCCATGATTTTTTGTTAAATAATAAAAATGTCTAAAAACTTACTTTCCCTGTTGCAAAATATCAGTTTGAAATATAGTAGTTTACAAAAGTTCTTGACCCTGAAATCATTCAGCCCACCTTAGAAGCAGCCAGCCAGGATGTCTTGTGGCCAGTCAGTGAACCTGCAAGCCAGGTCTTGGATGTATTCAGCCACTCTTCTCCATCCCTGGCTAATGGTCTTGATGCCATCTCTAGTTTTATGGTTGGCCAGGGGGTCCTTGAACCGCTTGAGGAGCATGCCATGAAGTGGTTAAAGTTCCTCAGCTCCATGGTATCATTGTGGGGAGTGATTCTCCACTGTGAAGTGGCCCCTTCTAGGGCCATGGTGACATATCTCACTTTGGCACCTTCCATGTTTCTACTACTACATGTAGCTGCAAATCTGGGCCAAGAAGGACTCCAGTTACTGTGGGGTCCCTGTTAAATTTAATGCCCACCAGTGGTGTCTTATGAGCCCTCCTCCTCACCGGTGCTAACCCTGCAAGGGGAGCAGGTTGAGCTGCCCCCTCTGGTACTAGGGCCACACAGGTTGCTGCTGCTGTAGGGCTGGCCATGGTCCTGTGCTCATGTCAGATGTGGCTGCCCAATCAGCCACTGTGGCTGGAGGTGGAATCTAAATTTTCCACTCAAGAAGACAAAGCTATTTCCTTCATTTTCCATCCCTCTTCCATGACCAGTCCAAATCCAGCCAATGTGATGCCGAGATGTTTTGAGGTGTTTGGGCTGGTAAATTTCCACACTCGGAATAAATAGCCTTGAAGATGCCTGGCACAAACTGATTCCATGTTGATCTGTTCTTCCTCAGCTGTCATTTCTCCCTTCCTAATTCCCACAATAGCTTATTGCCCATTTGTCCCTCTGCCCCCTAGTCCTTTGATGGCAGGACACTAGTGAGGTGTCAAGCCAAAGATGATGGAGCTGACAGGGTCCTTGGAAAAGGTGGAGAGGCAAGAAAGGAGAAATGGGTTTGGGGAGTGTGATGGAATAGCTGGGGGGGGGTAGCTGACCCAACCCTGCTTGCTACTGCAATATAGTTTGAAGTTATCTTTCATGACAGTTTTATATACTGCCCTAAAACTGGACCACCTTAAAAGTAGGCCAAAACAGTCCCTCCCCCCAAGTGAACCCCCTAAGGCCCAAACTTTCCTGAAAGAAACCTCCAAAACTAATCCAATCAGCCAGAAAAACAGCCCAGCTGGCAACTGCCAAGCCAGCATTGCAACTCAAATCTCCCAAACTGCTCTTCTAGACATGGCAGTTTAAACTTAGCCTATTTAAACTGTTGCAAATCCTGGAGATAGAATGTGGAGATTCTTGGATTAAGGAATGGAATTGGCACATTTCTCCACAGAGATAGTACTCATCACCTGGACAAGATGGTTTATATCCCAGAATTTTGAAGGAGCTGGCAGGTGTAGTTTTGGAACCACTGAATGTAATCTATGAATGGTAGTTCTTTTCAGACAGTATCATTTCAGACAGATGGTTATCATTTCTTTTAAAAACCTCCAGTGATAAAACACCCACAACTTCTGGAGGCAGGCAGTTCCACTGGTTAATTGTTCTCACTGTTAGGAAGTTTCTCCTCAATTCCAGGTTGCTTCTCTCCTTGATTAGTTGCCACCCACTGCTTCTTGTCTTGCCTTCTGGTGCTTTGAAAGTAAGTTTGACCCTCTCCTCTTGGTGGCAGCCCCTCAAATACTGGAACAATGTTATGATGTCGCCTTATGTACCCCGTAGTCCTTTTCTTTTTGAGAACCGTTGGTTGGGGTGTCACAAGCGTGGAGCAAAACCCTCCTATTCCATTCTTGGTCCCATCGCTTGCTCTGTGCGAGATGCTCTTGGGGACTTATGAGTTTAAGAAGCAGCCCTGGGTTCTGTTCACACGTTTCTAAGTCACCCATTATGACTCAGGGTGGTGAATTCAGAAGCCATGGATGGCCCTTACATTGTGACATCATCCTGTGAATAAGGCAGCTAAAATGCATAATCCCAATAAAATAATTTCTGTAGCTCTCAGTCTTGGTGCTTTCTCAAGTTGGCTGTTTGCTTGCAGATGTTTCATGACCAAACTATGTACCATCATCAGTGCTAGTGAGTGAGTGGCTTGCTACCCTCTTATACACAGTAACTTGCCCTGCCATTGTTGTTTCGTGATTGCAGTCCTCTCCTTAATATTTGCTTGATTAAGGTATTGTTTTCTGCTGTATTTTTTGTCTGGTGTTACTCCTTATCTAGGTGTTGACCATTGGAAAGGAAGTATTCTGAGCTTTTTGTTTTTTAGCTTTTTATTATCTTTTTTTAATGGTGTGCATTTGTGGGTTATCTGTGTGACTATTGATGGCTGAGTTGCATAATTTGTGTCACTGCAACAATGGCATCCTTTGTGATGTGATGTGTGTGCAATTACATCATTCACACAATGACATTAAGGGGTGGGGTTCTGCATGGGATGGCCCCTTGTTGCCTCTTCTCCTACAGGGGTGCCGAAAGAGAGCCCCAAAGCTTCTGAAATTTCTCTGAACTACCTTTAATGGTAGCTTCCCATTTCTGAATGCTACAATTCAACCGGGCCCCTTTGCTACCTTCGAGCTTTCTCCTCTCAAACTGCACTTTTTATTATTATTATTTAAATTTATATACCGCCCTTCTCCCAGGGGACTCAGGGCGGTGTACAGCCCATCTAAAACCCACAAATATACAAAAATTTAAAAAGTATTAAATTAATCGGCTGATAAATCAAACTAAAAAGACCCCGCCCCCCCCTTAAAACCCCAATTTAAAATTAAATGCTATGGAGACCAAATTAAAACCATTATCTCAGCCCAGGCCGGCCTGCTCAAAGAGCCAGGTCTTCAACGCGCGCCTGAAGGCCCTCAGGTCCATGCCGGTATGGAGCTCCGGTGGCAGAGTATTCCAGAGGGCGGGGGCACCCACAGAGAAGGCCCTACCCCTCGGCGCCGCCAGACGACACATAGTGGCCGACGGCACCCGGAGCAGACCCTCTCTGTGGGAACGCACCGGCCTGTTGGAGATCACTGGCAGAATGCGGTCCTGGAGGTAACCTGGTCCCATGCCATGGGTCGCCCTAAAGGTCAAAACTAGAACCTTAAAGCAAACCCGGAGAGCCACCGGCAACCAATGCAGCTCGCGCAGGAGAGGCGTCACATGGGCGCTACGCGACGCCCCCATAATCACCCACACGGCTGCATTTTGCACCAGCTGGAGTCTCCGGATGCTCCCCGCGGGGAGCCCCATGTAGAGGGCATTACAATAGTCCAGGCGAGAGGTGACAAGGGCCTGAGTGACCGTACGCAAGGCGTCCCGATCCAGGAAGGGCCGCAACCGGTAGATCCGACGGATCTGATGAAACGCCCCCCTGGAGACGGCCGCGATGTGATGTTCAAGCGACAGCCGTACATCCAGGAGGACACCCAGGTTGCGAACCCTCTCTGCGGGGGGCAGAACTTCCCCCCCGATAGCCAGCGAAGGTGTCAGCTGGCTATATCGGGGCGCCGGAAACCACAGCCACTCGGTCTTGGATGGGTTGAGCCGAAGCCTGTTCCCGCCCATCCAATCCCGCACGGCCTCCAAGCACCTGGACATAGCCCCCACAGCATCGTTGGGGTGGTCTGGAGTAGAGATGTACAACTGGGTGTCATCTGCATACAGATGACACCTCACTCCAAGACCACGGATGATCTCACCCAGCGGCTTCATGTAAATGTTGAACAAGAGGGGAGAGAGGACCGACCCCTGAGGCACCCCACAAAGCAGGGGCCTAGAGGTGGACCTCTCCCCCCCCGCCAACACAAATTGCGAACGGTCGGAGAGGAAGGAGGAGAACCATCGAAGGACGGTTCCACCAATCCCCAACCCCTCCAACCGTCGCAACAGGATACTATGGTCGATAGTATCGAAAGCCGCCGAGAGGTCTAATAGGACCAGGACAGAGGAGAACCCTCTGTCACGAGCCCTCCAGAGATCATCAACCAACGCGACCAATGCCGTCTCAGTGCTATGTCCAGGCCTGAAGCCCAATTGGGACGGATCGAGGTAAGTAGCTTCCTCCAGGTACTGGGGGAGCTGACGTGCCACCACACTCTCAACAACCTTCGCCACAAAGGGAAGGTTGGAGACCGGACGATAGTTGTTTAAAATAGCTGGGTCCAGGGAAGGCTTCTTGAGGAGGGGGCGCACCACTGCCGCCTTCAGGGCAGCAGGGAGCACCCCCTCTCTCAAAGAAGCGTTGACAATCCCCTGGAGCCAGCCTCGTGTTGTCTCCCTGGCGGCCGAAACCAGCCAGGAAGGGCACGGGTCCAATAAACAGGTGGTGGCATTCAGACCCCCCAGCAGCCTGTCCACACCCTCGGCGGTCACAGGATCGAACTCCCCCCAGATAACACTCACAAGACCTGCCCCAGACACCTCCCCCGGGACCATCCAATTGGAGTCAAGCCCCTCCCGAATCTGAGCGATTTTATCATGCAGAAATCGGGAAAACTCCTCCGCCCTACCCTGCAAGAGGTCATCCCGCGCTCTCGGTTCAAGTAGAGAGCGGGTCACTCTAAACAGGGCGGCAGGCCGATTTTCTGCTGACGCAATAAGGGCGGAGAAATACGAAGATTTCGCCGCCCCTATCGCCACAAGGTAAGTCTTAATATGAGATCTCACCTGTGTTCGGTCAGACTCAGAATGGCTCGCCCTCCAAATGCCCTCTAGACGTCTTTTCCGGCACTTCATCTCCCGTAGCTCCTCCGTATACCACGGAGCCAAATGGGATCTGTGCCGGGTCAGAGGTCGCAGGGGCACAACTCGATCTAGAGCCCCGGCGGCCAACCCGTCCCAGGTGGCCACCAGGTCTCCAGGCGAGCTGTGAGCCAGAGACTCAGGAAATGGCCCAAGCTCCCTCTGGAACCGCTCCGGGTCCATCAGGCGCCTGGGACGGAACAATCTAGGTGGTTCCGCCTCCCTGCGGTGGGGGGTGGTGGAACGGAAGTCCAACCTAAGGAGGGAATGATCTGTCCATGACAAGGGTGTGATAACTAACTCCCCAAAATTACAGTCATTCAACCACTGCCCAGAGACAAAAATCAGGTCCAGCATGTGTCCTCCAATGTGAGTGGGGGCGGAAACTAACTGGGTCAGGTCCATGGCCGTCATGGAAGCCAAGAACTCCCGAACCAACCCCGAGGTTTCACCGGACGATGGCAAGTTGAAATCCCCCATGACCAAAAGCCTGGGGGTCTCAACCGCCAGCCCGGCTATCACCTCGAGGAGTCTGGGCAGGGCCGATGAGACGTGGCAGGGAGCCAGGTACGCCATCTGAACCCCTTGCCCCCACTTCACAAATAGAGATTCACAGCCAGCCGTCTGAGGGACAGTGGCCTCCCTAGGATAAAGGGCCTCCTTTATAAGCACCTCCACCCCTTCCCTGAACCCTAGGCTGGTGAAATGCAAGGAAACCTGGTGGGCACATCTCAACCAGAGGAACACCGCCCTCTGGGCCCAACCAGGTTTCGGTGACACCTACCAGGTCCGCGGCCTCCTCCTGAACCAAATCATGGATCAGGGGAGCCTTATTAACCACGGACCTGGCATTGCACAACAACAGCCGGGTATTCAGGGCCTGAGAATCCGGACAACCAGGGCTGCAGGATGGGTATGGAGGGTCGGAGCGCGCTACCGCTTGCAAACATCGGGAGCGCGATCCCCTTACCGGATACGGCCCTCTACCCCCAGCATATCTACCCCTCCCAGTCACCGTGCTGAAAAAATTAGCCCCCGGCTGCCCACCCCCAGTCTGCCACCCCGACACGGAAACCCCCGAGGCCCCCCAGGCGTGCGGGCCGGCCCGGCTGCCCCCAACCTCATGTGGGCTGTCTCCCCTGCCCACCCTGGATCCATTTATCCCATTTAAATAAAGCCTTTCCTCACCTCTAGGACTAGGAACTGAATCACAAAATAGGGATGACAGCCCAGTGGGTCAGCTTCTGGATTTCAACATTTTGTGGACATTTCCAATATATATATTTTTTGAAGAAAAATGTTTTCTTGAAATGTTCTTATTTTATAGTTCAAAACCGATTCTATATATAATATATAACTATATATATAATATATAACCGATTCGATGCTTTCTGTTTACAGAAGGGCCATCAAATGCTCAGAAGGCTGGAGTGTGAAAGGAATATAGCAATAGCACTTAGACTTATATACCGCTTTATAGTACTTTACTGCCCTCTCTAAGCGGTTTAAAGAGTCAGCCTCTTGACCCCAACAATTTGGATCCTCATTTTACCCACCTTGGAAGGATGGAAGGCTGAGTCAACCTTTAGTTTGGTGGGATTTGACCTAAATTGTGGGCAGCTGGCTGCAGAAGTAGCTTGCAATACTGCACTCTAACCACTGCGCCACAGACAGAGTCTCCTAATATGTTAGGTTTTTGGGTGCAGCTCAGAATTTGATAAATCCAATGAAACTCTGAACACGAGGCAGCTGATAAATCAGTCTTTAACTTGATCAAAGCAAGACTGGGTAATCTTAATCTCCCCCGCACTCCCACCCCTACCCCTTGAACAAGGAGCAAAAAACAGGCGTGTGCGCGAAACTTTTTCTTCTTCATATAGCTTTACACACTGCATAAATCATCATAGCTATAGAAACATAATTTCATATCCATGGTTCATGCAAACCTCATGATTTTCTCAGTGCTCTGAAAAGAATAGACATCTGGTGGGAAAAGAAGAATACATTTTCTGGCAATATAGCCCAGAGCTTTGTTAGGAGGTGCGATCTCACATTACATTACAACAAACAGGCAGAATTCACATTTTGCATTTTACAAGAAGTTACTTTAGCCAGGCTACTTGGTGGTTAGCCTGGAGGCCTTTATCAAATAGAGCATTAGGTTACAACGGAGCTCAGCAGCAAGGAATATCAAAAGCTGAGTTAGGTACACTCCGTATATGCTCTAATCCTTCATCCCAGGATATATTTAAGGCAGGGGGAGGGGGCAGAGGGAGAAGGCTAGACTGAGCTGAAGGAATAGGATTGATGCATTATTAAACTAAACTGAGGGGAGATGAGAGAGTCAGCCACTCAGAATACAAGAATTCAAAAGGTGACTAAGGAAGGGCACAAAGATACAGGACAGGGAAGAGGTGTATTGGCTGGTGATCCATTAGCACAGCATGCTCGCTGCTCGCGTGGATGGAATTCAAAAGTCGTCAGAACAATTTATAATGTTTTAAACTCACTTGTAAAATGCCCAGTCACTGGGAATGGGTGGCATTGTAAATTAAAGTACTATTTATTATAATACATAAAAAGATTCATATAATGAAGGAATCTTTGATGCTGGCAGTAATGATAACCTCGCCCACCTTTCCTTCTGTTGGGGAGAGAACCAGATGGCCAGGGGCATTTGGATTGGGGGTGCTGGTAGGGGAGACCCAGCAATAAAGAAAGCCCAGCTGCAAACCGCCACCCCCACTCCAAGAGAAGAGAAGGGGGCCACCCAGAGATGCCCGTGTGGCTGCACACCCAGCTCAGGGCAGACCCAGACCCAGACGGGGCTTCGTGGGGAGGGAAAGGGAGCAGCTCCGGGGAGAGAAGAGGCAGCCGAGGCAGAAAGGGTTCCAGCACTCGAAAACAGAAGCCGGCCATTGAAATGTCCATTTATTCCCACCTGTTGCATTCATCCCCATCTATTGCAGCCTCAGCCCCTTTGAACAGCCGATCTACAAGGGGATCGTCTGCCAAAGAGGCTCCCACCTGCAAACCTTCCTGTCGTCGCCCAGAGGAGGCGGTAGGCTTCACCCGGCCAGTGCAAAGACAGAGTGGGGAGGGGGAGCCAGATGAGAGGCAGGGGATGGGGGGGAACCAGAGGAGGAGCATGGGGGGAAACGGGGGGCGGGGGGACTACCCCATTGATCCCCGAGGTTGCTGTTAGAGCGACTGCCCGAAATGAAACGGCCCAGCAACTTGTAAAACACTCCACTTACGGCGGAGGGGTGAAGCCAAAGTGGGGGGGAGGAGCCCAGACGGGAGCAAAAAGCCCGGAGAAAGAACGACGATGCTTCAGCGAGCGAGGGGCGGGGTCACAGCGGCCCGGCCAATGGGATGGCATCGGAGGCGGGGGGGGCAATTCCTGCACCGGACCAGGTGTAGCTTGGCAAAAAAAAAAAAAGGGCGGGAAACGTTGAGGGAAAGAGGTTTTGAGGCTGGATGCTGAGACTGCGGGCCTCCCTCAGAAGAGAACTTGGGAGTAGTGGGGAAAGGGACAAGGAGTGGGAGGAATGGACTGGTGGGTGGGGGGTACTGGGCCATCTCTTGACCCTCCATCCACATCAAATAATTCACACAGATCCCTGAAAGGGGCTATGAGAGACGGAGGCTTTGGCCTTCCTCCCAGGGAAGGCAGGCTTGGGACTCCCCTCAGGGGAAGGGGATGAATCTTTGGCCACCTCTCCCTCCCCTTGCTCCCTTTAGGAGGATGGACACGTCAGAAGGAAGTGCTGCCTGAGACAGAGGAAAATCGCATAAATATCTGGAGCGTGGAAAGCATTTCAGTCTTTTGGGAAACTTTTATAGGCATTTCATAATTCACACAGGAGAAAAACCATATGAATGTCTGGAGTGTGGAAAGAGATTTACTGAGGGTGCAAACCTCTGTGACCCTCAAAGAATTTACACAGGAGAAAAACCACATAAATGCCTTGACTGTGGAAAGAACTTTACTGTGGACATCGAAGAATTCACGCAGGAGAAAAACTGCATAAATGCCTGCAATGTGGAAAGAGCTTCAGTCTAAAGAGAAACCTTCATAGACATCAAAGACTCCATTTACAAAAACCGTACCAATGCAGGGAATGTGAAAAATCCTTCAAAACAATTCAAATCCTTGAAAAACATTTAAGAATCCACAAACCATATATATATGCCTGGAGTGTGGAAAGATCTTCAGTCAAAGAGGAAACTTGATAATCATCTAAGAATCCACACAGGAGAAAAACCCTACAAATGCCTTGAGTGTGGAAAGAGCTTTACTGAGGGTCCAACCTCCATGAACATCAAATGATTCACACACGAGAAAAACTACATAAATGTCTTGAATGTGGAAAGTTTGAATACTAGAGAAACTTTATATAGACATCAAATGATTCACACAGGAGAAAAACCATATAAATGTCTGCAGCATGCAGCATGCAGTCTTCAGTCAGAGAGGACACCTTGACAGACATCAAAGAATCCACTCAGGAGAAAAACCACATAAATGCCTGGAATGTGGAAAGAGCTTCAGTCTGAAGGGAAACCTTCATAGACATCAAAGGATCCACAGATGTTTAAAACCCTATGAATATCTGGAATGTGGAAGAGCTTTACTGTGGGTGGACAATTCTGTCAATATCAAATGATTTATTCAGGAGTAAAACCATAAACATTCCTAGAGTGTAGAAACAGCTTCAATCACAATGTAATCTCAGTAAATATTATAGACTTCACACAGAAGAAAATTTATAGATGTATTAAAAAATCCTTGAAAACAAATGAAAGTCTCCAAAACCACCTAAGGATCCACACAGGAGAGAAACCATAGATATTGAGTATGCGTGGCTAAGATGCTTCAGTAACCAATGCAACCCTGGGTAAAATTTTATAAAGGTTTTTCAAGGCTTAAGAAACTCACTGTGTATACATAGATTACCATCCAATAAGCCACAGATGTGGCTAGTTACCCTTCTCAACAAGTATGTATCAACTTGAATGTATAATGTACCATTTTATCAGCTCAAATATTCATGTTCAGTGGCTAGACTTCATCCTGTGCAGCTGGAAAAAAACATTTCCCAAGAAACAACAATCCTGCAATCCACAAGATTGGAAAAAACTCAACTGAAGGAACACTACAAAGTGTTACTTCAAATAAAGGTCTAACTTAGGGAAGTTTTTTTCCCCTGGGTTGATTGAAGATGTCTGTTCTGATCACACTGGATCTTTCTCTCCTTCTCCTTTGCTCAGAAGTTCCAGCAATTTGGGGTCTTCAACTAAGAATTCGAGAGCGTCTTCGCCTGCTACTCGCCTCACTTTCTCTCCTTTGGCTGCGAGGATTTCCTCAATGTTTCTAATTCAGAAAGAGAATTGTGTTACGAAAAAGGCAGGAAGCATCAGCTGTGACTGAAGGAAAAGCCTTGCTTTGTGCACATTATAACTGCCTGTAATGTGAAATTGCAAGCAAGAAAACACCTCAGCTAACAATGACTGCACAGGCCATCTTTCCCATTGAAAAAACAAGTAGAAACCATCTTTACTCTTTGTCTTACTTTAAATACATGAAAGCTATCAATCACATGGATAGCATGTTTTATTCATGTATTTTGTCATGCTTTCAACCTTCATTTGTTGAAATAGACTAGTAGCCAACAATAATGGAGTAAAATTTGGAATGTGGGATTTTACTAACAGAAGGAATTCTACCTGGTGCTGTGATGTCTCTCTTGGATAACTCCTCGGACTCTTCCTCAGAGGCCGGCTCGAGGGGGAATGAGCTCATTCCTGGCACATCAGGAACTGGGTTAATTAATAACTTTGAACTGCTGTCCGAAAGAGATTTACGGGAGCTTTGGCTGGGGACAGTTTGCAGGTCAGTGAAGATGAGGAGGTGCTTTCCCTGTTGGATTCAACAGCATGTAGGACAGAGAAAAGACAAGAGCAAAGGAGATGTGCCAGATTACTTGGGTGAAGGCTCCACCAATATTGATGGGCTGCACTGGAAAGCTATTTATCATGGCAGGCAGAGGGAGGCGTTGTAGATAACGTGTTTGGATTATAGCTGTGTGTTTGTGCTCCCTGCTTGACTTTATGCCTTGGAGACTCTGAACTTCTCTTGCCAAGTGAGCTCTTGTGGATGTACTTTCAGTTTTGCCTGGTGGGTTTGTTTGGTGGACTTACTTGTTGGAGCAGCTTTTTATTGTTTTATGGACTATTGGCCCTTGTGGAGTAATCTTAGCCTACTTGTGGCTGGATTTATTTGGGACAGTTCTGAGGCTGGGTGAAGGGAACTCCTGGGGAACATTAATGAACTCTCTAAAACACATGTGTATATGAGTGAGTAGGGTGGCACAGGTACTCATTTTGCAAGCCAAAATTTGTGGATTATGAATTCTGGTATGTCCATCATGTTAGTTCTGAACTGTTCCCAGGAACTAATTCCAGCTTCAACAGCTGTAGCATCGAACCTTGAAGAACAGAAAAGGGGAGGGGAAGACAAAGGACCGCGTGCTCACCTCTTCCCCTCCAAGTCAGAGAACCAGCCCAAGTTATCAGCAATCACATGATGGTTGTTGCACCCCGAGCATTTCACTATCACGACTCCATGATGATAAGCCACCTTGGAAATAGTTTTCGCAGATCGTGTCTTGCATACCTGAAAGAGAAGCCAGGATCCTCTCAGGGATGTTTCTCTGGGATATCCAAGGGCAGGGAATTTGGGGGACGTATAAATTTATTTAGATATGGCTTTTATTACATATGGAGAGCAGCCCAACTCCCAATGACTCTGGGTGGCTTACAAAGAGAAAAATAAAACAGGAAATAATGTGTACACCTGGGCAAAACACTTATTGTATTAAAAATGAAAACCCCCTGTGGCTCAACCAACAGGCTAATAAGCCAAGCCTGGAGCAAAGCCTCCTCTTCAGGCTTGTGCAGCCACGCAAATCTTGGGGCAATGCCGTTTGAGGGGAGATGTTTGAAGCTCTCTTGGGAGCAACACCTAAGCAATCAGCCATAGCTGTTTTTCCAAATTGCCTTTCCAATTCCAGTCTCTGTCAGGCTCTTGGTGCTAAACAACTAACCTTTTCCCAGATCAGATGTTAGTCAGCTAATCAAACAAATCATCTTCAAGTCAAACCCATCACACTCTGTATCTTCACAACCAACTAAAGTCTTCTCTGAGTAACAACGCAGACTGAGCTGGTTCTTTTTTTTTACTGTCCAGTGCTAGACAGCAGCTCTTGCATTTCCTGGTGGTCTCCCATCCAAGCCCCAATTAAGCCTGTTTGGATTCCCAGATGGCAAGTTTGTCAGACTGAGAGTCACCCTGCTGGAGAAGGTGGCCGATTTTCGGGTGAGTTCATGCAATAAGCATCACGGGCAAGGGAAGCCCTCATATTTGCATAGGCTGCTCAATTTGGCTAGTCTTATGCTAGGTTAAGTTGGCTGCACTGGGGTCTGGATGTGCAAACTCGGGAGTGTGGAAGCAGGTTGTGTGAACAGGGCTCGGGTCTCGCTGGTTCCTCCTTCAGGTCGTTCTATGCGAGCTCCCAGTTCATCCCTTCCCTTTCCCAGCTGATGGCACAGGGCACAAATGACGTCCGCAGCCTCTCTCTGTCCCCGCCAGCTTCAAAGATGGCGCCCGCGGCTTCCCGCTCTCCTCCGTTCCACCCACTGCAAAGATGGCGCCCTCGCTTCGCTGCCCTCAACCACTCCCACCCCTTCAGGGAGGGGTAATGCATCCCGTGCGAACAACCCACCTTACACGTGAACAGCAGCCGGTAGTGCGTCGCCGCCTCCGCCTTTGCGAGCCGGGCCTCCTGTGGCTGCTGCTCCCCAGGACCCACCGACAAGGCTCGTCGCCGCGAAACCGCTGCCGGGGATGATGAAGCCGTTGCCCCCCGCAATGGCCACCTGCCCAGGCCCCGCGCCCCGACTCTCACGACCCCCGGAGACTTGCACCTGCCGAGGAAGCGCCAGTGGAGAGGCCGGAGCAGCGCTTGGAAGGCCGCGGCCGCCATCTTTACTGTGGGAGGCGACGCCGCCGCCTTTCCCGGCCTTGATGTAGAGCAGAGCAGCAACTCCGCTACCGGCCATCGGGGGTAGCAAAGGACGGGTCTTTGTGCCATCCGTCGGCCCTCGGGAGTACTGCAGCTCAGGGATGTTGCAGGGCAGCTCCCAGCCTGCCTTCCTGCCAAGCAGGTCGGGCACTGGATCACCCCAGATTAGAGCCTCCCAACAACCTGTCCAGGTAGGCTGGCCAAGATGCTCTAGAAGTCAGCCTGGGGAATGGCAAGACTATTGGGAGTTATATGCCTATGGAGATTCTCAGTCATCGTGGTCATGGTTGTCCCAAAGGTGTTTTTTCAAGAAGCAACTGGGCTTTCTGGTTTTTCCTTTCAGAGCTGAAGAGGCTTCTTGAATGAGAAGTGAATGTCTTAAAAGAAAAACCAGAAAGTCCAGTTGCTTCTTGAAAAAACACTTTTGGGCTGGGTGTTCTAGTTCAGCAACATCTTGCATCCATTTTACACCACACAACTCCCTCCACTGAGCACCTGACACCACATTCACAAGTACCAAAGCATGCCAGTGTTAAGAAGGGCTGGATTTCTGGGGCTTTGCCAGTTGTCCAAGCCTTCCTTAGTTCCTGGTTGAATTCAGCTGACCTGTCCCCTGGTTGTCCCCTCTCTGGGCAATCCTGACTCCAGCACCCTTTCCTTCTATTCCTGAAGGAGAGATAAGGAGCTAGAAAATTCCTGTCATAAAAATGCAGGTTGCAGCCATAAAATACAGACCAAGAATTGTTCCGACTAGTTTTGCCCTGGTCCACCTGCACCTCAAATTCCAGATTCAGGAACAAGGACAAATCGAACGATAAAAGTCCTCCTATTGCAGCCAAAAGTAGAGGTACCCCTCTTTTCCCCAAATAATCTCAATTCGCTGTGAAATTGGATGTAACTGATGCAAATAAGTTACTTACATATTTATTATGCAAATAACTTACTTCACCCTTAGCTATAGCATAAAGCCATTGGGCAGACCTTTCACTTTTGAAGTACAGTTATTCTATTCTGTTCTATTCTTACTATATTCTCACTTCAATCCTTCCTCGTGTTAATTAAAAAGATACTCCTTTGGTCTTTTTAGCTGCCAGAAAAAGGGAGTGGGGAAAAACAAGGCATTCTTGAAATGCCTAGATAATCGGTTTTTGACATTCTCTCAAGTTGCTTTCAGCGTTCACATCCAATCGGTCAGGCTGCACTAGGTGCCTGATCAACCTAACCACAGTCCTGAAACGGGATCACAGCGAAAAAGCTGACCGACCCGATCCGGTTTGAACAAGTAGATGGCTCCCTGTTGGGATGAGCCTATGCCACTCATTTTATTTATTTATTATTAAAATTTATATACCGCCCTTCTCCCGAAGGACTCAGGGCGGTGCATAGCCTACTAAAACCACATATATATAAAAGTTAAAATAGAATTAAATAAGGGCTGTAACTGAATCTAAAATCCCAATCTTAAAATTCAATACTTAAACCCCATTAAAATTAATTTAGGATCAGCCCAGGCTGGCCTGCTCAAAGAGCCAGGTCTTCAAATCACGCCTGAACACCCTCAGGTCGGTGGTCGTTCTCAACTCAGGGGGGAGCCCCATTCCAGAGACCCCTGTTCCTCGGGGTCGCCAGGCGGCACATAGAGGCTGTCAGGACCCGAAGGAGGCCCTCTCTGTGGGAGCGCACAGGTCGGTGGGAGACTACTGGCAGAACGCGGTCTTGCAGATAGCCTGGTCCAATACCATGGAGTGCTTTAAAGGTCAAAACCAGAACCTTAAAGCGCCCCCGGAAGGCCACCGGCAACCAATGCAGCTCACGCAGGAGAGGCATCACATGAGAACTTCTAGATGCCCCCATAACCACCCGCGCGACCACATTTTGTACCAGTTGCAACCTCCGGGTGCTCCCCAAGGGGAGCCCCATGTAGAGGGCATTACAGTAATCCAGGCGGGAGGTGACCAGGGCATGAGTGACCGTGCGTAAGGCGTCCCAATCAAGAAAGGACCGCAACTGGCGCATCAGGCGAACCTGATGAAAAGCCCCCCTGGAGACGGCCGTAATATGCTCTTCCAATGACAGCCGTACATCCAGGAGGACGCCTAGATTGCGAGCCTTCTCTGTGGGGACTAAGATCTCACCCCCAATAGTCAGCGATGGAATCAGCTGACTATATCGGGATGCCGGAAACCACAGCCACTCAGTCTTGGAAGGGTTGAGTCGAAGCCTGTTCTCACCCATCCAATTCTGCACAGCCTCCAGGCACCGGGACATAGCCTCCACAGCATCGTTGGGGTGGTTTGGAGTAGAGATGTAAAGCTGAGTATCATCCGCATAAAGATGACACTTTACTCCAAAACCACGGATGATCTCCCCCAGCGGCTTCACATAAATGTTGAACAAGAGAGGGGAGAGGACTGACCCCTGAGGCACCCCACAAATGAGGGGCCTAGGGGTGGACCTTTCCCCCCCCCCCCCCGTCAACACAAATTGCAAGCGGTCAGAGAGGAAGGAGGAGAACCACCGCAAGACGGTACCTCCAATTCCCAACATCTCCAGCCGCTGCAACAAGATACTATGGTCGATAGTATCAAAAGCCGCCGAGAGATCTAATAGGACCAGGACAGAGGAATAACCTCTGTCACGGGCCCTCCAGAGACCATCAACCAACGCGACCAATGCTGTTTCAGTACTGTGCCCGGGCCTGAAGCCCAATTGGAAGGGATCTAAATATGTCGTTTCCTCCAGGTACTGAGGGAGCTGAGACGCCACCACACTCTCCACAACCTTCGTCACAAAGGGGAGGTTGGAGACTGGACTTAATTGAACCAGTGAGACTACAGCTAGCGGATGTCAGATCTGTGTATCTGTCATTTCAGAAAAAGTTCTGTAGCCTGACAGCGGATCACTGGGAAACCATTTGATTCGTAGTGGCTCCCAAAATGACAGATGCAGTCATAATGGGGCTTTCCTGGCTAGACAAGTGGGGCCCATTATTTTGAACCACTGACGTCTATGGTACAAGAAGATGCTGTGAAGCCTAAAATAACACTCTGGATTTAAAGTTTAGTTTCAGCTAAATAAAGAGCTTACTAAAGACCTCTGCAATTGGTGTCTTTCTAGCAAATCAAGGATGAGACAATCACAAATCCAACTCAATGAGATTCCAACATATCAAGGCAATTTCTCTGTGACCTCAAATGGGGCTTATGATCCAAACCATCCAAGCATCCTGGATCGGCTGGCGCTTGTCTTTTTTGACCCTAAAAAACACAAAAGGCTATTGGCAACAGTGTCCTCTGGAACCCTTTGCTCAGCCCTCCAATTACTCTGTTCCGTCTCCTTTTTCCTTTCTGATGCATTTTCCCAGAGAGAACATATGGTAGATTTCAGGGCCCCTTTCGGTGGCTGGCAGTTAAAAAGCTTATGTTGAATGTTTTCACTCCCAGCAGCTGTGTGTACAAAACACAAGCCTGGCTGCCAGAAAGTGGCATTTTTGATGCTTGGCAGAGAGGAGGAGAAACTTGGCAGGAACAGACAAACTGCCAAGTGGGTTCTCTCCATGCCCTCGCTACAGAGCTGGAGATGGGAAATTCATGCAGCCCAGACTTCAGTGGCTTTAATCAGAACAGAACAGAAGGATAGGTTAGGATAAACAGACTAGACATAGCATAGCATAGCATGGCAACAAAGTAGAACAGAATATAGAATAGAATAAGAATAGAACAGAATAGACATGAAGTAGAATAGGATAGGATAGAATAGAATAAACACGAAGTAGAATAGATATGGAATGGAATAGAATAGAAAAGAATAGAATTAGAATAGAATAGAATAGAATAGAATAGACACGAAGTAGAATGGATACAGAATAAAATGGAATGGAATGGAATGGAATAGATTCAAAATAGATACAGAATACAGAGAATAGAATAGACACAAAATGAATAGAACAGAATAATAGAGTTGGAAAAAACCTGGAAGGTCTTCTATTCCTGCTCAAACAGGGCACACCACACCATTTCAGACAGCTGGCTGTCCACTCTTTTCTTTAAAACCTCCAGTGATAAAGCACCCACAACTTCAGGTGGCAAGCTGTTCCACTGGTTAATTGTTCTCACTGTTAGGAAGTTTCTCCTCAATTCCAGGTTGCTTCTCTCCTTGATTAGTTGCCACCCACTGCTTCTTGTCTTGCCTTCTGGTGCTTTGAAAGTAAGTTTGACCCTCTCCTCTTGGTGGCAGCCCCTCAAATACTGGAACAATGTTATAATGTCGCCTTATGTACCCTGTAGTCCTTTTCTTTTTGAGAACCGTTGGTTGGGGTGTCACAAGCGTGGAGCAAAACCCTCCTATTCCATTCTTGGTCCCATCGCTTGCTCTGTGCGAGATGCTCTTGGGGACTTATGAGTTTAAGAAGCAGCCCTGGGTTCTGTTCACACGTTTCTAAGTCGCCCATTATGACTCAGGGTGGTGAAGTCAGAAGCCATGGATGGCCCTTACATTGTGACATCATCCTGTGAATAAGGCAGCTAAAATGCATAATCCCAATAAAATAATTTCTGTAGCTCAAAGGTGAACTGTAGAGTCCTTGGTGCTCTCTCAGGTTGGCTGTTTCTTTACAGATATTTCATGACCCAACAAGGTAATATCATCAGTGCTAGAGAGTTTGGGCTTTGCTGTCTGTTTACACATAATTGTCCTGCTGTTGTTTTTTTGGGGGTGTGATTTTTTTCCTTGGTGGTTCCTTGATTACAATATTGTTTTACATACTTTATACAATGACAACATTCACATGAAGATACTGTTTAAGGGATGAGGTTCTGTGTGGGTTGACATTGGGTAACAACACCCCTTGTTGCTCCTTCCCCACTCTGGATGCCAAAAAATAGACCCAATGCTCCTGAATTTCTCCACAAATTTTTGAAAACAGTCTTTGTTGGTGACTTCCCATTTCTGAATGCAACAGATTAAACAGGCACGTGGTTGGAAACTAACTAAGGGGATAATGAAGGAAATTTTTTTACTGACAATCAACCAGTGGAATGATTTGCCTTCAGAAGTTGTGGGTGTGCGATCACTGGAGGCTTTTAAGAAGAGAATGGACACTCACTTGTTTGAAATAGTATAGACTACATGATATTCACAGTGACCGACATTTAAATTTATACCAGAATAAAAATAATCTTATTTTAAACACTGAGCAGTGGTAAAACCACTCGATGCCTGGCGAGCGCCATGGCTGAGAACCGTCTTGAAGTAGATCTTAATTCTTTTAACCTTTCTATTAATTTTATCTCATTCTTATTTAATCTTAATGTCTTTATACTTGTCTTTTTATTGTATTGTAAACTGCAGAGAATTGCTTTGGAGAAAGAGATAAGTGACATGCACATTTAATAAGCAAACAATTTTTTAAAAATTTAATGGAACCTGCTCCTCTACCAACCATGTTTTGGCCAGTAATTCAGTCCCAAATAGGAGCTATGGGTCTGTTGCTGTTTCTCTTTATTTGAAGGGAACAGTTTTGATCTGACGCTTACCAACTTGTGGTTTCTTCTGTGGTTTCTTCCTCAAACCCCAAAAACTTTAACCTTAGACTGTCTACTATTGACCTCACCCCTTTCCTAAGAAGTCTGTAGGGGGTGTGCATAAGTGCACCAACGTGCCTACCGTCCCTGTCCTATTGTTTCTTTTATATTTTATTTTTCTTACATGTATCCAAGTATTCAGAACTATGTTATACTTATACCTATTATCTTGTAAGCAATTGACAAGTAAAAATAAATAAATAAATAAATAAACTTCTCACTGGTGCAACCCTAAAGATAATTAAAAATTAGCTTCGTTTAGCTACTAGCTTTTGACAACAGATAAGTGTGCCTCATGTCTTTTAATTCTCTCTTCAAATAAGCTTGTTCTTAAAACTGCTGTGGATGAGTTAAGGTTTGGGTGTTTCCCCCCAAAGACCCCCCATCTCAGCCCAGTTCCAGCTGGAGAAGCGACTCAAGATTATTTCCCGAAGCATCACAGAGAAAACGGCAGAGAAACCAATACAGCTCGCCCACAAAAGTGGCTTTTCTGCATTTGTTGGGAGGTGAAGAGAGTTTCAGACAAGAAATATAATCAGGATTGAAAAAGGGGAAGGGAGAGAAAGAGAGCCTTGAGGTGCTGCATGGCATTGCTCTGGTGGGGGAGCCAAAGGTCAGCAGTGCTGAGCACTGTCTGCAGAAGTGTTGAGGCGGGGAGGGCACTGATGCTCCTCCCAGAGGAAGAATGACCTTCTGGGTTAACAAAGCATCTATTTGTAAGTCATGCAGCCTCAACAACGCTGCTGGGTCTCTTGAAAAGTGAATAACTGATAGTATAACAGTAAGGTTATAACAGTGAGAAGGTTTTCCAATCCAACTCCCTGCTCCCTACATCTTTCTTGGCAAGTGGGTGTCCAACCCTAATCGAGTTCAATCTAATTGTTTAATTTAATTGAGTTTTTCCTTTCCTCCCTCCTCCTCCCCTTCCCTTTTCTTTTGTCAGATCCGTGTATCTGCCATTCTTCAATGGAGGAAGAAGGGCGGGAAGTTGGTATAAGTAATCCTTTTTGATGTAACCTGAATATATTAAATCTTATATTGATTCTGTATAAGTTGCACATGATATATAACTGGAGGACTGGAGCCAGATGTCTAGAAACTTGTCACCTCTTAGATAGCAAGAGGAGAAGGGACCATAAAAATTCCAGCTCTGGAAGATACTCTCTGGGAATCTATTCTAAGATACGTTCTCAGAGAAGGAGAGAGGGGAATTAACATGTTGGTTCTTTGTTTAACTAAATCCACATCTAAATAAGGGGAAGGATTCTAACTCCCTTTATCTGTTACTGAATGCCTGGAAGCATCTTAGATTCTGCTTTGACTAGTACTGGGATCACTTCCTTTCAATAAAGATTTCCTTTTGAAGCACGTAGCTTTCAGAAGTTCATTCTTTTTCGGTTGAAGGTTGAAAAAGTCCAGTGCTTACACCTTCCCTGTGTCAGATCCGGAATAATGTCAGATTTCCAAGTGATGAAATCCATTTAAAAAGAAAAGAGCAATGTCCATCTTCCAAAACCATTTATTTTATTTAGGTAAAGCATCAAATTGGCAAAGTCTGTTGTAATTCGGGATCTGACACAGCCCGGCATTACACCACATGATATTGGAAATTAGAAACAACCCCCAAAAGTCACATTCCCCAATAGAAGTAAATCAACGTTGCCTGATGTCATCAATCTCCACCTCCAAGTCTCAGCAGGGTCAGCTTTTGTTCCCATGGGAAGAAGAACCACCTAGCCTAAACAACTACCTTCACTCCTGCCACCTTACGAATGTGGCAATCCCGAAACCCTTCCCCCCATAACCAGCAAAGGGAAAGAAAGAAAAGGAATATATAATAAGGCTAAATAAAATGGCTATGCATGTGTCACTTTTGGGCTTGACACCTTTCTTCCTTCCAGTCCAGCCTCCTGAAAAAGCATCTTTGGGACAACGATGTCCTGGATCTCCATAGACATTTTCTCATCCATTGCTTCTTGTCCTGCCTTCAGGTGCTTTGGAGAATAAGTTGCGCCCTCTTCTCTGTGACAGCTATCACAGATGCTGTCATATCAACCCTTGTCCTTCTCATCGTTAGACCGGACATAACAAGTCCCAATTACTTCCATCCTCCCTGGGTCACATGACTACATTTTGAGCGCTTGGCCACCCGCCTGAATTCATAGCTATCTGCAGCTCCCCAGAGTCACATGAACACAATTTACAATTGGGTGGGATTCTATTGGTTCGCTCTGGTTCAGGCGAACCGGACGTTAAAGTTACATTTGGTTCACTGAACCGGTATTTCAACCGACCAACTGGTCCCGCCCACCCTGCCGCTCCCAGGAGTCTCCACGCGACGCAGGTAAATGCAGGGTCTGTGTGGAGGCTTTGGGAGAAGGAAAATGGGCTTTCTGGAAGTCCAGAAGTGGGCCTGTTTCAGGCTTCCGGAGGGCCTCCAGAGCCTGAGGGAGGCCTTTTTCACTCTCCCAGAGGCCCAGGGGAAGCCTCCGGACCCTTGGGAGGGGGAAAATGGCCTCCCCTGGGCTCTGGAGACCCACTGGAAGTCGGAAACAGGAGGTTCCAGTAGGCCTAGCCCAGGGGTGGGATGCTTCCAGTTCTGCCCAGCTTTATAGAACCGGTAGCTCTAAAGAGCAGCAGACACTGAACCGGTTTTGTGTTTGCTGCTGTGTGGCCCACCCACCTGCCTGGGCTCTTACCTGTCCTTTATTTCCTGCTTTTTCAACCTCAGGTGCTTTGCGCAGTACAGCTGCGGTTGAAAAAGCAGGGGGAAAGTAGCTTTTCAAATGCTGCACACCCTTTTCAGCTGTCTGGGTGGCACAGCTTAAGGTTTTTTACACATGCATGCAGCACAAAACAGTCATTAAACGAGTAGTAACACCGGTTGAATCCCACCCCTGGCCATGCCTACCCAGCAACCAGGCAGCGAACCAGTTGCTAGGATTTTTGAATCCGACCTCTGTTTGCAATTTTAATGCCAGAGAAACAGTTTCTGGCAAAACCTGCCCCTTAGAGAACAATGGGTTTGCATTATGACAGCCACACTTGCTTAAGGACCACACAAAAAATAGTAATAGTCACATTACTTGCTTTATAACCATTGCAATGTACGACCAAATTGTGGGCTCCATTACAGTTGTAGATCGATGACTCCCTATAATTACATGATTATAGAATGATAGGGCTGGGAGGACCTTGTGAAATCTTCCAGTCCAACCCCTATGTGGAATTATTCGCTTTGACTTTGCAACTCCCAATTATGCATTGGCTTTATTTCGTCTCATGGTTGTTTCTAACTAAGGAGGCCAAGATGGCTTCAAGAGAGCCTGTTTTCCCTGGCTCTTTTCAGAGGCAGGAAACTCAGGATGATTTCCAGGTGGCACAGAATCTCTGGGGCTGGGCAGGAGGAGGCAGCTTGAAGGACAAGATCTCACCCTTGACAGTGTCAAAAGAAAAAAAAAATCCGCAGAATCCCCCAGTTTTGAAGTCAGTTGCATGGACCAGAGGATGCTGTTTCCATGGCAGCAGACAAGGGGAAATTCAGCAGGGAACAGGATGCTCAGGTAAGAGAGAGGGAAAGTAAAACAAAAAAAAAGATGATTTCTTATGCAAAAAAGGAGGAATATAATACATTTTGCTGATGTAAAGCTCCATCATAGAATGGCAACTTCGACCTGGCACAGATTTATTTATTAAAGGCAATCCTGGGTAGCTTACATATTTATTTATTCTTTTTTTAAAAAAATCCAGTTTGTTGAACAAGCCATGACAGCCCCTTTCTCACATCTTGCCTAAGCCAGTTGGAAACAACCCACAAGAACCCCTTCGGTGGTTTAACATGATGGGCATCCACAATGCTGGCAACAGTTCTGTGAGCTTGTCTGTAACTATCATCAGGTCAGTACAGGAGTTTGCAAAAGTTGCCGACCACATTCAAAGTGTAGTATTTTGAGTGGGAGGCTCTGATTCACCTGGCTGTGCTCCAAAACAGTCTTGAAAGTGTTAATTCCACTTCATTGTAAGCCAGCAGCAAATGCAGAGTGTTTGGGTGTTCGTTTTATGTATTACATTTATATGCCACCCACCTCACTATCAAGACGTATCCCTGTTCACACTAGACAGACTGTAGAGAGCTGCAGAACACAAAACGGAATAACAGAGTTGAAAGGGATCTTGGAGGTCTTCTAGTCCAATCCCTTGCTCAAGGAGAAGGCCTTGTAGCATTTTGGACACATGGGTGTCCAGTTTCTTCTTAAAAAAAACCTCCAGTGAGGGAGCAGCCACAACTTCTGAAGGCACTGGTTAATTATTTTTATTTATTTATGTATTTATGTATTTATTTATTTGTCAATTGCTTACAAGATAATAGGTATAAGTAAAAACATAGTTATGAATACATGGATACATATAAGAAAAATAAAAGAAACAATAGGACAGAGACGGTAGGCACGATTGGTGCGCTTATGCACACCCCTTACAGACCGCTTAGGAAAGGGGTGAGGTCAATAGTAGACAGTCTAAGGTTAAAGTTTTTGGGGTTTGGGGAAGAAACCACAGAGTCAGGTAGAGTATTCCAGACATTGACCACTCTGTTGCTGAAGTCGTTATTTCCTGCAGTCAAGTTTGGTGCGATTAACCTTGAGTTTGTATCTATTGTGTGCTTTTGTGTTGTTATGGTTGAAGCTGAAGTATTCATTTGCAGGTAGGACATTGCAATGTATGATTTTATATACTATACTTAGATTGGACCGAAGGAGGCGTAGTTCTAGGTTTTGTAGGTCTAGAATTTCAAGTCTGGTGGCATAAGGTATTCTGCAACGAGTAGAGGAGTGGAGAATTTTTATTGTCAGGAAATTTCTCTTTAGTTCTAACATAAAGGCTTGGATCTTTCTATCTGTTACTTCTGGTTCTACTCTCAAGTGCTTAGGTTGACCCCCTCTTCTATGCAAGAGCCCCTCAAATATTGGAAGACTGCTACCATAGCACCCCTAGTCCTTCTCTTCATTAGACTAGATGTGCCCAATTCCTGCAATCATTCATCATATGTTTTAGCCTCCAGGCTGCTAATTTGTTTTTGTTGCTCTTCTCTATACTCTTTGAACTTTGGAGAGTCTTAACATCATTTTTGAAGCTTGGTGACCAAAAATGGACACAGTACTCTATGTGTGATCTTACCAGTTTGCAATATTGCATCCAGTTTTGGTCACTATGATACAAAACAGATGTTGAGACTCTAGGCACAGTTTGAACCTTTATAGGCCAGCATTGATAGTTCCAGAAGTCACTCAACACACTAAACCAGGGTTAGGACATTTTAACAGAAGTTCATTCTATTAAATTCAGGTTAAGTTCAAACTTCGAAACAGAGAGGGTCAGTTTATACTGAAGGCTATCAAATTAAAAACACAGAGAGTGCAAATAAATGTTTCATGATGATAGAAATCAATCCTGTGATTTGTTCATCGTTATTTATGGCTGGGGTCTCCAATCTTGGCTAGTTTAAAATTTCTGGACTTCAATTCCCAGAATTCCTCGGCCAGTTTTAAAATTCTGGCAGTTGAAGTCCACAAGTCTTGCCCAGTTGGAGATTCTGGTTTAGGGCTTTGCAAATCAGGTTGCAAATATACGGGCAGCCACTAGAGAGCAGAAAAGAGAAAGTTCCAATTCTTTGCTTCCTATTTTGCACCCCCAAATAATGTTAGGTTTAGCACTGAGTAAAAGAAACCAGGTTTGAAGTCAACCGTAGCTTGTCCCAGCCTTCCTGATGGCTCAGTTTGCACTGCCCACATTTTTAAGAGGTTTGAAAATGCGAGCGTTGAAAGTCCCTCCCTTCTCAGGTTGAGGAATACCAGCCCGGGGGAGCCACGGGGCAGCCAGTGGGTCAGTTCCCACGACATGCTTTCATGGTCTCCTTGCAGACCCCTTTCCCCCCCCATTCCTGCAACCCCTGAGATTTCAAAATCAAAAACGTTGCTTTTGGTGGTCTCGAGACGGCGGCTAGACTACTGAGCATGTCAAGAGTGCTTTCCCTGGGAGGGGGAAAAGCATCAGCAGCCCATCACCCAACAGGGCTGGGGTCCCCTCGCCAGAGAGAGGGGCTTCCTTGGGGACAGCCAGACAATGACCCTCCAGGCACCGGCTGTGCCTCCCACCCAACCCAGACTCCACAGACCACCGGAGGGTCTTCAGGAAATCCAGTTAAACTAACCACGATTTAAGCCAAGTTGGCCCTGGGGGAACAGATGATGCAAGAGGCTCAGAGAGAAGCGGGCTTCCGTTCAACAGCTTCTCGGGCAACCTAGGGCTGTTTCCATGAACGGTTAACCCGGGGAGAACCTTGACTTGACTCGGGTGTCTGAATGCACTGGACCGAGGCTATGAGGCTGGGGTGGGAATGCTGAGGATGCGGGGAGGGGGGGTTAGAAATCTTCAAGGAAGGGGGGCTTCATCGACACCCCCCCAGTGCTCTGTGGGTGCTGCAAGCGCACCCATTGAGGGAGAACGGCAGAATGCTCAGATCCGGGTTGCGCTTTTCTGTGTAGCTGGGATTGTTCGCACGTAATCCAGGAAGAGACACCCCCCCACCCCAGTTGTGGGAACCCCAGTCCGGGATGGAAATGCATGCATCCAAACCTACAGTCTGAGAGAAAATAAGGATTTGTTGAATAAACCCTCGATCGGGTCCCTAGGTTGGGTTCTTAAATCAGGATGGGGAATTAACCCTTTTTGGTGAGGCTGGGATTTGCAAAAAGAGTAAAAGCAAGCTTAGCCAACTGTGCCCACCGAGCTATCCGGCCTGGTGTGTTGTGCGAACGTGATATTAGAATCGTAGAATCATAGAATCACAGAGTTGGAAGGGACCTTGGAGGTCATCTAGTCCAACCCCCTGCTCTCGAGCAGGAGAGTCTAATTCCAAATATTGGTCTCTCTATTTGCAGGAAGAAAAGCGTTCCCAGCTTATTTCCATTACTATCTATTGTTCAGCTTGTCATTGCTGAACTAATTTATTCTTATTTATTTACTTGATTTGTCAATTGCTTACAAGATAATATGTATAATTGATTGCTTATTGTATCCTATGACTATCATTAAGTGTTGTACCTTATGATTCATGACGAATGTATCTTTTCTGTTATGTACACTGAGAGCATTTGCACCAAGACAAATTCCTTGTGTATCCAATCACACTTGGCCAATAAAGAATTCTATCTATCTATTTCTATAAGTATAAACATGAATAAGAATATAGAAAATAGGTACGAATAAATAGGGACAATAGGACAGGGACAGTAGGCACAATTGTGCAGTTATGCACACCCCTTTACCATGGTTGGGATTCTACCGGTTTGCACATATTTGCTAGAACCGGTTGTTAACATTCTAAGCAGTTCGGAGAATCAGTTGTTAGAAGAAATGACTGGCCTAATCCTGTAAGGAAGGCAGGAAGGAAACATTCTGGTGTTGCTGACAGAAACTGTCTCTCCATTAACCCTTATTACATTCTTGGCAGGACTGGATTTCCTGTCTTTGGAACTTCTCTGGAGTTTTTTTCCCCTCCTTTGCTGGTACTTTGCTTGTGTGGAGGGACCATTCAAAGTTACAAAGGCACTGAAAAAAGTGACTTATGACCATTTTTCACACTTACGACTGTTGCAGCATCCTCACAGTCACGAGAGGCCAGGCGAGGAGATGCATGCCTCGATGTGAGTGATGTTGAGTTGGCCACACCCAGCCAATAACATGACCACCAAGCCATGTCCACCCAGTCACATGACCACCAAGCCACACCCACCACCTAAGCCACGCCCACAGTACCAGTTGTTAAAAATTTTGAATCCCACCCCTGCCCTTTACAGACCTCTTAGGAAGGAGGTGAGGTCAATAGTGGGTAGTTTGAGGTTAAAGGGGTTTGAGGATGTAACAACAGAGTCAGGTAGTGCATTCCAGGCATTGACCACTCGGTTGCTGAAGTTGTACTTTCTGCAATCAAGCTTGGAGCATTTTACACTGAGTTTGTATCTGTTGTGTGTTCTTTATTGTTGCAGTTAAGCTGAAATAGTCATTGATTGGTAGGACATTGTAGCAGATAATTTTGTGTACTACGCTTAAATCCAACCGTAGGCGGCGTAGTTCTAGGTTGTCCAAGCCCAAAATCTCAAACCTGGTGGTGTAGGGTATTCTGTTGCGAGAAGAGGAGTGTAATACTCTTCTCGTGAAATACTTCTGGACTTGTTCAATCGTATTAATGTCCAATATACAGTGCGGATTCCAGACAGATGAGCTGTATTCGAGTATTAGTCCAGCAAAGGTTTTGTATGCTCTAGTTAGCAATTCGGTATTTCCGGAGGAGAAGCTTCGCAAGATTAGATTTACAATTCTTAATGCCTTTTTGGCAATGCTGTTACCGTGAGCTTTGGCGTTTGTGTCCTTTGGGGTCCCCCACAATCCACGGACCCGCGAGCCAGGAAGTTCAATCTCAGACAACCAAACAGCAAACCATGGTTAAAACTTGCAAGCGTGGAATACAATCGGCGGTGAACTGACCGGGCGAAGCAGGGTTTGGTTCCGTGGTTAAGGATTCAGACAAACAGGAAGCCCCTAAGTTGGGCACAAAGACACTGAAATCCTTCCTTGTCCCAGAACTAGGAAGGCAGGAAGGACAACCCCCTTCCCAAAACCTTGCCAGGATCGCCAGGTCAGCTCTCCACCTGTAGCCTTTCCGACAACCTTCTGGCCCACTGCAGGCCAAGCTATTCTGACCCGCTTGAGCCAGAGGTCTCCAAACTTGGCAACTTTTAAGACTTGTGGACTTCAACTTCCAGAATTCTCCGGCCAGGTGCAGGGAGACCATGAAAGCACGTTATTATTATTTATTATTATTATTTATTTATTTGTCAATTGCTTACAAGATAATAGGTATAAGTAAAACATAGTTCTTGAATACATGGATACATATAAGAAAAATAAAAAAACTAAAAGAAACAATAGGACAGGGACCGTAGGCACATTGGTGCGCTTATGCACACCCCCTACAGACCTCTTAGGAAAGGGGTGAGGTCAATAGGAGACAGTCTAAGGTTAAAGTTTTGGGGGTTTGGGGAAGAAACCACAGAGTCAGGTAGAGTATTCCAGACATTGACCACTCTGTGGCTGAAATCGTATTTTCTGCAATCAAGTTTGGTGTGATTAACCTTGAGTTTGTATCTATTGTTTGCTCTTGTGTTGTTATGGTTGAAGCTGAAGTATTCATGGACAGGTAGGACATTGCAATGTATGATTTTATATACTATACTTAGATCGGACCGAAGGCGGCTTGGTGGGAACGATCCACTGGCTGCCCTGTGGCCCCGCCGGGCTAATATTCCTCAACCTGAGAAGGGCCGGGGGAGGGACTTTCAACGCTCACATTTTCAAACCTCTTAAAAATGTGGGCAGTGCAAACTGAGCCATCGGGAAGGCTGGGACAAGTTATGGTTGGCTTCAAACCTGGTTTCTTTTACTCAGTGCTGAACCTAACATTATTTGGGGGGGCAAAAATAGGAAGCAAAGAATTGGAACTTTCTCTTTGCTGCTCTCTAGTGGCCGCCTGTATATTTGCAACCTGATGCCATAAACCAGAGGTCTCCAAACTTGGCCACTTCAAGACTTGTGGACTTCAACTCCCAGAATTCTCCAGGCAGCAGAGCAGAGCTGGCTGGAGAATTCTGGGAGTTGAAGTCCACAAGTCTTAAAGTGGCCAAGTTTGGGAGGGGCTGAGCGGATATTTGCAGCTGGCACGGAGGCAGCAGGAAAGCCCCGATCTTGGGCAGGACGAGTTTCAAGTTCTCATGAAGGCGGCGGCGGGAACTGCTGCGTGGGGAGGGTGGGGGGAGTGAGAAGGCAAGAAGGACCCCTCCCCAGCTGATCTGGCCAAGCCTCACCTCCGGGGAAGGGGAGGGGCAGGGGCGGGGCTCTGACGTCACGCCCGAGGGCGGGTCCCCCACGCAGACTATCTTCCAGCCGGGCAGCGCAGGCGGCAGGGCGGATGGACGGGCAGGAGCCCCTCTGGGGGGCGAGCCCCGGGCGCCTGCAGTCCAGGTGAGGCACGGGAGGGAATTGAGGGGGTGAGCTTGGGCCACGCCGGCCCCTCCTTCCCTGGGCATTGAGGCGCCCGTGGGGAGGGAGGGGGGGTCCCTCTAAGGGCAGAAGCGGGGTGGAAATGGGGCGGGTGTGTGTGAGCCCCAGTCCGCGACTGGCTGGCCGGGTTTCCTTCATCCTGGTTTAAGGGGTTGTGTGAAGCCGAAGAAGAAGGAGCTGGAGGCAGCACAAGCACTACTTCTCCTCTTTGGGGGAGGTAGTGCTTCTCTCTCCCCCTCCCCTCCCCTCCAGAATTGTGAGCAGGGTGAAACAAGCTCCATTAACCACCGCGGGTCCTCATAGAACAACAAAAAGAGTTGGAAGAGACCTCGGAGGTCATCTAGTCCAACCCCCTGCTCGAGCAGGAGAGCGTATTCCAAATATGAGCCTCTACCTAGGATTGAACTGGCAGCCTCCTGATTGTGAGGCAGAGAGCTCCACCTAGCTCTGTGGTCTCCTTAACTTGGATTGCGGGAGGAACCTCTCTTTCCTGGGCTGTGCGGTGCTCTACGTTGACTGAACGGGCCACCTTCCTCGCTAAGCTGAAGGCACCCAGGTTTTCCAGGCATTCCTCGAGTGGTTGCAACAAGCTGGGCACATTCTCGGGCTGGCATTGCCCACCGTTGGTCCTGGATTTAAGCGTGAGTTGAATTAAACCTAACTAGGGTGGGGAATTAACCCATTTTGGGGAAGTTGCACAACATACTCAGGTGCAAAAGGACCTAACCAGGTTTAGCAAACTCTGCACACCCAGCCTGGTTTCTCGTGTGAACGTGGTGCTTGCAGGAAGCAAAGTGTCCCTGGCTTATTCCATTTGATGAACGGTTATTGTTCAGCCCCAGAGTTCCTTGACTCGTCACAGGTTCAACCAAACCCTGGTTAAAATGTACACGTGGGAATGCAAAGAACCATTGCCGAAGTGACCTGGTTCATTGGCTTGGAGGAGGGATATGACCAGAGCCAGGCTGGCATAATGGTTAAGACATCAGACAAGAGACTGGGAGGGATCCTGAACTGGGCACAAAGCCAGCTGGGCGACCTTGGGCCAGCCACCCTCCCGGAGCCCCAGAAGAGGCCAGAGGAAACCGCTGCTCCACCTGTGGGCTTTTGGGCAACCTTCGTGCACAGCTGTGCCGCCTTTCCTCCCTGCAAGTCCAAGTCCAGAGCCTCCAACCGTCTGAACGGATTTTTGCGGCTGGTTGCGTTGCAAGACAATCTGGAGCAGGCAGAGGTCGAGTTTCAAGTCCTCATGAAGGCGGGAAGGGGGAGAGGCCTGGCTGGACACTCTTGCGGGGGTGGGGGGGTCCCACTTGGCAGAGGTGCCAACGGGGCTTGCAGCGGGTCCGCGCCCCTAATGGCTGGAGCTGGAGGAGAGCCAGAGCCAAAGGCGACCCGGGCAGTCAGTCTGTCCTCCCAGGGAGGGGTCTCGCTCGCTCGCGCGGGGCGGGGGCGGAGAGCGCCGCTGACATCACGGTCAGGGGCGTGGCCAGGCAACCCCCCCCTCCCCTCCCTTGGGCATCGCAGGCAGCGGGGATGGCCAGCCTGGAGCCCCTCCGGGGGACGAGGATCCGACGCCTGCGGTCCAGGTGGGCACGGTGGTCGGGAGTGGGGGGGGGGGGAGAGGCCAGGCTGGACACTCTTGCGGGGTCCCACTTGTCCCCTGTGCCAGCCGTCCCGAGCGATGCCCAGCTGAGCGCCCGCAGGATCCGGATCAGGCCGGGCGGAGGGTTTCCTTGCTCAGACGGGGGCCGAGGGTGGACTGGAGGCGGGGGATATGGGGCGGAGTGGGGGGAGACCCCAATCGTTTTGCCAGCGTCCCAGCCTGTGGCTTGCTGGGCTTGGATCCGATGGCTTTGGGTTCAACGGATGCCAGGGGTTGTGTGAAGCCCACCCATTCGTGCCTTCTCTGCGTCTCTTGGGAGGATGAGGGGTGGGTTTGGCCAGCCTCAGTCCAGCCCAGCTTTGGTGGGATCCCCACTCGGTCCCTTTTGCAGAATCCTGTGTGGAGTCGTAAATTCAACTCAACTGCATAGAATGTGAAGGATGTGGGTTTTTGTTTAATTTTTTTTATAGTTTTCTTCTGTTCTTTCGTATAATGTACACTGAAGATGGCATTTAATTTCCTCGTATGAGGTGCAATGTCAAAAAAATTGTGTGTGTGTAGCAAGCAGGCTGGCATTGCCCAGAGGCAGGGGTGAATATTTCCTAGTGGTGCACAGCTGGGCTTTAGACCATAGAATAGCAGAGTTGGAAGGGGCCTTGGAGGTCATATAGTCTGGTCCCCTGCTCAAGCAGGAAACCCCATACCATTCCAGACTGGCCAGTCTCTTTTTAAAAGCCTCCAGTGATGGAGCGGCCACAATTTCTGAAGGCAAAGCTGTTCCACTGATTAATTGTCCTCCCTGTTAGGAAGTTTCTCCTTAGTTCCAGGTTGCTTCTCTCCTTGATTAGTTTCCATCCATGGTTTCTTGTCTTGCCTTCTGATGCTTTGGAGAATAGCTTGACTCCCTCTTCTTTGGGGCAGCCCCTGAGATATTGGAACACTGCAATCATGCCCCCCCTGGTCTTTCTTTTCTCTAGACTAGCCAAACCGAAATCCTACAACTGTTCTTCATATGTTTTCGTCCACAGGCCTTTAATCATCTTCTCTGCCCCTTTTTCCAAAGCCTCCACATCTTTTTTATATTGGGGTGACCAGAACTGGATGCAGAATTCCAAGTGTGGTTTTTACTAAAGCTTTGCAAGCAGTACTGGAACATTCCATGATCTTCATTCTATCCCTCTATTAATGCAGCCTAGGATTGCATTTGTGGCTTTTTTTTTTTGACTGCCGTCACACACTGTTGTGTTGTAGCAGCCAAACACTGTTTCTGGTTTTCTCAGAATTGATTCTCTCTAAAGCCAACACACTGTGGACAGAACTATTTTAAAAGAAGCATTTTCCATCCATCCATCCCAAAAGGAACTCTTAAGCACGAATCTCATCCTTGGTTGGCCACAAAACTCTTGACTGAGGTTTTAAAATATGTTTATATCCCATGTCACACATTGCACTAAGCCAGAATATGGCCGGTTGTTGGTGGCTCAAGCCTGGGGACCAGGCCAATTGTAGTTTATTCATCAAACCATGATTAGTAATTAACTGAATTTCAGGATTATGATATACAGCTAATCCTTGACCTACTACCAACAATTGAGCCCAAATTGTATCTGGTGTGAAACATTTAAGGGGGTTTTGCCTCATTTTATGCCTTTCCTTGCCACAGTTGGTAAGTGAATAATTGTAGTTAAGTTAGTAACCCTGTAGTTAAGTGAATTTGGTGAATCTTTGATTTTGTTTGTCAGAAGATTGCAAAAAGTTGGTTATACCACCCTGTGACACCGCAACCATCATAAATGTGAGCCAAGCGCCTGAATTTTGATCATATGACCATGGGGATGCGGCAGCGGTCGTAAGTGTGAAATGTTATCCTAAATCACTTTTTGTGGGGCCCGTTGTAACTTTGAAAGGTCACTAAACGATCTGTTGTAAGCCAAGGACTACCCGTATTGTATTCTTTTGTGCATCAGGTGATAAGGAAGTGTGATCTCTTGTGTTGGTCTGACACTCTAAGCCAGGCAAGGGTGGGATTCAACCAGTGTTAACTACCGGTTCGGTGACTATGTTTTGCATGCACACTGTGTGCGTGTGTAAAAAAAACCTTAAGCTGTACTGCCCAGACAGCTGACAAGTGCTGCACACAGGTGTGCAACATTAGAAAAGCCTCTTTTTTCCTGCTTTTTCAACCTCAGCTGTGCCGCGCAAAGCAGCTGAGGTTAAAAAAGCAGGAAATAAAGGACAGGTAAGAGCCCAGGCGGGCGGCTGGGCCAAACAGCACAAACACAGAACTGGTTCGGTGTCTGCTGCTCTTCAGAGCTCCCGGTTCTATAGAGCTGGGCAGAACTGGTAGCATCCCACCCCTGAGGCCGGGGGTCGGCAACCTTAAACACTCAAAGAGCCATTTGGATCCATTTCCCACAGAAAAGAAAACACCAAGAGCAACAAAATCTACTGATTTTTGTTGTTGTTGTTGTTGAAAAGCTCAATAAAACATGTGCCGGCGGGTGTTGCACACAATGGCGATTGTGACGCATATTTTGAGAGACAGGGAGCCACAGCAGAGGGATGAAAAGAGCCACATGAAGCTCCAGAGCCACAGGTTGCCGACTGCTGCTCTAGGCCGGCGTTTCTCAATCTTGACAACTCGCTGCGTGGACTTCAACTCTCAGAATTCCCCAGCCGGCAATGTTAAGGTTTGAGATACACTGTTGTAGGCCGAAACGGTTCAAGAGGTTGTGAGATTTGACTGGGATGGTGTGGACGGTCTCCTACCTTGAGGAGGGGGCTGGATTAGAAGACCTCTGAGATCCCTTCCAGCCACGTGATTGTACAGTTAGTCTCCCGGGACACTACAACAGTCATAAATAGGAGTCCGTTGATAAGTGCCCAAATTATAATCATATGATGTTTGCGATGGTCATGAGTGTGAAAAGTGGTCATAAGTTACCATTTTCTGTGCTAAATGCCTTACAACCATTGTAAGTCAAGGACTACCTCTATGTTCGGTGGTCCTGACCAGCTTTGAATGCCTGGATGTAAAGGACATTTCCAGCAAAAATATGAGAAAATTGAAATTTGGGCTTGCTTCATATTGATATGGACCAGGGGCTTGATAAAACTAAGCTGGATAACAGATAACAGATAATCAAGAGTTGGAAGGAACCTTATAGGTCATCTAGTCCAACCCCCTGCCCATGTGGGAGACCCTACATCATTTCTGACAGATGGGAGTCCAATCCCTTCTTGAAAGCCTCTGGTGATGAAGCTCCCACAACCTCCAAAGACAACTTCTGTTCCATCAGTTGATTGTTCTCACTGTCAGAAAGTTTCTTATTTCCAGGTTGAATCTCTCCTTGTTCGGTTTCCATCCATTATTCCTTGTCTGGCCTTCGGGTGCTTTGGTAAATAGCTTGACCCCCTCCTGCTCTCTGTGGCAGCCCCTCCAATATTGGAAGACTGCTCTCCTGTCTCCCTGGTCCTTTTCTTCCCTAGACTAGATGAGAGTTCGGGCTTTCTCTGTGGGAGCTCCCTCCCTATGGAATGATCTCCCCCCGGAGATACGGGCTATGACGGATATTCTGACCTTCCGGCGCGCAGTGAAAACCCTATTTTTTTAAACAGGCCGGCCTGGCCCAGTAACTGTGTTTGTGGTTTTAACTAATTTTAATTGGGGTTTTATTAGCTTTTAATTTTTAATTGAATTTTGAATAGACAGCCGGATCAAATTATTTAATCTATTTTTAATCGTATTTATTGTATATTTATTGTATGTTTTTTAGTAGGCTGTACACCGCCCCGAGTCCCTTTTTTGGGAGAGGGAGCGGTATAAAAGTTTGATTAAATAAATAAATAAATAAATAGACTAGCCAAGCCCAGTTCCTGCAACCATTCTTCATATGTTTTAGTTTCCAGTCCCCTCATCATCCTCGTTGCTCTTCTCTGTACTTTTTCTAGAGTCTCAACATCGTTTTTTATAGTATGATGACCAAAACTGGATGCAGTACTCTAACTGTGGTCTTACTAAGGCTTTATAGAGTAATATTAGTACCTTACTTGATCTTGATTGTATCCCTCTGTTAATGCAACTTAGAGTTGCATTAGCTTTTTGGGCTGCTGAATCAGACCAAGTGGATGGGAGGCCATTAGGAAAGTCTAGAGAGCTTAAAATCTATCTACCTATCTATCTCTATCTATCTATCTATCTATCTATCTCTATCTATCTAATCTATCTATATCTATCTATCTATCTATCTATCTATCTATCTATCTATCTATCTATCTATCTATCTATCTAATCTCTATCTATCTATCTATCTATCTATCTATCTATCTATCTATCTATCTATTAATCTAATCTAATCTATCTATGGCAAAGCTGCGGCAAAACTATTTCCTCACCATTCCAAGGAAACTGCATGATTTTGAAATGAGGCTGTGTTGAAGCTATCGAGCTATGCTGGAGTTGCACCACTAGGAGGAAACCCTGATATGTTGGCTTGTTGGAAGGAAAGTGGGGATGAAGGGCTTGTAGAACTCATTTGAGGAAAGGCCGGCAGTGTTATTGACTCACAACTATCTTCGGGGTCATGAAATTAAAGCTTTTGCAGCAAGAAACTTGGGGTTACATTCACCCTCAGGAGCCCTGCTTTTCCAAGCCTTCCAAATAATTTGGCTCCCAGTAGACTGCAAACCCAGTGGGGGAAAATGGGAGCAGTAACTCAGCGCTTACCCTGAGCCAGAGGTTTAAAATATCAGTCGCCCCCCCAAAAAAGGGAAAAAAATTATATATCTGAAGACCCAAAAAGGCCTAGAAAACAGATTTTTGTCTCGTTTCTAACCACACTGACCTGACCAAGCGTTATCCTTGGCTCTGGAATGTTGTCTATTTTTGATCGCTGCATCAACCGGCCCTCAAAAGTGGTTGCCGAAATCGGATCGGGTTCTTCGTTAGTTCCTGCAGGGGCTTCCTTGTGGGTAAACAGGATACTTGGAGAGCAGTGCAAAGTAGAGGAGGATGGGTAATATAGTCAAGTCTCGCTGGAAGGCAGAGTTCTGACCGAGGCTTCCCAAGATCATGAAGCCGACTCCTCATCCCAATAAAACCCCTTTTATTTAGGTTATAAAGGGAATTCCTTTCCAGCAAAGTCCTGGCCAACAGTCTTTCACGATAGTTCACAATTACAGACTTTTATCAGGCTTGGAGAGTGGCCAGGCCGATAGCTTCCAAACGCCACGCTGTAGCAGAAATTATTTGGCAAGAAGTCAGGAACAGATATTTGCCCTAATGAATTGAACTAATTGTCTCCTGCAAACACCACTCCCCTCTTTATTCCCTATGGGAGGGGCCATTCACCATCCATCTGTGCCCTTATTCCCAAGTCAACCCTTCTTCCTTAACTGTTCCCTTCTCCTAGCAGCTCTGTGCATGTGCACACTGGGGACAGGTTCCAGCTGTTCTTCTTCCCCACTAATCTCCAACTCCGAAGGCAGCCCCATCTCTACCTCTCATGTGGAGCCCTCGACAGAGCCTTCCCCAGACTCCAGGACTGGTCCATGCTCCTCCCCAACCTCCTCACTGTCCGAGTCTGCCTCCAGCTCCACTGGCTGCTGGCGGGCCATAACAGGCAGCAGATAAAGGAGACTGCAGGCAAGCTAATTGTACTTCTGGACTACAGTTCCCATCAGATGCAGCCTTCCTGGATGTGCAAGTGCTATTTTTAATTAGTGATCTAAAGGAGGACCGTGGATGTTGTAGTGCTGCACTGCTGGAGTAAGCCAGAGTGGCTAAATTTTTGTATTATTCCAGCCACCTCTTTTCCTGAAGGTGTTTTTCTTTTAAAGATATATTGATTCTTCAGTTTTTGTGCCCTGATTTTGTGCAACTTCCATGTCATCCCCTCCACTGGGCAGAAATACTCCTTCCTCGGGCCTCCCGGCCCAAGTCTCCCCTCCTTTCGGCATACAGGTAGTCCTTGACTTACAACAGTTTGCTTAGTGATGGCTCAAAGTTATGTCGGCACTGTGAAAAGTGACTTATGACCGTTTTTCACAATTACGACATTTCCAGCCTCCCCATGATCACAATTCAGATGCGTGGCAACCGGTTCCTACTTATGACCATTGCTGTATCCCAAGGACAACGTGATCCCCTTTTGGCAATGGGGAAGCCAGGTTCATTTAACAAGCGGGTTACTAACTAATCAATTGCAGTGCTTCACTTAACACCTGAGGTCATAAAATGGGGCAAAACTCATTTTAACAAGCGTCTCGCTTAGCAACAGAAATTTTGGGCACAATTATGGTCGTAAGCCGAGGATTACCTGTATTGAGCTATTTCTAAAGGGAATTCACTGGAAGTTCTTAAGCGCGTCTCAACCTGAGGATGGCACAGAAGAGGGAAATCATTGCAAGATGCTACTACTCACTGAAAATGAGAACAAGCACAGCGTAAGGACCAGTCCCGGCTGGTCCCTCAGGAAAACCAGGATTCGACTCCATTTGGTTGAATCAAAAGAACTTTTACTTGAGAGAAAGTTGCAGTAACGTCAGGCGAAATCTGAAGGTCAGCTGTTTCTGTTTCCCCAAACCCAACCCTCCTGACCTGTCCACCGGCAGCCAATGTGATGCCGTAAGGTTGTTTTGAGAACTCTGAGGTGCTAGGTTGGTATCAGGTCACCCTCAGGCACGACGGCCTTGAAGCCAGGCTGGAACCGGCTGGGAGAGAATCTGTTCCATCTCTGAAAAGCAAAAGCATGTGGAAAATGCCAGCAAGCCCCCCTCCCCTTTTCAACAAAATAGCAGGACATGCTGGTGGACCTGGCACACGCTTAAACCGAATAACAGAGTTGGAAGCGCACACGATCACCAAACCGGTTGCTCTACTGGTGGAATCCCACCCCTGGGAGAAGCGGAAGCTACATTCACACAAATAGCCTTCGCACAATACAAGTAGTCCTCAGTATACAACCAGAATTGGAACCAGAATTTTGGTTGCTAAAGAAGGTTGCTGTTAAGTGACTCGCACCCAATGTTGTGGGAGAGCAGGAGGATGGCTTGGAATCTGGTCGTCCCTCCCGGGACAAACCTGACCTGAGCACCAGAAAGGAGAGTCTTGGCAATGCCACGGGGTGCCACGTCCAGCCACATGAAACGTGGCTGGTTCTCCAGGCTTGTTTTTCTTGGATTCTCCGTTTGTTCTCTGGCAATTGGTCCTCAGCGGAGCCTGTAATCAAGTTTCAACCGACAAGAGCCCACCGGCTGTGCCAAGTCCTCCTCGGCTCCTGGCGTTGGCCTCAGCTGCCTTGAGTAAATACAACTGCTTGTTTTTCCATGCTTGGTTGGGTGTTTTTCCAGAAGTGGCTATTTTTCCTTCCCTAAGTTGAAACCTCCAGTTTCGCTGCTCCACCAAGGTTGTTGTGTTTCTCCTTGAATTGCTCCAAGAATGCAGGGTGAAGGAGATGCATGATTTGCAAAAGCCTAAATTGTCTTAAATGAGATAAACTTTTATGGTGCTCGAGAGAGCCTGTTGCAAAAGACTTCTCCCCTCTTCAAGGTTGACCATGGAGAGCTGTCTGAGCTAAGCCCTGGTCAAGGATAGCCACTGCTAAATTTGTGTGTGCACGGATGTGTGTGTGTGTATGTGTGTCTGTCTACACACACACACACACACAATGTATACACACACACACATATATACATACATGTAAATATATACATGTATATATATACATGTATATATGTATGTGTGTGTATATACATACATAAAGGTATATGTATACAAACCACCTTTCACTTTTCCCTCCTCAAATATCAATGAGAGAGAGAGATAGATAGACAGACAGACAGACAGAGATAGATAGATAGATATAGATATATAGATGATGGATACTGTAAATAGATTGATAGATAGATGATAGATAGCTAGATAGCTAGATACCATAGATAGTGTTCTGACCTAAACCTTGTTCCAAGGAAATACCAAACACCAAACAGAGGTAAAAGCGAAACATTTTAATGCTTCTCTGTGAATTCTGTTCATTCACAGTTAAAAGGCTATGAAAACTCTCTGATAAGAAGGAGCCTTGCCAAGGTGGTGCAAGGCTGCCAAGAACACTAGATAAAGTTGCCAAGAAATATTTCAAACACAGAGTCTCCAAACACCAACCAAGATATTCCGAACTTCCACAAAGCTCGAGTGCAAAAACTTCTTTGCTTCCTGCAAAGAACTCCAGTTTCTCAGCTGGCTTTTATCTCTTAAGGGAGGGGCCATTACCTTGCAGCCTTACTCCCGAGTCACCCATGCTGCTGCAGCTGCTCTTTCCTTTGAGCAGCCCAGCATGCATGCGATCTGGGCACAGGCTCCTCAGGGGCCTCTTCATCATTGCTGCCAGCCTCCACAATCTCCGAAGGCAGCACTCCACTCCCTGATGGTCCTGGCCCATCCCTGCCTCATACGCAGGTCCCTCATCTGAGGCCTCGCTCTCCGAGGCCTCAGCCGTCTACATCTGCTGCCAGCAAACCACAACAGATAGAGAGAGAGAGAGAGAGAGAGAGATTTGATGTTTCAGGAATGAAAAGTTAAGGGTACATAATATGTTCCCAATTCCAAACTCTATTCGAATAAAGTATGAAATGATTGAATTCAGCATAAAAACGAGCCACCTTGATTGGAAATCTTTGGACTATAAAACTGGGAGAAGTTGGAGATGGTGGTAAACCGCTGAGAAGATGCCTGAAGGGCCCACTGTCATTCTGGAAAAATGTTGGTCTGTGGTTGCCCAATTCTATTTATGGCATTTTTTGTTACAGCCGAGGTACATTCCTGCATTGGGCAGAGTATTAGACCAGATCAATGTTTCTCAGGCTTTAGGTTGCATGGACTTCAACTCCCAGAACAAGTCCGCACGTCTTAAAGTTGTCAAGCTTGAAAAACGCTAGACTAGATGATCTCCAGGATCCCTCCCAAGCCTTGCCTTCTGTGATTTTCCCCAAGGAAGAAGTCTCTGAAGGATGCCTTGCAGAAAAGAGAGGACTATAAATTGGGAAAAATTGATAATCTTTTCAACAAATCCATGACAAACCTCCCCATTTCAAAACTAAATTAGTTTTGGGGCTGGGGAAGATGGTTTGGATAAAGTTAGGCTGAAAGAATCTCTCATAGAAGTAAAAAAAAAGATACAAACCATGCTTAGATATGCATTGTCTATAAGGGGGCTTTGTGTGTGGTGTGATGTTGGTCGTTGTTGTTTACAAACCCGTGTGTGTGTGTGTGTGTGGCTTAATGGATTGTGCAGTCCCCTCAGCAAACTGCAGTACATTGAATAAACCATGGCTAAATGAACAGGGCTTGCCGGAGTGTGTGAATCTATTTGAAATTTAGCATTCAGGCAATAGAGTTGGGATAAGGCAGAGAGACAGAGAGCTATCTTTACGGATGAAGAGTGTCTCTGATTTTCCACAATTCCCGGACAAAAGATTGATAGAGACTTGCTAGAGATATTTATCCATGTGTGTTTTGATGTTCTGGTGTTGGAACTGGTGGCTTTGATCCTCCTCCTTGCCCTGCATGGAGCCTTCCAGATGTTTTTTGAGGCCGGTTTCAAAAATTCCTAGTTAGACCATGCCTAAGGAATAGTGGCAATGGCTCGCCACAGCAGAGAGCCTGGGTGTGTATAAAACCAAATTTTTAAAAAAGGGAATGTGGTTATTATCCATGCTGCTTTGGTTTCATCTCTCTCTCCTGCTTGGCGTTGAGGAAAATAATGAATACTGCCTATTTTTAGAGTCTTTCTCTAAGTCCTGTTTATGGATCTCCGTCCCACCTAAGTTGAGGGAAGAGTCCCAAGCAGCCTTCTCATGCTCACCTTCCGAATACATTCAGATTAATAGAGTTGGATGGGACCTTGTAGGTCATCTACTCCAGCGGTCGCCAACCGGTGAGCCGTGAGAAAATTTTGGTGGACTGCAGAGAAATCTCACCCCCAGAGTACCCCCCCAAAGCAATTAATCCAGGCTGCGCAGAAACACAAGGCTGCTCAGCCCACATGGCCCGCAGGAACCCTCTCCGCCCACTCCTTACCTGGAAAACTTGCCTGCTAAGTTGCTATTTTTTCTTTTTCTGACCATCATCTGTTCTGCTGTGCTGGGAGATTTAGATTAGCTAGGAAGCAGGAAATGGTTGGATTTCTTGCTTTCTAGCTAAGCACAGCCGATCCTCCCTTAGGACTGAAGGTTTGTTTGCAAGCAAATTCAGTGCAGACTCACGGCAAGCAAATTTGAGAGACTGAGCTAGCCGATGGTAGATAGATCGATCACCGAATGATTCTGTGAGCAACTCAATCTGCCTGCTTTGCCTGATTTTGGATAAAAGTTGCTTTTTTAAAATAAAAAATTTATTTATTTATTTATTTTTATTTGTTTAAACTTCTATACCGCCCCCTCTCCCAAAAAAGGGACTCGGGGCGGTGTACAGCCTACTAAAACATACGAGATATACAATAAATATAGTTAAAAATAAATTAAATAGTTTAATCCGGCTGTCTAATTCAGATTCAATTTAAAAGTTAAAAACTAAAACCCCAATTAAAATTTAATTAAAAACCTAAAACACAGTTACTGGGCCAGGCCGGCCTGATTAAAAAATAAAGTTTTCACCGCGCGCCGGAAGGTCAGGATATCCATCATAGACCGTATCTCCGGGGGAAGATCATTCCATAGGGAGGGAGCCCCCACAGAGAAAGCCCGAACTCTCGGGGCCGTCAGCCGACAACGGTCAGGCGGCGGTACCCCAAGCAGGGCAACCCTGTGGGAGCGTACTGGGCGGCGGGAGGTTGACGATGGCAGCAGGCGGTCCCGTAAGTACCCAGGTCCCGAGCCATGGAGCGCTTTAAATACCATCAGTACCACCTTGAATCGAATCCGGTAGGCCACAGGAAGCCAGTGCAGCCTGCGAAGCAGCGGAGTAACGTGGGAGCTCCGAGGGGCACCCACAAGCACTCGCGCGGCTGCATTCTGGACCAGCTGTAACCTCCGGAGACTCTTCAAGGGGAGCCCCATGTAGAGAGCATTGCAATAATCCAGGCGGGAAATGACGAGGGCGGACGTGACTGTGCGAAGTGCGCCCAGATCCAGAAAGGGCCGCAACTGGTAAATCAGACGTATCTGATAAAAAGCCCCCCTGGCGACGGCTGCAATATGCTCTTCTAAAGACAGCCGCACATCCAGGAGGACACCCAGATTGCGCGCCCTTTCCACGGGGGTCAAAACCTCTCCCCCCACGGCCAGCGAAGGAACCAGCTGGCTGTATCTGGGCGCAGGAAACCACAGCCACTCGGTTTTAGTCGGGTTGAGCCGGAGCCTGTTACGACCCATCCAACTCCGCACGGCCTCCAGGCACCGGGACATCACTTCGACAGCTTCGTTGGGGTGGCCCGGGGTGGAGATGTACAGCTGAGTATCATCAGCGTACTGATGGAACTCCACCCCGAAGCCACGGATGATCTCACCCAGCGGCTTCACATAAATGTTGAACAGCAGGGGCGAGAGCACCGACCCCTGAGGAACCCCACATAGTAGGGGCCTCGGGGCCGACCTCTGCCCCCCTGTCAACACACATTGCGAACGGTCGGAGAGGAAGGAGGTGAACCACCGTAACACGGTGCCCCCCACTCCTAACCCCTCCAACCGCCGCAATAGGATACTGTGGTCGACAGTATCAAAAGCCGCTGAGAGATCTAATAGGACCAGGACAGAGGAACAACCCCTGTCCCGAGCCCTCCAGAGATCATCAACCAACGCGACCAAAGCCGTCTCCGTGCTGTGCCCGGGCCTGAAACCCGATTGGAGGGGGTCAAGATAACTCGCTAAAAAATTCAATATTTACATGCATGGTGTGTTGTGAGTTAATTTTGTGAGTTTGCTTGCTAGCAAATTTTATGAGTTTGCTTGCAAGCAAATTTTATGTGACAGACTGAGCTAGCCAATGGCAGACAGATAGATTTCTGAATGAATCTATTTCTGTGAGCAACTCAATCTGCTTGCCTGCTTTGCCTGATTTTGGGTAAAAGTTGCTCTTTTTCATAAAAGATTCAATATTTATATAAATATTTATAATATTTACATACAAGCCATACAAACCATGCCCAGCCAGTCACATGACCACCAAGCCACACCCACAAATCAGCCCACACTCACAGAACCACTTAGTGGTCCCTGGGATCTAAAATTATGAGTTTGGTGGTCCCTGAGGTCCAAAAGGTTGGCGACTGCTGATCTAGTCCAACCCCCCACCCAAGCAGGAGACCCTACACCATTTCTGACAGATGGCAGTCCAATCTCTTCTTGAATGCCTCAAGTGATGAAGCTCCCACAACTTCTGAAGGCAACTTCTGTTCCATTGGTAGATTGTTCTCACTGTCAAGAAATTCCTCCTTATTTCCAGGTTGAATCTCTCCTTGATCAGTCTCCATCCATTATTCCTTGCCTGGCCTTCGGGTGCTTTGGAAAATAGGTTGACCCCTTCCTCCTCTCTGTGGCAGCCCCTCAAATACTGGAAATTCATCAGTTTTATATCTGTTAATTTTATATTTGGCCTCCAATTTAATCATTTTAAATTGTTTTTAATTGTATATACTGTTTCTGTTTTAACTGGCTGTACACCGCCCCGAGTCCCTTTTTTGGGAGAGGGGACGGTATAGAAATCTAATAAACATAAACAACATTTCTAGATTGAATCTCTCCTTGATCAGTTTCCATCCATTGTTCCCTGTCTGGTTTTTGGGTGCTTTGGAAAATAGCTTGACCCCTTCCGCTTCTCTGTGGCAGCCCCTCAAATACAGGCTGCTCTCCTGTCTCCCCTGGTCCTTCTCTTCCCTAGACTAGCCAGGCCCAGTTCCTGCAACCATTCTTCATATGTTTGAGCCTCCAGTCCCCTCATCCTCCTGGTTGCTCTTCTCTTCACTCTTTCTAGAGTCTCAACCTCTTTTTTATAGTGTGGTGACCAAAACTGGATGCAGGATTCTAGGTGTGGCCTTACTAAGGCTTTATAGAGTGGAATTATTACCTCCCTTGATCTTGGTTGTATCCCTCTGTTAATGCAATTTAGGATTGCATTGGCTTTTTTGGCTGCTGCTGCACACAGTCATTTCCCATAATCCTCAGCGATCAGCTAGGCATGGGCCAAGACAGAGGTTTAGAGAAGGAGCTGATGTTCCCTAAGAAGTTAAAGAATTGTGGGATGTCCAGGAAGAGCTGAAAAGTCTACATTTTTTGGAGATGTGGTAACTGTGGGGAACCTCACAATGTTCTCCCAGAGAGTATGAATCGTGCACTGATCCCACAGTGTCTTTGTTGAAGAATTCAATTTCTTTCTGGGCCCAGAATTGGGTGTGATTGTTCCCTCTGACCTATGGCAAACTGAAGTGAAAGGAGTTCAACTCCCAGAATTCTCAGCAAGGGCAATTCAACTCCCATAATTCCACTGAGAATTCTGGGAGTTGAAGTCCATCGACCTGGAGATGACCAAGGCTGGGAAACCCTGCCCAAGAGCTATCAGACTATGAGGGCCATAAGAAGCTTGAGGGGAGGGATGGGTGTCAAAATTAATTTTGATCTGTTTTGCACAAATGTCACACACAAAAATTGACATTGTTCGTTTTTCTCCTGGAGAGAGGGCTGCACAAATGGATTTATGGTCACTTTGGGATGCCTTGGGCTACAAGGCTGCTGCACAAATATGGAATTGTCCAATTCACACACTGTTGAAAACTAATCAAGGAGAGAAGCAACCTGGAATTAAGGAGAAACTTCCTAACAGTGAGGACAATTAACCGTGGAACATCTTGCCTTCAGAAGTTATAGGTGCTCCATCACTGGAGGTTTTTAAGAAGAGTCTAGACTCTACACACTTACAGTATCTGAAATGGTATAGGTTCTCCTGCTTGAGCAGGAGGCTGGACTAGAAGACCTCAAAGGTCCCTTCCTGCTGTATTCTATTCTAGCTTCTCTGGTTCTCAAAAGTTTGAATTTCCTCCTTGGTTAAATTTCCTGGCCAGCATCCACCAGCTTTGATGGCTTGTAAATAAAGATCCACTTGCAGGATCAATAACTACAGAAAGAGCCTTCATCGTGACTGATACTGAATCGGAGTTTGTCTTAATTGGCTGTCATTCTGATCAATGGGCCCCACTTATTTATTTGTCCTGATTCCACCTATTTGGTATGTGGTCCAACCTCTAAGCTGCTTCAGACAAATCAATATTTTACCCAGATTTTAAAAAAAAAAAATCAGAAGGTTTGCAAATATTTTAGCATGCTGTTGCTTAATAGCATATGTTTTCCTTACTTCATTTAATCTTTGTATTCTGCAGAGTTTAGTGAAAAGCAGTGGAGGCTTCTGTTTGCGAACAAGGCTGAATTCATTAACACCAAATGAATAAACAACCTTTTAATGGGATAATTTTGCACACTTGAAGTGCTGTGTTTGTAGATACTGTTTTGACCATATGTTGTAGAAGTTCATTAAATGTTTAGGAATAACAGAATAATTCACCAAGTCCTAGACCTGAAAGAGATCCTTGAGGTCTTCTAGTCCATTCCCCGGTTGAAGCAGGAAACCCTATACCACTTCAGCCAAATGGTTGTCCAATCTCTTCTTTAGCAGATTGACAGAGTTGGAAGGGATCTTTATAGAGTGGTATTAGTACCTCCTTTGATTGCATCCCTCTGTTAATGCAGCTGAGGATTGCATTGGCTTTTTTGGCTGCCGCCACACACTGCTGGCTCATGTTTAACTGGTTGTCCACTAAAGTGTCAGATCTGTGTATCTGCCATTCTTCAGAGGAAGAAGAAGGGGGAAAGTTGGTACAAGTAATCCTTTTTGATGTAACTTTGAATATATTAAATCCTATATTCAGGGGTGGGATTCAAATTTTTTAACAACCAGTTCTGTGGGCATGGCTTGGTGGTCATGTGACTGGGTGGACATGGCTTGGTGGTCATGTTATTGGCTGAGCGTGGCCAACTCAACATCACTCACATTGAGGCACGCATCTCCTCGCCTGGCCTCTCGTGACTGTGGGGATGCTGCAACAGTCGTAAGTGTGAAAAATGGTCATAAGTCACTTTTTTCAGTGCCTTTGTAACTTTGAATGGTCACTCCACACAAGCAAAGTACCAGCAAAGAAGGGAAAAAAAACACTCCAGAGAAGTTCCAGACAGGAAGTCTAGTCCTACCAAGAATGTAATAAGGGTTAATGGAGAGGCAGTTTCTGTAAGCAACACCAGAATGTTTCCTTCCTGCCTTCCTTACAGGATTAGGCCAGTAATTTCTTCTAACAACCGAACTGCTTAGAATATTAACAACTGGTTCTAGCGAATAGGTGCAAACTGGTAGAATCCTACCCCTACCTATATTGATTCCATATAGCTTGCACATGATATACAGCTGAAGGAGCGGAGCCAGATATCTAGAAACTTGTCACCTCTAGAAGGATGAGAAGGGACCATAAAAATTCCAGCCCTGGAAGAAACTCCTGGGAACTCTGTAAGATACCTTCTTAGAGAAGAGGAGGGGGAAATTAACTTCTTGGTTCTTTGTATGACTAAGTCCACATCTGAATGAGGGGAGGGGTTTTAACTTCCTTTATTTATGACTGTATGCCTGGGGGTATCTTAGATTCTGCTTTGCCTAGTGTTGAGATAAAACCCCCTTCAATAAAGGATTCCTTTTGAAACATCTAGTTTTCAGAAGTTCATTCTTTTCCGTTGAAGGAAAAAAGTCCAATGCTCACTAAGACTCCAAGATCCCTCTCACAGTGACTGCTACTAATCCTGGTTTCACCCAATCTATATATGTGCTTTTGATTTTTCTTGCCTAAGTGTAGGACTTTACTCTTCTCTACCTTGAATTTCATTTTGTTAGATAGGGCCCAGTGTTCAAGTCTATCAAGATTCATCTGGATCTTGAGCCTATCTTCTAGGGCGTTAGCTATTCCTGCCAGCTTAGTATCATTGGCTGTCATGCCCCTGTTGGAGTCTGACTTTAGAGGGAGAGATGGAACAGCCGACAGGGAGTGGAAGTGGGGCTCCGGTGGTTGTAGAGGAAACTGGGGAAGGGCTCAGTCCGGCTGGGCATTCAGCCCCCCTCTTCATCCTAGGGCACACAGGGAGGAACGGATAAGGAGCAATGTGGTTTACGGGGGAGGAAAGGGCCCAGATCCCCTTCATAGGCTGCAGTTGTGAGGACTGTTTATAAGGACAAATTGCGCACGGCCCAGTGCTGGAAGCAAAGCATGTTTTATTCTTGTCAGAGCTTATCTGCATTTTGGCTTCCTCCCAACTGTGGTTGCTGCGTTATCTGGTAGAAGTCTGCAATTAATCATCCTTGCTTGCTGTAGTAATTCCTTCAGTGTGGTGTGTTGGGTTTTTTATTTTGAATTAACTTTACTTTGGATGCAGACTGCATTTACTCCCTCCGTAAACTGTTTTCTTTAAGGGTTTGATATCCTGCAGAGGATAATTGGACATTGGGGCCAAGTTGGAGGCATTAAAGGGACTTTCTTCTATTTTTGTGACTTGGTTATTTTTGTGTCATGCCTCCAATCATCACATCTGCAAATTTGGTAAGTTCCCCTTCTATTCCCTCATCTAAGCTGTTTATGAAGATATTGAAGAGTCCTGGGCTTAAGACAGAACCTTGTGGCACCCCACTGCTTACTTCCCTCCATGTAGACTTAGACCCATTAAGGACTACTCATTGTGTACGGTTTGCCAGCCAGTTGCGAATCCATCTAGTGGTGGTGCTATCTATTTTTCTAGCTTCCCAAGAAGTAAGTTGTGGTCTACTTTGTCGAATGCCTTGCTGAAGTCTAAGTATATGTGTACTTTTGGGTCTTCTGTAAAACTTTATTTTTCTCTATATTGAATTTCATTTTGTTAGATAGGGCCCACTGTTCAAGTCTTATTTCTGATGAGAAATAAGATGCAGAAAGAATATATGAGTGCAGAGATTCTCAAAACACTTGCGGACTCCTGGGGAGAGGGATGATCTGATGGTCAGTTTATTTAAAAATGTATATGGCTGCATTGCAGTGATCCTGGATGGCATTCAAAGATTAAAATAAGAGGCTCTCTCCAATGCTTCTGTTTTACTCTTTGATAAGTGGATTCTGCTCCGTGTCAGGAACTGAACTGGATGATCTCAAAAGTCCCTTCCACAGGCTCCATTTTGTGATCTGTGGCTAAGGATTCTTGTTCTGAGTGGGGTGGGGTAAATCAAAAAATAAAATACAAGCTAAATGGTCAAGACCTTGTTGAGGATCCAAAGTCAAGGATCTTGGAGTACACATCTCAAATGACCTAAGTGCTAGAGCCCACTGTATTTATTTATTTATTTATTTATCGTATTTTTATACCGCTCCCTCTCCCAAAAGGGACTCGGGGCGGTGTACAGTCTAAACATATAAAGATACAGTCAACAGTAACAGTAATTAACTCAGAATTGAATATAGATAGATGAAAATAGGATAAATGAGTAAAATGAGTAAGTAAGTAAATGATTGAGTCTACATAGCCAAAAAGGCATTAAGAGTTGTTAACCTAATCCTACGTAGCTTCTTCTCTGGTAATATCACACTACTAACTAGAGCATACAAAACATTTGCTAGACCTATACTTGAATACAGCTCATCAGTCTGGAACCCACATCATGTATCTGATATTAAAACATTTGAAAAAGTCCAGAAATATTTCACAAGAAGAGTTCTCCACTCCTCTACTCGTTGCAGAATACCTTATGCCACCAGACTTGAAACTCTAGACCTAGAAAAACGGTCCGATCTAAATATAGTATATAAAATCATACATTGCAATGTCCTACCTGCAAATGAATACTTCAGCTTCAATCATAACAATACAAGAGCACACAATAGATACAAACTCAAGGTTAACCACACCAAACTCGATTGCAGGAAATACGACTTCAGCAACAGAGTGGTCAATGTCTGGAATACTCTACCTGACTCTGTGGTCTCTTCCCCAAACCCCAAAAACTTTAACCTTAGACTGTCTCCTATTGACCTCACCCCTTTCCTAAGAGGTCTGTAGGGGGTGTGCATAAGCGCACCAAAGTGCCCACCATCCCTGTCCTATTGCTTCTTTTGTTTTTCTTAGAAGTATCCATCTCATGTATTCAAAACTATATTTTTATACCTGTATCTTGTAAGCAATTGACAAATCAAATAAATACTAAAAAAAAAATACTAGATGACCTTGAAGGTCCCTTTCACAGTTTAGATTCTCTGATTCTCTGAATGTATACAATGCAGGTAATTCTCAACTTACCACCATTCATTTAGCAAAAATTTGATTTAGGAAGGGTCTGTCAAGCTACAGAACTTTTTCCCATTCAATCAATAAGAATGAACTTCTGAGAACCAAACGTATCAAAAGGAATCCTTTATTGAGATGAGACAATTCATGTAGGAGTTCAAAGCAGCGTCTGAGGTCCCTCAGGCATACAGGGATAGGTAAGGGAGTTTAGAATCCCTCCCCTTATCTCGATGTGTATTTAGTGAAACAAAAGCTAGTATGTTAATTACCCTCCCATCCCTTCTGTAGGAACGATCTTTTTCACAGTTTCCCAGGACATACCTAATTTCCCCCCACCCTCTTTTTAGAATGAACGTTTTCCAGAGATTTCCCGGACACATCTCACTGTAGAATTTTTATGATCTTCTCATCTCCTGGCTGTGCCTCTTGGAGGTAATAGGTTCTGGTCATCTGGCTTTTCTCCCTCCTTTGTACCATGTGTGGGTTATATGAATTTGATATAAAGTTACATATATTCAGGTTACATCAAGAAAGGATTTCTTTATCAGTCTCTTCCCCCCCCCCCTTTTCTTCTTCCACTGAAGAAATGACAGATACACGGATCTGACAAGGTCCTTGCAGTTGTGACGTTATAACATCCCTGCAGTCATGTGATCACAATCTGGCTACTTGGCAACCAACTCTCATTTACAACAGTTAAGGGGCCTGGGGCCACTGTGATTGCCATTTACGATCTTACAGTCTAGTAAGAGAAGGACCAGGGGAGACAGGATAGCAGAGTTCCAATATTTGAGGGGCTGCCACAGAGAGGAGTGGGCCAAGCTGTTTTCTAAAGCACCTGTAAGCCAGACAAGGAATAATGAATGGAAACTGAACAAGGAGAGATTCAACCTGGAAATAAGGAGGGATTTTCTGACAGAACAGTCAAACTTCTGCCACCAGAAGTTGTGAGTACTTCATTGCTGGAGGTTTTTAAGAAGAGCCTTGACTGCCATCTTGCAGAAATGGCATAGGGTCTCCTGCTTGGGTGGTGGGTTGAACTAGATGGCCTCCAAGGTCCCTTCCAACTCGGTTAATCTGTTAATCTTCCCAGTGGCTTCTGACAAGCAAAGTCAACAGGGAAGCAGGAGAGGTTGCAAGTCATAATTCGACGACTTAACATCGCTTAATGGCCACACTGCTTAAAGATGAATTTTCTGTCCCAGTTTTGGTCTTATCCTTGAGGACTACCACCCATATTGCATTTTTCTAAAACAGAGATGGGGGAAATATGGCCCTTTTACAATCTGTGAACTTCAAATCCCAGAATTCCTGAGCCAGGAATTCTGGGAGTTGAAGGTCATTGATTGTAAAAGAAATATAGTTCCCCACCCCTGTTCCCAAAGGACAAATAAGTTTGTGGGACTTCCCTGAACATTATTAATTCACAGGCAAACAGCTGTGATGCGTGGATGGTTTTGATAGACAGTTATTCCTCCAGGTTTAAGCCCTCTCTCAAAATCCGCCGTGGGCGTCACTCCTGGATTTCCCAGACAAGTCATGGGCAGATTCAGCCATGCTGCTTTTGCTTGTCTGAACTTGATCACCTTTTCTTTTTTGAAGAATACTCTCCTCTTCCTGGTTGCTCATAAACCTAGACAGTTTCTCTGGCACAAGCGGAGAATTTCTAGAAAATGATGTTTTGACCAAGATTGTGTTCGGAGTATTAATTCAGCATGAATTCAGCGCCAGAAAAGGAAACACAGATGGCTGAGGCTTCATTTAACTTCTTTATAAACATATGAAGTAAATTTCACAATACCAGTTGTAGATTTCTCCAACATGGAGCAAACTCCATCAAAAGCAGACATATTACAAGTTCAGGGCAGAGCAGCAACTGAGGAGCTCAGAAACGGACATCCGTTTCACTTTAGTTCAGCAGCCAAGCAAGCAAATTAGTTGCTCTTTCACTTTAGAGCTGAGCACAGAACAGAGATAAACCACGGCCAGATTCTCTCTTTAAGTTTCAGCCCTCGATTCAGCTCTCATTGGCTGACCTTGTTACTAAGCTCTATTCCAGTTCATGAATAGACAAATAGATTATTTGTCTGTTTCCATTAGGAGGATGGAGGCCTCGTGCTTGGAATTAGCCCTGGAAGGCGAGCGGGCGTGCAAGGCGGGGGATTTCCCTTCTGGAGCTGCCTTCTTCGAACACGCAGTCAAGGTGGGGACGGAGGATCTGAAGACTCTCAGTGCCATTTACAGCCAACTGGGCAACGCCTACTTCTATCTGAAGGACTATGCCAAAGCTTTGGAGTACCATAAGCACGACCTCACGCTGGCCAGGTAAGGCAGGGGTAGTCAACCGTTTTATAGCTACCGCCCACTTTTGTATCTCTGTTAGTAGTGAAATTTTCTAACCGTCCACCGGTTCCACAGTAATGGTGATTTATAAACTATCGGACAAAACCCCTACCGCCCACCATGAAAGCTGGAATGCCCACTAGTGGGTGGTAGGGACCAGGTTGACTGCCACTGAGGTATGGGCTCTACAGCCAGAACTGGGCCTTCTGGAGACATGAAGGAGGAACCGAGTCTGGGGTTTCAATGCTGAAGATTTGCCAGGTCAGCAAAACTCCCCCCCCTTAGAAAAAGAAATCCAGAATGTTCAATTTTCCCTTTGGGGTGATGGGGTTGGACTGGAAAAGAAAGACACGTGATCTGGGGGAGATGGAAGAGCTCATGGGGAGGCTGGGAAAAGAAAGAAAAATAGAAACAGTCTAGATTCTAGAACAGGGGTCTTCAAACTTGACAGCTTTAAGACTTGTGGACTTCAACTCCCAGAATTCCTGCTCTAGTCTCTCCAGCTCAGGAATTCTGGGAGTTGAAGTCCACAAGTTTTAAAGCTGTCAAGTTTGCAGACCCTTGTTCTAGAAGGTGAAGCTGTTGGTAGCTTAGCTTATCAATGGCAGCTTAGCCCAAGTGAAGAGTCACCTAGGAAGAAACATTGCAGGGCGTTCAAAGAAACTTCACTTTAACGAACTCACTATAAATCATCATCATCTTTGAATGACCCCGTAATCGCTTGCGGGGTGGAGTGTAAGCAGCTGAATGTTTACTGTACGGATACCTTTCCAGTCGCCAATGCAGAGTTATTTTTCAGCAGATATATCCTCATTGTGCCCAGAGAGAGGAATATCTCCCTCTACCTAGGATCGAATTCCTGATGGTGAGGCGAGAGCTCCCCCTCTAGGCCATTGCACCACCCCAATGAACTCACCATAAATGAGGGTTGGAAATGCCTCTTGCAGTTTCCAGGATGAAAACCAAGCCCCACAGAGCTATGCAAGATAAGGAAGCAAGAATTGAATTGGCATCTTCAGTCTCAAGAGTATCGTGTATGAAGAGAGGTCCTAAAACAGCATCTCATGCTGCGTCTTTAGCCTCCAAGTTGAACGATCAGAGGTCAAGGTTTCCCAGCTGTTAATGTCCATTCCCGAGGCCTTTAGATCCCTCTTGCAGGTATCCTTATATCGCAGCTGTGGTCTCTCTCTCTCTCAGGCACTTTCCCTGCACTAATTCTCCATACAGGAGGTCTTTCGGAATCCGCCCATCAGCCATCCTTACGACATGCCCAAGCCAGCGTAGACGGCACTGTTTCAATAGTGCATACATGCTAGAAATTCTAGCACGTTCCAAGACTGCGCTATTTGGAACTTCGTCATGCCAGGGGATGCCAAGAATACGTAGGAGACAGCGTATATGAAAGATGTTTAACTTTCTCTCCTGCCATGCATAGAGAGTCCAAGACTCACTGCAGTACAAGAGTGTACTGGCTCTATAGACCTGAATCTTTGTATGTTCCGTCACCTTCTTATTAAGCCATACTCTCTTTGTAAGTCTGGAAATGTGGTGGTCGCTTTACCGATATGTTTATTCAGCTCAGTGTCTAAAGAGAGAGTGTCGGAGAGAAAAGCAAGAATTATACACCCCATTTCTGATCTTTTTCCTGGGGAAAGAGAGGCTAGGTGCTTTTTCGTGTAACAAGAAGCCAGCTTCTGCCTCAGTTTCCAGTGCCAAAGACAGCTTGTAAAGGGGGCTGAGAAAGAAGTGGAAGTGAGAGCAATTGTAGACACTCAAGAGTGTCAGCTTTAAAATTCAGCTGTCACATTTCATGGAAGTGGGGTGGGTGGAGGAGTTGAAAAGTTCAAGGTTATTCTGTATGTCATATTAAGAAATTCCAGTGGCAGTTAATTGGTTCTCGTGATTTATGAAGTGTAGAAGTGGAAGGAGAGAAAGTGGATTCTGTGTAACGCTCGAAAAAATTTCAGTTTGGGAAATTGCCTTTGACATGCCAGATCTGTTTCTAAATAAATCAATTGGAGAGAAAACGTCTCGGAGTGATTGATATCATGGATACTTTCTGGATGCTTTACAAAGAGATAGAAAATGAATATTGAGACAATTTCCTACCTTCAACTTGGTCCAGATCATGGCCAGAAAGCTGAGAAAAAGCATTCTGAATCGGAGACTCTGATTTAATGAACTCACTAGAACCTCTCTTGCTTTCCCAGATTCTGCATTTTCTCCAAATACTAATACAGGTAGTCCTTGACTTATGACCACAATTAAGCCCCCAAATTTCTGTTGCTAAGTGAGACATTCATTAAGGGAGTTTTGCCCTGTTTTAAGACCTTTCTTCCCCCGGTTGTTAAGTGAATCACTGCATTTGAGAAGTTAGTAACCCGATCGTTAAATGAATCTGGCTTCTCCTGTTGACTTTGCTTGTCAGAAGGTCGCTAAAAGGGATCATGTGACCCTGGGACGTTGCAACCGTCATAACTATGTCAGTTGCCAAGGGCCTGGATTTTGATCACATGATCATGGGGATGGTATGAAGGTTGTAACTGTGAGGGGGGGGATACAAAAGCAACCAAGTCACAAAAACAGGTGAAGTGCTTAATTTCATGCCTTAAACGCCCCTCAACCCCCGTAAAGACATGGAGGAAAAAAGCCAACATTGTCAGTTCTTCTCCTTGGATGGTATTTGCCAGGATACCATGCCTGCTCACAGCCCCCGAGCAGGTCGAAGGAGGAAGTGCAATGCCCAGTCTGAAAGCACTCTTCCCCCCATCCCACCCCAGCCGTTCCTCACTTCCGCCTGGCTTCCTTCCAAGAGAAACTCCCAGCATCTTCTCCCAATGCCCACAGAACCATCGGGGATCGGATCGGCGAGGGCAAAGCCAGCGGCAACCTTGGCAACACGCTGAAAATCCTGGGTCAGTTCGACGAAGCCTTGGTTTGTTGCCAGAGGCATCTGGACATCTCTCAGGAGCAAGGAGACAAGGTAGGAGGGTGACCCTTCAGAGACCATCTAGCCTCTCTCTGGCCAGAGAAAATGGCAGCATTGGAGGGGGGGGGAAGAGCAGAGAGCGGGCCCCCTCAGCCTTACACAGTTGCAGGATGGTGGCCTATAACCAGGGAACCCTGGTTTCCATATTGCTTCAGTTGTTAACCCAGTATCTTTATTAGGCTTGTTTTACTGGGAAAACTAATTTTAGCAGGGGGAAAGGGACGTGGTGGCTCAGTGGCTTGTTGATCAGTTGATCAACTGAGCTTGTTGATCAGAAAGGTCAGCAGTTTGGCAGTTTGAACCCCCAGCGCCGCGTCATGGAGTGAGCTCCCGTTCCTTGTCCCAGCAGCTTCTGCCAACCTAGCAGTTTGAAAGCATGTAAAAAATGCAAGTAGGAAAAGAGGGATCCCTTTGGTGGGAAGAAGGGAACAGCGTTCTGTGCGCCTTCAAAGGCGTTTAGTCATGTCGGCCACAGGACCACGGAGACGTCTTCGGATAGCGCTGGCTCTTCTTCGGCTTTGAAGCAGAGATGAGCAGTGCCCCCTAGAGCCAGAAACGACCGACACATATGCTAGTCACTTAACTTTACCTTTAGTGGGAAAACTGAGCGGCCGAGGGGAGAGTTCCAGGGAAGAAAAACACTGCGAAGAGAAATTTGAAAGCATCTTAAGAATCAGAAGAAAGACTGCAGTCTCTTTTTCAGCAGGGATGTCCATGGAGATTCCCAGTCATCCAGGTGACATTTGTCCCAAAGATGCTTTTTCAAGAGGCAGCTGGACTTTCTGGCTTTTCTTCTCTCCCAGCTTCTCTTCCAAGAACCATTCCCCACATCCAGTCAGAGCTGAAGACTATTCTTGGATGAGAAGAAGCTGAAGAAGCTTCTTGGATGAGAAGCGAAACGTCTTCAAGGAAAAACAAAGTCCGTCTGCCTCTTGAAAAAACACCTTTGGGACAGCAGGGAAGAAATTTTAGGGAAAATCAGAAAGCCAGTTTGGGGGACTGAATCAGTGGAAAGCAGTGGTTCTCAACCTTTGTTGACTTTAAGATGGATGGACTTCAATTCCCAGGCCAACTAAAGTTGAGAAACATGGTATAAATGGTGGTTTCTAACATGATGCACAATTTCCATTGCAGTCTAAAAGTTTTTTGGGGGAAATTCAGGTTTGGTGGGGGTGGAATAGATGGCCCAAACCTCCAAACCACACCCCATCCAAGCCATACTGTTCTACTGCTGGCTTCTAGCTAGAGGAGTGTTTCTTAGTCTTGGTGATTTTAAAATGTGTAGACTTCAATTCCCAGGATTCCCCAGCCAGAATGGTTAAGATTAAGTTAAGCTGGGGAATTCTGGGAGCTGAACTCCACACTTCCTAAAAATTGCTAAGTTTGAGAAATATTGGGTTAGGGCCATGGTGGTAAACCTATGACAGGTGGCATGCAGAGCCCTTTCTGTGGGCACCCACGCTGTCACCCCAGCTAAGTTCCACTGTGCAAATGTGCACACCTCACGCCGGCCAGCTGGTCTTTGGGCCTTTGTGCACATACTATGCACATACTTGGGGGGCGAAGCGCATGTGCAGGGGGCTGGGGGCATGCAGGGGGCATGTGCATGCATGGGAGGCACTTGTGTGTTGCATTTGGGGCATGTACATGCGCGTGTGTTTTTGGCACTCGGTGCCAAAAAAAGATTTGCCATCACTGGGTTAGGGTGTGAATTCAGGTTGGTTGAAGATGCTTGCAAGAAGCAACGTCACACTGCGTCATTCTCTGCTGCATGGAGGTTGCAGAGAGAAGATGCACAGGATGGGACCACAACACTAAAAATGTGCCTTCTTTGCACAATGCAGTGGAGACAGTGTCAAGTCTGAAATTGACACATGCGTAGCCATTTTATTTAGCCTTACTATATATTCCTTTTCTTCCTTTCTTTTTGCTGGTTATGGGGGGAAGGGTTTCAGGCTTGCCACATTCCTAAGGTGGGTGGATTGGAGATAGAGTTTAGCAGGGGTGGGATTCAAATTTTTTAACTGGTTCTGTGGGTGTGGCTTAGGTGGTGGGCAGTGGCTTGGTGGTCATGTGACTGGATGGACATGGCTTGGTGGTCATGTTATTGGCTGGGCGTGGCTAACTCAACATCACTCACATCGAGGCACGCATCTCCTCGCCTGACCTCTCATGACTGTGGGGATGCTACAACAGTCGTAAGTGTGAAAAACGGCCATAAGTCACTTTTTTCAGTGCCATTGTAACTTTGCATGGTCCCTCCACACAAGCAAAGTACCAGCAAAGGAGGGGAAAAAAAACTCCAGAGAGGTTCCTAGAGACAGGAAGTCTAGTCCTGCCAAGAACGTAATAAGGGTTAATGGAGAGGCAGTTTCTGTAAGCAATACCAGAATGTTTCCTTCCTGCCTTTCTTACAGGATTAGGCCAGTCATTTCTTCTAACAACTGCTTCTCCCAACTGCTTAGAATGGTAACAACCGATTCTAGCGAATAGGTGTGAACTGGTAGAATCCCACCCCTGGGGGAAGGGTTTCGGGCTTGCCACATTCCTAGGGTGGGAAGAGTGGAGATAGAGTTTAGGCTAGGTGGTGTTTCTTCCTGTGGGAACATGAGCTGACCCTATTGAGACCTGGAGGTGGAGATTAATGACACCAGGCAAACGTTGATTTACTTCTATTGGGGAATGATTTTGGGGGGCTGTTTGTAATTTCCAATATTACGTGGTGTAATTCCAGGTTGTGTCAGATCCAGAATTACAACAGGCTTTGCCAATTTGATGCTTTTCTAAATAAAAGAAATTATTATGGGAGGTGGACTTTGCTCTTTTCTTTTTAAATGGATTTCATCACGTGGAAACCTGACAGATTGCTTAGTTCTCCTTGTTTCTGGGATAATATCACAGCTTTCCTTCTGAGGGTCTAAATTTCTGAATGCAGCTTTGAAGGGGGGGGTCTTTCTCCCCATCCTGACACCAGTTGTCAGGTGTGCCATGCATCCTGCCATCCAATGCTAGTGGGGAGGAAGAGGACATGGGGTGGAACAAAATGGCAGTCAAACTACATGCATATGTGTTGGGAAATTGGGAGTGGGGAAAGATAGCTTGATGATAAGCAGGAGAGCTCAGAACTAGTTTGTGCCAGCGATCAAGGCCTGGGGAAGAATGTCAACTACCCTAAACACCTCAATGTCCCAAAACATCTAGGCAGACTCTTATTGGCTGAAGATGGTGGATTGGTTGTGGGAAGAGGGCTGGGATGTGGAGGAAATTGTCTGTATTGTTTTGAGCATGGAAAATTCAGTTCTAGCCTGACTTTTCTGCAGCCAGCATATTTTATTAAAAGAATCTATCACTTCAACCAAATGGAGTCGAGGGTCTTTCTTTCCTAAGGGATCAGACTGGGGCAGGTCTGACACTAGTATCTGCACTGTGATAAGACTGAGTGTGGCATTCATTGGAGGGACCCCAGGAGCTCTTTTCTTTCTTCTTTCTGATAGGTGGGGGAGGCCCGAGCACTGTATAACATCGGCAATGTCTACCATGCCAAAGGCAAGGAGGCGTTGTGGACCCTGCCCCAGGAGGAACCAGGCCAGCTGCCCCAGGAGATTCAAGAGGCTCTACAAAAGGCATCTGAATTTTACAAGTAAGTGAATGGCCTTCTCCAGGTGGAGAGGAATGGGGGTCCCATTAAGGCCCCACAGTATTCAGGGTGCACTCACAATCTTTCCAGGAGCTCTCTTGGTTGCAAAGAGAGCCAAGCCAAGCTGAGGCTGTGTCAGATCTGTGTATCTGTCCTTCCTTCAGTGGAAGAGGAAAAGGTGAGGGGGAGACTGATAAAGAACTCCTTTCTTGATATAACTTGAATATATTTAACCTTATATCAAATTTTTATAACCCACACATCATACAATGGAGGGAGAAAAGCCAGATGGCCAGAACCTATCAACTCCGAGAGGCACAGCCAGGAGATGAGAAGATCATAAAAATTCTACAGTGAGATGTGTCCGGGGAATCTCTGGAAAAGTTCATTCTAAAAAGGGGGTGGGGGGAAATTAGGTATGCCCTGGGAAACTGTGAGAAAGATCATTCCTACAGAAGGGGTGGGAGGGGAATTAACATACTTGTTTTTGTTTCACTAAATACACATTGAAATAAGGGGAGGGGTTCTAAACTCCCTTATCTATCCCAGTATGCCTGAGGAACCTCAGACGCTGCTTTGAACTCCTACATGAATTGTCTCATCTCAATAAAGGATTCCTTTTGATAAGTTCGGTTCTCAGAAGTTAATTCTTGTTGATTGAATGGGAAAAGGTTCTGTAGCCTGACAGGCTGGTACTTCTAATATTCTTGGGCACCAAGAAGTTGGTGAGAACTCTTTTGGCAGATCTCCCTCTTCTTCCCAACTACTTTAGAACTTCTTTCTCTACTTTTGCCTCACTATGAGAAGTTGGGAGAATGAATCCCCCCCCACACACACACACATAGCTTTTCTACCCTCCCAAACCTTCCATCTCCATTATTAGTGCAATGATGTTGTTCAGTGGACTGTTTACCTGCGTTGCTCCTTTTAAAAAGCCTCAGCAGCAGGAAATTTTGGTCTACCTTGTCTGGCTTTGGAATGTTATCCATTAAAGTGGGGACAGGAGACCACAAGGAAATCTCACGGCGCTTTTAAACATCCTAAATGTGTCTCTGGAGGGCAAGATATGAAACTGAACTCCAGACAAAAGCCTGAGTTGTTAACAAGAAAAGAGAGAAATGATAAGTGAGGAAATGGAAGGGTGGCAATGATGCTTTTCAGGAATGCACGGATTTCCTATTTGAAATGGCTTTCTGGTCCTTTCCTCAAGCATTAAGGGCTGCTTTTTTTCTGGCTTACCCGTAGGAGGAACCTTTCCCTTGTGAAGGAGTTGGCCGACAGAGCTGCGCAAGGCAGGGCCTATGGGAACCTGGGCAATGCCCATTACCTGATGGGCAACTTCAGCAAAGCGATTGTCTTCCATAAGCAGGTGAAATATGGGGTGGATTTGGGGTGTCTCCTTTCTGATCCATTGTAGAGATCTACAGCATTTGGGGGGGGGAGCGGGAATCCGGGCCATGCAGACCCTTACAAAGATATGATGGGGGTTACACTTAAAAAGATTTATTACAACAATATTGTCAAGTTCGAAGTGCGCTTGCCAACAAATTAGGGGGAAGGGAAGGGGAATTGGAATGCAAGCTCCAGACATCACCCAAGACAACCCATGGGAACCAAGGACACTTCTGCAGGTGTTTGCCGAAGCTTAAGGACATTTTCCCATAACAATACACTGACCCGCCATTGGACAATGTGACTTGCACTAATCAAGAGAGGGGGAAGTCTATTCTTTAACTATATGGGTTTGCGCGGGAATTAGCCGGAGTTGGTTTTGCTTTTTATTTATTTATTTATTTATTAATTACATTTATATACCGCCCTTCTCCCAAGGGACTCAGGGCGGTGAACAGCTCATCTAAAAACCCCACAGAAAATACAAAAGTTAAAAAATATTAAATTTAAATCAGCTGCGTAATAAGACTAAGACTAAGAAACCCCCCCCCACCCTTAAAACCCAATTTAGAATTAAAAATGGAGACCAAATTTAAAATCATTATCTCAGCCCAGGCCGGCCTGCTCAAAGAGCCAGGTCTTCAACGCGCGCCTGAAGGCCCTCAGGTCCGTGCCGGTACGAAGTTCCGGTGGCAGAATATTCCAGAGGGAATATTTCATCTGTGCTGAAATGATGTACTCAATAAAGTTTTGCATTAAGAGATTGGATCGTCTCGACGGTGCTTGCTTGGTTGAGTTCATCAGTAGGTGTTGTGGTTAGTCGGCAGCAGGTACAGACAGCTGAGGAGAGCGAGGACTCTGATGAGGGGCCAGGACCAGCAGGGAGTGGACTGCTGCCTTCAGGGATTGTGGGGGCTGGCAGCAGCGATGAGGAGGTTCCCGAGGAGCCTGTGCCAAGTGTGCATGAGCGCAGGATGATTCATAGAAGAGAACAGCTGGAGCAGCACAGGTGACTCGGGAATAAGGCTGCAACATAATGGCCCCTCCCTCCAGGGAATATAAGCCTGGTTTCAAAAGGTTGTTGCCTTTGCAGAAAACAAAAACATTCTACTATCTCAGCATTGTGTGTAGAGACTCTGGATTATCTGAAGAATTCTGTCAAGGCTTTTCTGGTTGGACTAATTGGCTGCAAGCCATCTTTTATCCACAAAGAAGTTTATTTGTAGATTAAAGCTGTGAAGGTTTGAGTTGCTGTGTTTGTTTGAGATTTTCTTGCTGGTAACCGGGTTGGGTCACAATAATCTGAACCTTGACAAATATATACAAACCTTGCCAATAATTTAACTATTAATTGAAATTAATTCTACTGGTGACTGCAATGACTAATGGTGGAACTTCTAGTCCCGATCCTGATCTGCGTATAATATGTGTAAATAAAATCGAGTGAGAATTTTGGGTGTGCGTGCTCAATTTTGAACAAAGCAATCAGCGTGTTTTTTGCAACTTCTTGGTTCTTTTGTTGCCAAATGTACTGTCAGCTTTCCAAGTAATGCACCTGTCAGGGTTCCAGAACAACCCAATTAAAAACTCTGAGGCAGGCATTTTCTCAAAAGTTTCCTTTTATTAGAGTAGTTATACTGGCACATCTGGGAAAACCCAAATCTGAGAAAGCAGAATTCCGAAACAGGCAAGTTCCTCAAAGAACAACTTATTGGACACATCACGTTGGCACAACTGGGGAAAGCCGACTCTGAAAATTCTCCCGGCTTTCATCTAATTAAAAAGTTTCCCCTTTCCCCCACTGGTGATGCTGTCCAATCAAGGTGCTGGCTGGTTGCTTGGTTACTTGCTCCTCCTCTGACCAGCCACTTGTTAGAACGTCCTTGGTTCCCACAGGAAAATCTTTTTGTTTTGGCTACAAAACCCCAGGCTGGAGTGCACGTCTGGGAGGGCCCAGAGGGTCGTGAGTCGTGGGGGCGAACACAATTCGGACAGCAGGGGGCGGGTCTCATTGGCACCATAAGTGGGAGGGGCAGATATGACGGGGGTAGAGGGCCATATCAGGTTAGGGGATCGCGTGCCCGCTGTCTCCAAGCGGTGGCGCGCTCCGACCCTCCCGACCCGTCTGGCAGGCCTGGTTGTGCAGAGTCTCAGGCCCTGAGTACCCGGCTGATGTTATGTAATGCCAGGTCCGTCATTAACAAGGCCCCCCTGATTTGCGATCTTATTCAGGAGGAGGGTGCGGACCTGGCGGGGGTCACCGAAACCTGGTTGGGCCCAGAGGGTGGCGTCCCTCTGGTAGAGATGTGCCCACCAGGTTTCCAAGCATTCCATCGACCGAGGTCTCAGGGAAGGGGTGGTGGGGTGGCGGCGATTATTAGAGAAGTCCTTTGTCCTAGGGAGGCCACTGTTCCTCAGACGGCTGGTTGTGAGTCTCTCTTTGTGAAGTGGGGTCGGGGGGTTCAGATGGGCCTGTTGATAACGTACCTGGCTCCCTGCCACGTGTCATCAGCCCTGCCCGGGCTCCTCGAGGTGATAGCCGGGCTGGCGGTTGAAACCCCCAGGCTTTTAGTCATGGGTGATTTCAACCTGCCTTCGCTCGGGGAAACCTCTGGGGTGGCCCGGGAGTTCCTGGCTTCCATGACGGCCATGGATCTGACCCAATTAGTTTCTGGCCCCACTCACACGGGGGGACACACACTGGACCTGATTTTCGCCTCTGGTCAGTGGTTGAATGATCGTGCTGGGGACTTAGTTATAAAACCCTTGTCATGGTCCGATCATTCTCTTCTTAGACTGGACTTCGGTGCCGCCACCATCCATCGCAGGGAGGCGGAGCTGAGGAGATGGTTCCGCCCCAGGCGCCTGATGGATCCTGAACGGTTTCAGATGGAGCTTGGGCCATTTCCTGAAACTCTGGCTCATAACTCGGCCACAGACTTGGTGGCCACCTGGGATAGGTTGGCCGCTGAGGCTCTGGACCGAGTTGTACCTTTGCGACCTCTGACTCGGCATAGATCCCACCTGGCTCCGTGGTTTACGGGGGAGCTGAGGGGGATGAAATGCCGGAAGAGACGTCTGGAGGGCATCTGGAGGGCCAGTCGTGCTGAGTCTGACCGGACACAGGTGAGGTCCTATATTAGGACCTACCTACTGGCGATAGAGGCGGCGAAGCGTTCACACCTCTCCGCCCTTATTGCGTCGGCAGAAAATCGGCCTGCTGCCCTGTTTAGAGTGACCCGCTCCCTGCTTGAGCCGAGAGCGCGGGAGGACCTCTTGCAGGGTAGGGCAGAAGAGTTTTCCCGATTTCTGCATGATAAAATCGCTCAGATTCGGGATGGGCTGGACTCCAGTTGGGTGATCCCGGGGGAGGTGTCTGGAGCAGGTCTTGAGATGGTTATCTGGGAGGAGTTCGATCCTGTGACCGCCGAGGGTGTGGACAGATTACTGGGGAGGCTGAATGTCACCACGTGTTTACTGGACCCGTGCCCTTCCTGGTTGGTTTCTACCTCCAGAGAGGTGACACGAGGCTGGCTCCAAGGGATTGTCAACGCTTCGTTGACGGAGGGGGCGCTTCCGACCGCCCTGAAAACGGCGGTGGTGCGGCCCCTCCTCAAGAAGCCTTCCCTGGACCCGGCTCTTTTGAATAACTATCATCCTGTCTCCAACCTTCCCTTCGTGGCGAAGGTTGTTGAGAGTGTGGTGGCGCGTCAGCTCCCTCAGTATCTGGAGGAAGCATTCTATTTAGATCCGTTCCAATCGGGCTTCAGGCCCGGGCACAGTACTGAAACAGCATTGGTCGCGTTGGTAGATGATCTCTGGAGGGCCCGTGACAGAGGTTATTCCTCTGTCCTGGTCCTCTTAGATCTGTCAGCGGCTTTTGATACTATCGACCATAGTATCCTATTGCGGCGGTTGGAGGGGTTGGGAATTGGGGGCACCGTTTTGCGGTGGTTCTCGTCCTTCCTCTTGGACCGCTCGCAATTTGTGTTGACGGGGGGGGAGAGGTCCACCCCTAGGCCCCTCATGTGTGGGATGCCTCAGGGGTCGGTCCTCTCCCCTCTTCTGTTCAACATCTATGTGAAGCCGCTGGGAGAGATCATACATGGTTTTGGGGTGAAATGCCATCTTTATGCTGATGACACTCAGCTTTATATCTCCACCCCAAGCCACCCCAACGATGCTGTGGAGGTTATGGCCCGTTGCCTGGAGGCTGTGCGGAACTGGATGGGCGAGAACAGGCTTCGACTCAACCCTTCCAAGACCGAGTGGCTGTGGTTTCCGGCGGCCCGATATAGTCAGCTGACTCCGTCGCTGGCTATTGGGGATGAGATCTTGACCCCCACAGAAGGGGCTCGCAATCTTGGTGTCCTCCTGGATGTACGGCTGTCTTTGGAAGATCATATTACGGCCGTCTCCAGGGGGGCTTTTTATCAGGTTCGCCTGATACGCCAGATGCGGCCCTTTCTTGATCGGGACGCCTTACGCACAGTCACTCATGCCCTGGTCACCTCCCGTCTGGACTACTGTAATGCCCTCTACATGGGGCTCCCCTTGGGGAGCACCCGGAGGCTTCAACTGGTACAAAATGCAGCCGCGCGGGTAGTTATGGGGGCGTCGAGATACTCCCACGTGACGCCCCTCCTGCGCGAGCTGCATTGGTTGCCGGTGGCCTTCCGGGTTCGCTTTAAAGTACTGGTTTTGGTCTTTAAAGCGCTCCATGGCATCGGACCAGGATACTTACAAGACCGCATTCTGCCAGTAGTCTCCCACCGACCGGTGTGCTCCCACAAAGAGGGTCTCCTCCGGGTCCCAACGCCTTCTATGTGTCGCCTGGTGACCCCGAGGAACAGAGCCTTCTCTGTGGGGGCACCCGCCCTCTGGAACGGGATGCCCCCTGGACTACGAATGACCAGTGACCTGAGGGCCTTCAGACGTGACCTGAAGACTTGGCTCTTCGAGCAGGCCGGCCTGAGCTGACTCAAATGGGATTTTAAATGGGGTTTTAGATTAGTTGGGATGGGTGTACAAAGTTTTAATTTATTTAAATTGGGGTTTTTTAGATTTTTATAGGGACAGCCTAGGGTTTAATTCTTTTTTAACTATTTATATTTGTCTACATGTATTTTAGTTGGCTGTTCACTGCCCTGAGTCCTTCGGGAGAAGGGCGGTATATAAAACCTAAAATAAATAAATAAATAAAAATAAATCTAGCTATTTCCCTCCTCCCTCTGTTGTGTGGCAACCCTGAAGCCTCTAAGATGGCCCCAGCCAGGCTCACTTCAGGGTCGACATGTACATAAGCTGGAGAAGACTAGAGTGATGGTGCCCTAATAGTTGCCCAACTTACTGCCTATATCGGGTGGGATTCAAAATTTTTAACAACCTGTTCTGTGGGCGTGCCTTAGTTGATGGCCATGCCTTGGTGGTCATGTGACTGAGTGGGCGTGGCTTGGTGGTCATGTTATTGGCTGGGCATGGCCAACCCACTATCACTCACATCGAGGCACGCATCTTCTTGCCTGGCCTCTCATGACTGTGGGGATGCTGCAACAGTTGTAAGTGTGAAAAATGGTCATAAGTCACTTTTTTCAGGGCCATTGTAACTTTAAATCGTCACTCCACACAAGCAAAGTACCAGCAAAGGAGGGGAAAAAAACTCCAGAGAAGTTCCAGAGACAGGAAGTCTAGTCCTGCCAAGAATGTAATAAGGGTTAACGGAGAGGCAGTTTCTGTAAGCAACCCCAGAATGTTTCCTTCCCGCCTTCCTTACAGGATTAGGCCAGGAATTTCTTCTAACAACCGGTTCTCTGAACTGCTTAGAATGTTAACAACCGGTTCTAGCAAATAGGTGCGAACTGGTAGAATCCCACCCCTGGCCTATATAGTTTATTATTCAGAAAATTTATGAATGCGCCGAAATGGAGAGGCTTACATTAAAATTAAAAGAAAAAGATGACTCTGAATACTATTTGATTTGGGATAAATGGTATGATTGGATAGATTGTAAAAAAAAGAACGCATAAAATAAGGGGAAATAACGAACCTATGAAACATACTATCATATATATGCTAAACTTGGATAGGAATTTATAGAATACTAGTTTTATTCCTATCTCTCTTTCACTAAGCTATATAAACGACTTATCTATAAAAATGCATAGTTGTAATCTAATAGTAATAATAGATTATTATGTATTATATATTATTAATACAGCTATTCTACAAGGGATAGGAAATAACTGCCATTTAATACTTTCTATGAGATATTTAAATCACTATCAAAATGTATTAGAGGAAAATATGATTAGTCTTACTACAGAATGTGTTGTGATGTTTATTTGTATGACTTTTTATTTTTTACTTTTGTATATTTGTATATTTTAACCTTTTGTATTCAATAAAGTATTTTAAAAAATTTAAAAATAGAGGTGATGTATTCTTACAGTGATACCCATGATGTTATCCATTTCAGCGGCTGAACATCGCTAAGGAATTTGGAGACAGAGCCGCTGAGAGGAGAGCGTACAGCAACTTGGCCAATGCTCACATCTTCCTGGGGAGCTTCGATATTGCCGCAGAGTATTACAAGTAAGCGGTGGGTCTCTCAGAGGAACCACTACCCTCCAGGTCTGATCTGTTTGGATTCATGGCAGTAGATCAGCAAAGGGATCCTACATCCCAGTTATAACTACTGTCCTGAATGTAGAAGAAAATACGGGAGATTCCACTAGAAGAGAATATTCATAGATCAAGGTTGAACTGTGAAGTTCTTGGTTGCTTTCTAAGCTTGGTGTTGTGGCCTAGGCATCCCCAATAGCATGAAGTTGAGTCCTCGTCCCGATAAACCCCTTTTATTTAATTTACAATGAATTTCCACTCATGAAAGTCCTTGTCAACAGTCTTTCAAAATTGTTCTCAATTACAGACCTTGGAGAGTGGCCAGGCTGATATCTTTCAGACGCCACCACACTTGGCAAGCATGCCGGAATGAACGAATTGTCTCCTGCAAAGCCCCACTCCCCTTTCGCCCCTCTTTTATAGTCTAAGGGAGGGGCCATTCAGTGTCCACCTGTGGCTTTACTCCCAAGTCGGCCCTTGTTCCTTAACTGCTCCCTTCTCCTGGCAGCTCTGTGCATATGCACACTGGGAACAGGCTCCAGCTGTTCTTCTGCCTCACTGATGTCTGACTCCGAAGGCAGCTGATAAATGTCGGACGGCTCTGGCCCCCTCTCTGCCTTCGACGCAGAGCCCTCGTCCGAGCCTTCCCCAGACTCCAGGATTGGCCTATACTTCTCCCCAACCTCCTCACTCTCCGACTCTGCTGCCAGCTTCATTGGCTGCTGTCGGGCCACAACACTTGGTAACTCTGCCTGCTTTCTGAAAATTGGGGGACAAAAGTGATTGCAGGCCTTGGGGGAAGAGGATCTTAACCAATGGAGAACAGAGTGGAACTTCTCAATGATTTGGGGAAAAGACATTTCTTTGTGTACCCTAAATTGCATTTACCTTCTTTGCAGCCAGATCACAGAATTAGCTCCTCTGTGCTTCCGTGAACCTTATTGAGCAATTTTGAGATGGTGAATAGAATAGGAATAGAATAGACTACAATAGACTAGACTAGACTACAATAGACTACAATAGAATACAATAATACAATAGAATACAATAGAATGTGGAAGGGGCCTTGGAGGTCTTCTAGTCCAGCCCCCTGCTCAAGCAGGAGACCCTACAGCATTTCAGACAACTGACCGTCCAGTCTCTTCTTAAAAACCTCCAGTGATGAAGCATAACGTTCTCAGCAACAGGAAGAGTACAGAGAATTCATTTTTGTTGTCCATTTTTCCTTGTAATATGTACATATTCAAAAGAATGTCTAAAAATATTAAACTATTAAATAACAGTATTAACGGGATCAGACTAATATAAACGTTTTCAGAATGTGACAGCTTAGTACATCAAAGACACATGTCTTTTGATTCTTAAGGCATCTCCAACAATATGATCATTTAATTGTTCCATTTCCACGTAAACAATAGGATCCAGTAAGTCTGATCTATTATAGTTGTTTTGACCCAATGAGATCTGTGGATTTGTGGGTCCTCATAACTTGGGGGCCTCCAGATGTACCAGAATTCTCACCTTTCAACACACCTGGAGTAGCCCAGCTTGGGGAAGGTGATCTTTCAATATTGGCAGAGCATGAGCTGGCTTCTGTGTGCAGTTGAAGAAGTCTTCCCTCTCCTCTCTCTTTATTTAGGAAAACCCTCCACCTCTCCAGGCAGCTGAAGGACCAAACAGTGGAAGCCCAGACATGCTACAGTCTTGGAAATACCTACACCCTTCTTGAAGACTATGACAAGGCTGTGGAATACCATCTAAAGCACCTGGCCATCGCCCAGGAACTAGGAGACCGGTAAGAAAGATCCGTTTTCTGTGCTGCTCTTTTATTTTGAGCTGGTATTGATTTTGAGGTCTCTTTTGCTAGAATGACAAGCATGCAATTCAGGAAGCTAGTTCGGTTTATGGTGAACCGGGAGGCACTGTCCAGTTTATGCTGGTGAGAATCGAATGGAATGGAAAGGTGATTTGGTAGCAGATGGTGACTCCTAAGGATAGTAGCTATGTTAGGCTTAGTTTGGCTTAAGTTAGCTTGGCTTGAGTTAAGTTGGGTTGAGTTGGCTTCACTTCTGTTAAGTTGGGTTGGGTTGGGTTGGGTGGTGAGGTTTTCAGACACTAAGCTCAACCCATAGAGAGAATCAGAATAGAGCTGGAAGGGACCTTGGAGATCTTCTAGTCCAGTCCCCTGCTCAAGCAAGAAATCCTATATCATTTCAGACAAATGGCTGTCCAGTCTCTTTTTAAAAAGAGAAAAAAGTTGTGGCTGCTCCCGTGATGGAGCAGCCACAACTGCTGGTGGCAAAGCTGTTCCACTGGTCCATTGTCCTAACTATCAGGAAATTCCTCCTTAATTCCAGGTGGCTTCTCTTCTTGAGGAGTTTCCATCCATTGTTTCTTGTCCTGCCTTCTGGTGCATTGGAGAATAAGTTGACCCCTTCCTCTTCTTTGTGGCAGCCCCTCAAATACTGAAATATTGCTACTATGTCACCCCTAATTCTTCTTTTTTCTAGACTGGCCATACTCAATTCTTGCAACCATTTGTCATATGTTTAAGTCTCCAGGCCTTTAATCACCTTAGTTGCTCTTCTCTGCACTTGTTCCAAAGTCTCAATATATTTTTTGCAATGGGGTGACAAAAACTGGATGCGGTATTCCAGGTGTGGCCTTACTAAGGCTTTATAAAGAGGTGATTGTAAGCACTGGACTTTTCCCCTTCAACCGAAAAGAATGAACTTCGGGAAATAAGCATTTCAACAGGAATTCTTTATTGAAAGGGAGTGATTCCAGCACTAGTCAAAGCAGAACCTAAAATGCTTCCAGGCATACAATAATAGATAAAAGGAGTTAAAAATAGATAAAAGGAGCCCGAAAGCCATCACTCTGCTAAACAAATAATTCCCTCAACACTGTTCAACTCTTTACAAAGTGTACACTACTATTACTGTTAATCTTCTCATCACTCCTTATCACCCATCCCCTCCCACTTGTGACTATAACTTTGTTGCTTGTATCCTCTGTTTCCTAGTATGATTTGATGTTGATTGTACCCTATGACTATCATTAAGTGTTGTACATTATGATTCTTGACGAATGTTCCTTCTTTATGTATATTGAGAGTATTTACACCAAGACAAATTCCTTGTGTGTCCAATCACACTTGGCCAATAAAGTATTCTATTCTATTAGAACCCCTCCCCTTATTTAGATGTGGATTTAGTCAAACAAAGAACCAACATGTTAATTCCCCTCTCCCCTTCTCTGAGAATGTATCTTAGAAGAGATTCCCAGGGAGTATCTTCCAGAGCTGGAATTTTTATGGTCCCTTCTCCTCTTACTATCTCTCCAAGAGGTGACACGTTTCTAGACATCTGGCTCCAGTCTTCCAGTTGTATATCATGTGTAGGTTATACAGATTCAATAAAAGATTTAATATATTCAGGCTACATCAAAAAGGATTACTTGTACCAACTCCCCCCCTTCTTCCTCCATAGAAAAATGGCAGATACACTGATCTGACAGTAGTAATACTTCATCTGACTTTGATTCTATGCCTCCGTTTATACAACCAAGGACTGTATTCAGTTTTTCACCTGCTGTCCCACACGGCTGGCTCATTTTTAAGTGATCATCCACTAGGACTCCAAGGTCACTCTCACAGTTATTGTCTTTGAGACAGGTCTCGCTTAATCTGTATGAAGTATCTAGTCAAGTTTCTACTTAATCTTGCCAGCTTTGGATGGTCATTAAATGAAACTGGGTGCTGCAAATCAAGATGAAATCTGAAACATCAGATGAAACTTGAACCTGTTCCCAAACCTACCACTAAAATCAAAGCAGCCTTTTTTCTCCTCAGTGTATCAGGCTGCAAATCTATAGAGATTCTCCATCATCCAGGTCACCCTTACCCAAAGGTGATTATTTTTCAGGAGGCAACTGGACTTTCTTCTTTTTTCTTTTGAAGACGTTTCACTTCTCGTCCAAGAAGCTTCTTCAGCTCTGACTGGATGGTGGGGAATGGAAGGATTTATATTCCTTGCAGACAGCTGGTCATTTGCATCCTTTTAGAGGGTCATTGAGGCCACTTGGAGGTTTATCTGTGTCCTGTGTGATGCAAAGGGCTCCTGTAGTCTGCCATTTTTCCCTCTGGAAATCCATTCCTCCTCCCACACCATTCCAAGGGGGTTCATTCCAAATTGTATAGCTAAAAGTTTACTGCAAGCTTAATCATCCCTGTTCTTTATTTTCCTGTTTTACCACAAGATGGCATTGCCATCTTTTCTTTTTCTTTTCCTTGGTAAATTTTCCAGACCTAAATTCAAGGGCCATGCCACCTGTAACAGGAAAGTCATGGCAGAACATGATCTGTTGAATGTCTGCCTGTGTTTCTATTTCCTGCATTTATTATCCACTGGCTTCCCCCAAAACCAGACACAACTTTCTGGGGTTTTGCCTTGACTGTCAGATCTGGGAACAGGGGAGCAGCAATGGGGTGGATGTCTTGATTTGAGCCACTTATTTATTATAAAACAGTGTTTCTTCACCTCTGTAACTTAAGGTGTGTGAACTTCAACTCCCAGAATTTAATCTGGATGGGGATCTCTGGGAATATCCCAAACAGTAATATTTGTCCCTGTGGTTGTGGGAAGAGCTTTTCCAATGCAGGTCACCTCTTAATTCATTCGGTCACTTCGCTCCTTTTAACTTACAAAGAAGATGGTTGAGACTTTGGGAAAAGTGCAGAGAGGAACAACTAAGATGATTAAAGGCCTGGAGACAAAAACATACGAAGAATGGTTACAGGAATCTGGTATGGCTAGTCTAGAGAAAAGAAGGACTAGGAGGGACAGGAGAGCAGTCTTCCAGTATTTGAGGGGCTGCCACAAAGAAGAGGCAGTCAAACTATTCTCCAAAGCACCAGAAGGCAGGACAAGAAGCAATGGATGGAAATTAATGAAGGATAGAAGCAACCTGGAATTAAGGAGAAACTTCCTAACAGTGAGGACAATTAACCAGTGCAACAGTTTGCCTTCAGTTGTTGTGGCTGCTTCATCACTGGAGGCTTTTAAGAAAAGACTGGACAGCCTCTTGTCTGAAATGGTATAAGATCTCCTGCTTGAGCAGTGGGCTGTACTAGAAGACCTCCAAAGTCCCATCCAGATCTGTTCTGATTGATTGAAGCTGGGCAGAAGACTTCAATCTCACCAGTTTGTCTGGCTGTTACTTTTCTCTCTCCTTTTGGGTTTGACAGGAAGCCCAACATGCATCAGCCAAATATGGTAATGTTTTAGAATAGCATTTTTCAAATTTAGCAACTTTAAACTGTATGGACCAACTTCCAGAACTCCCCAGCCAGCATGCTACCTGTCCCCCATCAGGTAAACATCCCAAAATCCTTTGTTAATAACTTTTATTGGCAATTAAGTGTCTTTGTTGACATTTTTGGCCGTCTTCAAGGTTTCTTGATGGGCTAGAAAGAACATAACAATACAAGAACACGTCAGGCTCTCCAAGGTTGGAACTATTTGCAGTATTATCATTCTGGCTGGAAATGTTAGGACTTGTAGTCCCTCTGCCCTAGAATAGAATAGAATAGAATAGAATAGAATAGAATAGAATAGAATAGAATAGAATAGAATAGAATAGAATAGAATAGAACAGAGGAAGGGAAAGGAAAGAACAGAACAGAACAGAATTCTTTATTGGCCAAGTGTGATTAGACATACAAGGAATTTGTCTTGGTTCAAATACTCTCAGTGTACATAAAAGAAAAGAGACATTCGTCAAGAGTCAAGAATCATCAGGTACAACACTTAATAATAGTCATAGGGGACAATAAGCAAACAAATCATACTAGGAAACAGTTTAAAGAATAGAATAGAACAGAATTAGAATTAGAATTAGAATAGAATACTTTATTGGCCAAGTGTGATTGGACACACAAGGAATTTGTCTTGGTGTAAATACTCTCAGTATACATAAAGAAAAGATACATTCGTTAAGAATCAAGAATCATAACATACAACACTTAATAATAGTCATAGGGTACAATCAACAATCAAATCATACTAGGAAACAGTCAATATAAATCATAAGGATACAAGCGACAAAATTACAGTCATACAGTCACAAATGGGAGGGGATGGGTGATAAGGAGTGATGAGAAGATTAGCAGTAATAGTAGTGCAGGCTTTATAAATAGTTGGACAGTGTTGAGGGAATTATTTGTTTAATAATTATTTGTTTGGAGGGTCCTCCAAGTGAAATAAGAAGGAATTAGGGAACAAGGATTGTCCTGAGATGAGAGACCAAAGCATGAGATAGGATGGTAGGGGAGGGGGACATGGGAATTTGGGTTGGGGAATCGAGCTGGTGTATAGTAGTCCCATGAGAAAATGGAAGGAAGGTTTGCACCAATGAATTGTGGCATTGCCGAGTGGAGTTGTTTACACTCCGTCAAGGCCAACTGTCCTGAAATTCTAGATGCGAGAAATACCTAAAGAGGAGCTTTCCCATAACACCATACTGGACGTTGATTGGACTCTCAGAGCTGGACCCTGGGAGGAAGGATTTGGGGTGACCTTTAGTGTGTAACTTCATGCATCTTGAATCAGATCTTGCCTTGCTTTTGCTGCTATCATTTCAAACTTAGTAAAAGTGCCTCTTCTCTAATTCAGTGGAGTTGGGTCTTTTCTTTCTTGAGTTTTGATTGGAGGAAGGCCTGACAGGCTGGCAGCTGACCATGCTGTCTTGTAGTCTTAGCATGCTGGCTAGGGAATTCTGGGAGTTGAAGTCTACACAGCTTCAGTTACCAAGTTATCGAAGGTGAGAAACATTGCTGTAACCTGATAAATGTTCATAGATTTCTACAACCAGAATAATTGCAGTCTACTGTCACACCATAGTTCACCTTGATTTATGGCTGATGGAGCATACACAATGAGTTGATGCTCCATGAAATCCTAAACCCAAACTAAGCGAGGCATGTATTGCAAATGCAGAGGTGGCCTACTACCGGTTCACACTGGTTCGGGATAACTGGATGTTAATTTTACAGTTGAAGTGATAGTTGCAACAACTGGCTGGCCCCGCCCCGCCCATCCCACCCCTCCTAGGAGTCTCCACACGGCCCGTTTTGGATCCCATGTAAGTGTAGGGCCCACATAGAGGCTCGGGGAGGGCAAGAAAAGGGCCTCCAGAGAGCCTCTGAAGCCCAGAGAGGGTGAAAAATGGGCTTCCAGAAGTTGCATAAAGCTGGAAATGGGCCCGTTTCTGGCCCTGGAGAAGCCGTTTTCACCCTCCTGGAGGCTCAAGGTAAGCCTTCAGAGCCCGGGGAGGGCGAAAACACCGTCCCTCTCCGCTGTGATGCAGGAGGCTAACTAGGCCACGCCCACCATTGCCACGCCCACCCAGCAACCAAGGAAAGAATTGGTTGCTAGATTTTTTGAAGCCCACACCTGACAAAGTGTGAATTAGATTCTCTTAGCTCTCCACGCAAATATTGACTTGAGATTTTGTGATCACAATTGATCCCTATAAAACTGGCTTTTAAACCACTTGGTGATTTTCCTAACAATCATTCCTGATCTTGCAGAGTGGGAGAAGGAAGAGCGTGCTGGAGTTTGGAGAATGCTTATGTTTCACTTGGGAAGTATGAACAAGCCTTACACTTTGCAGAAAAACATCTTGAAATCTCCCAAGAGGTACTCTCTCTCCCTCTCCCTCCCTCCTCCTCTTCCTCTCCCTTCCCCCTCCCTCCCTGTGTGTGTGTATGTAAATGCTACAAAATCTCCCTATGTAGCAATTGGAATATTTTTGTTGCATGTCAAAAAGACATTTTTAACAGACTGAAAGAAAATCAAATCATGGTATCCTATTTTGCACGATGTTGCTTGGTGACCAAAACAGGAAACTGGTTTCTAAAAGAGACTTGAATTGAAAAGAGTTCTGGATAAACAAAGAAGGAAGTCAGATATGGCCACAGACCTCATAAACCGGAAGGGGAATTAGGGAGTGCTGGGAGATGCAAAAATGGGGCCGGGGGCTGCTGAGAAAAGCTTTCAAAAAGGGACAATAATACATAGTACTAAGTAAACATTGATTAGCATTTATCCCAATACCAAAGAAAGGTGAAACTGAAGACTGTTCCAACCACTGAATCATAGACTTGGTACCACCATGAGGAAAATTCTCCGGAAGATAATCTAGCGACATTTGAGCCCAACTGTCAATTAGGAAACTGCTTCATGTGCAAGCAGGATTTTGGAAAGGAAGAGCAATCTACGCTGGATGATGATAAAAGCCAAAAGGACCTCAGTGTGTGCTTCATTGACTAAACCAGAGGTCTCCAAACTTGGCAACTTTAACCTTGTGGACTTCAACTCCCAGAATTCTCTGGCTGGAGAATTCTGGGAGTCGAAGCCCACAAGTTGCCAAGTTTGGGGACCCCTGGACCAGACAATTGATTGTGTGGATCAGTGTTTCTCAACCTTTGCCTGTTTTAAGACGGGTGGACTTCAACTCCCAGAATTGCCTGCCATGTTGACAGCGATGATTTTGTGTGGTTTTACTTGCAAAGTTGCTTTGGTAGGAAATGAGTTTATGGTCTGGTCCGAAGTTTTTAATTTCTGGGTGGAGTCAGTATATCGACAAGAAGCAAGTCAGAAACGTTATAAATAAATCCTAAGAGGAAACTAAATCAGTCTAGCAGAGGCAGGGAAGTCCGCCTTTTGAAATTTGCAGACCACAATCTTAGGATAAGGCATTTATGGCTGCCTCTCTCACCCTAGAATTAAACTGTCAGCTGCTCCAGTTAAATATTATTTGCTGGGTGCAATTTGGGCTTTGCACTTTCTGGCGGACTGATTACTCAACGCCAGATGGGAAGGGAACAATGGACGTTTCTGGGCAGGGGGGGCGGCTGGCATTGTGGGAAGAGGGTCCCCCTAATTACTGACTCGGAAGAGAGGGAAACGACAGGTTGCCTCCCGCTTGGGAGGGAAGTATGGAGGAGGAAGATGTTCCTTCTGCGTCAAGATTCTTGGAAGAAAAATCTCTGCTCTGCACAGGATTGTACAAACTACAAAGTGAGCCGAACCAGCATGAGTGAACTAGCATAGTTAAGTTGCATTAACAGAGGGATTCAGTCAAGATCAAGTGAGGTACTACTATATAAAGCCTTAGTAAGGCCACACCTAGAATCCTGCATCCAGTTTTGGTCACCACACTATAAAAAAGAGGTTGAGACTCTAGAAAGAGGGCAGAGAAGAGCAATCAGGAGGATGAGGAGACTGGAGGCTAAAACATACAAAGAACGGTTGCAGGAACTGGGCCTGGCTGGTCTAGGGAAGAGAAGGACCAGGGGAGACATGAGAGCAGCCTTCCAATATTGGAGGGGCTGCCCCAGAGAAGAGGAGGGGGTCAAGCTATTTTCTAAAGCACCTGAAGGCCAGACAAGGAACAATGGATGGAAACTGACCAAGGAGAGATTCAACCTGGAAATAAGGAGGAATTTCCTGACAGGGAGAAGAATCAAGCCATGGAACAGAAGTTGCCTTCAGAAGTTGTGGGAGCTTCATCCCTGGAGGCTTTCAAGAAGAGGCTGGACTGCCATCTGTCAGAAATGGTGTAGGGTCTCCTGCTTTGGGGGTTGGGGGGTTGGACTAGATGACCTACAAGGTCCCTTCCAGCTCTGTTATTCTGTTATCCTAAACAAGGGACAAATCAGCTTGCAAGATATTATCCCCACTTCAAATGGGGGTGGGTTGATCTATTGTATTCAGCTAGGACACCCTTGGGTCCCAGTTGTTCCCAGAGATGCTTCTTCATGTTCCGTGTTGCCTCCTGTACCGTCATGCCCAGTTCTGTTGCCCGTTTTTCCTGAAAATTGCAAGGAATCCGGTAACAGCTTTTCCAGCTAACAAATTTGGTGTAAATCCCTAAGCCTTTGTGACTGTATGCCTTTAAATGAAATATGTTAGTTGGAAATTTAGGGCAAAATAAGATGGGGTAAGGTAGGGTAAATCAGACCAGACCAGAAAACAATATTGGAGAAGATAATCATAATAGAGCTGGAAGGGACCTTGGAGGTCTTCTAGTCCAACCCAGTACAGGGCTTCCTGCCTAGGCAGTGGGTTGGACTGGAAAACCTCCAAGATCCCTTCCAGCTCTGTTACTCTGTTTATTAAACTTCTTTGGTGCAAAAAAAGGTGCGTTTTGTGTTGTGCTCTCCTTTGCTTGACCTTTCCTAAATTGGAAAGCTTGGCATCCTTATGTGTCATGTAATGGGTCTGTTAACTGGTTCATTAATTGTTGGAAGCTCAGTTTTATCATCCCCTCTTCAGCCTTGCACACAGAGCTGTTCCACACAAATCCTGCCTTCCTTTGACTTTGTTTTAAAAATAGGTTCTTTGAAATCAGCTAAGAGCAGAACAGACTGTTTCAGCAGAAGTTGGGCTCTCAACAGTTGAAGAATCTCAACTGAGGAGGGAGGTCCATGATGGATTCCTGCTCAGGTCAGAGAACTGGGGAAGACTAGAGCAGCATTTCTCAACTTTTTGTGGACTTCAACTCCCAGAATTCCCAACCAGCGTGCTGACTGAAGAGTTCTGGTAGTTGAAGTCCATGCATCTTAGAAGTGGCCAGAGTCAAGAAACACTGGGTAAGATGATATCCAAGATACCTTCCAACCAGTGGTGGGATTCAATTTATTTTACTATCGGTTCTGTGGGCATGGCTTGGTGGGCGTGGTGTGGCTGGGTGGGCGTGGCAGGGGAAGCATCAGGATTCTGGCAGTTACTCCAATTAAATCATGAACTGAGTCCACATCAGGGAGGGAGATGAATGGAAAACAGTGTTCAATTGCCTCCTAGGGAGCTTCCAATTCAAGGTCATGCCTTTCGGACTACAGGGCCCCCCAGCAGTGGTCATGTTGTTAATAAACGAGGTGCTGCACAAATATCTTTATAAGGGGGTTCTTGTCTACCTAGATGACATTCTCATCTACACTGAGTCTGCCAGGTACTGGAAAAACTTCTAGCAGCAAACCTGTATGTCAAGCTGTCGAAATGCAAATTTCACCATGCACAATTGGGCTACCAAGTCTCCAATGAGGGCATGGAGATGGACCCAGCCAAAGTACAAGCCGTTCTGTGTTGGCAGCCTCCTTGTACCCACTGACAGCTACAAAGCTTCTTGGGGTTCACAAACTTCTACCAACAATTCATCCCTTCCTTCATGAGGATTGCCAAACCCATCACGGACCTCCTAAAGACAGGGAGTCCAGGAATGAAACCCCGCCCGGGACAACCCCTACAGTGGGACCTAACCTGCCAAAAAGCATTTGAAACACTGAAAGAACTGTTTGCAAAAGAACCAGTACTGAAGCATCCTGAGCAACCCCTGAACAACCCTTCGTCATTCAAGCAGATGCCAGTGTCGTGGCAGTGGGAGCAGTGTTACTCCAAAGAAACAACCAATATGTTTTATGAGCTGACAGGAAGGATACTGCAAAATCCCTCGATGGGAGGCAGAGAAGAGATGGGGTTGGCGGGGCCAGTCAGAGGTGGGACTGGCTGGTTCTCCGAACTACTCACAATTTCCGCTACCGGTTCTCCAGAATTGGTCAGAGCCTGCTGAATATCACCTCTGCTTACAACCTTACTTTCAACTGCTTTAGAATTAGAATAACAGAGTTGGAAAGGACCTTGGAGGTCTTCTAGTCCAACCCCCTGCTTAGGCAGGAAACCCTATAACCACTTCTGACAAATGGTGATCCAATCTCTTCTTAAAAACTCCCAGTGTTGGAGCATTCACAGCTTCTGGAAGCAAGTTGTTCCACTGATTAATCGTTTTAACTGCCAGGACATTTCTCCTTAGTTCTAAGTTGCTTCTCTCCTTTATAAATTTTAATGTATAAAAATTAAATGCCCAGCGAGCACGGCATGGGCATTCTTAGAAAATAAAAAGGATGGGTTGGCTCATAAGGCTCTTTCAGGAAGGAACACAGAGCATTGGAAATTCACTTTTGCAAACTACTGTAAAAGCAGGCATCCATTTTTTATCAAATAATCATGGTTAGTTGCTCCTTTGCAGATTGGGGACCCCGCTGGCGAGGTGACAGCATGCACAAGCATTGAACAGCTGCGATCCGCGTTGGACTCGGAGCAGAGCAGTAAGAGGCCTGATGCCTCGGTTTCTGCCGGATATGAAATCCAAGGTAAGTTGCGTTCTTCCAGGATCTTTTCTTTTTGTCCTTCCAATGTGTTCTCTGCCTTCTCTTGGTCTGACAAACAGCAAAACTGGCCAAGGAAACCAGTTGGGGAAAGCTTGTCAGTGGACTGGCTAAGAATGTTCAAAATAATCTGCCTTCGTTCATGAGATTATTCTGTCCTCCGGTAGACAGTTGGCCTCCTTCTCGGGTCAAAGCAGATTTTTAAAAATGCAAATTGCATTTGGTGGTTTGGCCCGCCAGTGGCTGATGGAGCTGGCAGCAGAGTCAAACAGTAATGTTGTGGTTCAGCAGCAGCCTGTACAGACGGCAGCAGAATCGGACAGTGGGGAAGAACGGGGATCAGTCTGGGAGTCTGGAGAGGACTCGGACAAGGGTCCTGCATCCGATGCAGAGATGGAGCCAGGACCATCTGGGAGTGGGGTGCTGCCTTTGGAGCTTCCGGAGTCTGGCAGCAGTGAGGCAGAGGAACAAGGGGAGCCTGTTCCCAGTACGTGTATGCACAGAGATGCTAGAAGGCAAGAGCAGCTGAAACAAAAGGGGTGACTCGAGAGTAAGGCTTGGAGGTGATTGCCCCTCCCCTAAGGGATAAAGGACAGGCTAAGGTGATGAAACCTTTGCAGGAAGAAAAGTCGTTTGTTCTGTTTGGATTAATCCTTGAAGCTCTGTGTGGACTTTGTACTTTGGTTGGTTTTTTATAATTCATTTGGTGTGCTAGCTGTTGGCAGCAATTCAAAGGAAAGAAAGGTGGGTGCTTATCTCGAGAGACTGTTTGGGACTCATTACCGGTTGGGAATGAACATAATTCCCAGTGTTGAAATAAAACAAGAGTTGTTTTAACTAAGCGTGTGTTTAATTACAGTCTTGGGAAGCCTTGGTCAGAACAAGTAGTGAGGAGGTTGGGGAAGAACCTGGGCCAGTCCTGGAGGCTGAGGAAGGCTCAGACAAGGGCTCTGCATCAGAGGCAGAGATGGGCCAGGGCAGGCTGGCAGTCATCAGCTGCCTTCAGGCTCGGTCAGCAGTGAGGCAGGGGAGTTTTGGAACCGGTTCCCAGTCTGTGCATGTGCAGGGCTACCAGAAGACAAAAACAATTGAGAAAGTAGGATCGACTCAGGAGTAAGGCCATACCATACATTTGGGACTCAGTTGTGGTCTGCTTGGATAAACTTAAGATTCTGCAACGACTGGAACCCAAAATGGATGAAGGAGGTTGATCCATCCTTTTAACAAGCCAGCCTCTTTTCTCCTGAATCTCTGGAGCATTAAATCCTGATCTCTTTCTCTCTCTCTGTAATTACAGGAGAAAGTTGTCAGGAACAAGAACTGCAGCTTCAGTAAGTGTTGCTGTTGTTCTTTCAAAGGTTTAATGGGGCCTTAGTAGCCTCGCACATCAGCACATCATCATTCTTAAGGTCATATTCACCCCATTGTGGAGGACCAAATGAATTTAAAAGGAGAAAAAAAGTGGGTGTATAGAATAAAACAGGCACATGGCTGTTTGGGAAATCAGGATAATAACATCCCTCCCCCCAAACCCTTTAATTATTTTTAAAAAAAGTGGAGAAGAGACTTTTTAACAGATTAACAGAATGACAGAGTTAGAAGGGGCCTTATAGGTCATCTAGTCCAACCTCCCCCCCCCCCCCCCCCGCTGCCCCAGCAGGAGACCCTACACCATTTCCTCCAGCCTCCTCTTGGAAGCCTCCAGGGATGAAGCTCCCACAACTTCCTAAGGTAACTTCTGTTCCATGGGGTGATTGTTCTCACTGTTAGGCAGTTTCTCCTTATTTCCAGGTTGAATCTCTCCTTGTTCAGTTTCCATCCATTGTTCCTTGTTTGGCCTTCAGGTGCCTTGGAAAATAGCTTGGCCCCCTCCTCTCTGTGGCAGTCCCTCAAATATTGGAAGGCTGCTCTCCTGTCTCCCCTGGTCCTTCTCTTCACCAGACTAGCCAAGCCCAGTTCCTGCAACCGTTCATCAGCCTCCAGTCCCCTCATCCTCCTGGTTGCTCTTCTCTGCCCTCTTTCCAGAGTCTCCACATCTTTTTTTTTCCTTCTGGAAGATTGATTTGTACCTGCGCTGATTGTATAAATTCCAAGGTGTTGAGGCAGAAGAGGACAAGATCCGTGTGTTTGTCTTGTCCGATTGCTCTTTATATTTTTAAAGAACGAGGACAGGATAACAGCTGGGGGGACCCAATCCTTTCTTTGCAGGTATCCAGTTGTTTGAGAGTGTGGCTGTGTTCCTTTGGTTGATACTGTTGCGCTCTCATGTTGACTGCATGTTGGGTGCTCACAATCACCTCACTTTTTCAGCTGTTTACAGTATCCTAGTTATGTGACCATGTTTGATGGTTTTGCTGAAAACTGGCATTTCCTTCCAGTTGTTGGCAAAACTGGCCCATAGAAAAACATTGGCTCACTTAACAACGGTGAAGTTTGCTTTAAGCAAGCGTCACAAAAAAAGGTTGTGAAAATGGGTCAGTCATGTGGGTTATGACCATCACAGCTTTCAACCCTGATGGACAGTCTGGTCATAAGTCACCTGTACGTACAATTCTAATTCAAGCTTCTCTCTCAAAGATTTCATCCTAATTCTCTTTTTTTAAATAAATTTTTAAATTGAAAGCTTTACGCAGAGCATAAAAAGTAATATAAACTAATAAGAAAAGACAGACAAGAAAGGAAAAAGAAAGGGAAAAGTGCAGGAAGGAAGATTAAAAAGCAATAGCAATAGCACTTAGACTTATATACCGCTTTATAGTGCTTTACAGCCCCTCTCTAAGTGGTTTACAGAGTCAGCATATTTCCCCCAATAATTTGGGTCCTCATTTTACCCACCTTGAAAGACAGAAGGCTGAGTCAACCTTGAGCCTGGTGAGATTCGAACTGCTAGCAGTGGGCAGAATTAGCCTGCAATACTGCATTCTGACCACTGAGCCACCACGGTAGATAGATAGATAGATAGATAGATAGATAGATAGATAGATAGATAGATAGATAGATAGATAGATAGATAGATAGATAGATAGATAGATAGATAGATGTAGATATAGATAGCAATACTATTTAGACTTATATACCGCTTCACAATGCTTTACAGCCCTCTCTAAGTGGTTTATTGATTGCCCCCAACAATCTGGATCCTCGTTTTACCGACCTCGGAAGGACGGAAGGCTGAGTCAACCTTGAGCCTAATGAGATTTGACCTGCCAAATTACAGGCACCGGCAGTCAGCAGAAATAGCCTGCAGTACTTCACTCTCACCACTGCGCCATCGAGGTTTTCTATTATCCAAGGTCTTTTCCCCCCCTAACCATCAAAACCCCAAATCATAATTCCCTTCTTTTTATAACCAATTCTTTCTAGCCATCGAACTGCTAAACCACAAAATCATTTTTCTTTCTGACACGAAAAGTTTAAAGTTGGGGAGCGGGTTTCACCCAAGTCCTGGACAAGTTGCCCCTCCCCTGGTAGGACTCTGAAATGGAGCCGCTTTATCTGTGTTGCCACCCAAGGCCCCCTGTCTGCAGAGGGCTGGCTTGGAACTGACTCAACAGCCAACCTTTATCTGGCTTGTTTGCACACTCCAAGGTGACCGAGGCCGGCAAACCGTGTGCCATGGAGAGCCCCGGAGCATGAATGCTTTTCCTTCTCCAGATCCTTTTTTTTTTTTTTGCTTTTGATGAAAACAATATCAACCGTCAACATTTCTCTCGCGATTCAGCCCTTGATGGCGGAGGAAATTTAACGTAAGTAGCCTTTTGCTCTTCCCTTTCTCTCGACAAGTTTTGAACCTTGCTAAAAATGGGTGCATCCCGCGCCTTCGTTTGTAAAACGCTGTTAAGTCAAAAGCTGGCAAAAATTTTGCAGCACCCTAATGGGGAGGGAGGATGATGATGATGATGATGATGATGCCTAGATATCTTCTGGTTCCTCTACAAGAGTGTTTCGTTCCTTAAAACGTATGTTTGCTCTCTACCCTAAACTGCCATTGTAATTGCAATAGGTTGCCACTGCGGTTTGGCTGTTCAAGCCACCCAATAGGTTTGTGACAGCAAATCCTATGCAGGTTGAAAGGCCCTCTGGAGGCCATTCAGACCACCCCCTTGGTTTGGGTTAAGAAATGAGGGCCAGTTTAGTTTCGTGGTTAAGGCGCCAGGCTAGAAAGCAGGAGATTGTGAGTTCCAGTCCAGCTGGGTAACTTTGGGCCAGTCTCAACCTGACTCACCTCACTGGATGGTTGTTGTGGGGGAAAATTGTGGGGAAACTGGATTTGGCCAGTCTAGAGAAAAGAAGGACCAGGAGTGACATGATAGGAGTATTCCAGTATTTGAGGGGCTGCCACAAAGAAGAGGAAGGGGTCAATTTATTTTCCAAAGCACCAGAAGGCAAGACAAGAAATTACAGATGCAAACTAATCAAGGAGAGAAACAACCTGGAATTAAGGAGAAGCTTCCTAACAGGGAGGACAATTAACCAGTGGAACAGCTTGCCACCAGAAGTTGTGAATGCTCCACCACTGGAGGTTTTTAAGAAGAGACTGGATGGCCATTTGTCTGAAATGGCATAGGATTTCCTACAGTCCCTTTCAGCTCTGTTCTGATTGGTTGGTTGGTTGATAGGAGGAAGGAAGGTATGTTTAGTTATTTTTTAAATTACTTATTTTAAAAAAATAATGACAAGATATCAATAAATAAAAATAAAAGCACCCTTGTCACTGCTCATTTAGTGAAGGGGGGGGGGGGTGTCAAGCTACTTTCCAAGGCACCCAAAGGCCAGACAAGAAACAATGGATGGAAACTGATCAAGGAGAGATTCAACCTGGAAATAAGGAGGAATTTTCTGATAGTGAAAACAATTAGCCAATGGAACAGAAGTTGCTTTTGGAAGGGCCTGACAGCTGATTGCCGGGTATCAGGCATGCATGCATGGTGTATGTGTGCACAGGAGACACGCATGCATGCACAGATGGATGGCGCAAGGGGTGATGATGCGCACAGGCGTGTGGCAAGGGGACTGTGTGTGCATGCGCAGGCACCTGGCACATGGAGGGGTGATCGCAGGTGTAGATGCATGGCGCGTGGCGGGGAATCACGCATGCAGGCGGGGGAATCGCAGATGCGCAGCCCGCAAAGGGATTGCGTGTGCATGCGGAGGGGTGGGTGGGTGAGGCCAGCACGCATTGCCTTGTGGGTGCGAGCGCATGAGTGTGCGCGCAATTATCGGCACGGGAGCCAAAAAAGGTTTGCCATCACTGGTGTAGGGTCTCCTGCTTGGGCAGGGGTTGGACTAGATCAGCAGTCACCAACTGGTGGGCCATGAGAAAATTTTGGTGGGCCTCAGAGAAATCTCACCTCCAGAGCAACCCCCCAAAGCAATTAATCCAGGCTGCGCAGAAACACAAGACTGCTCAGCCCACCTGGTCCGCGGGAACCCTCCCCGCCCACTCACTCCTTACCTGGAAAATTTGCCTGCTAAGTTGCTATTTTTCCTTTTTCTGACCATCATCTGTTCTGCTGTGCCGGGAGATTTAGATTAGCTAGGAAGCAGGAAACGGTTGGATTTCTTGCTTTCTAGCTAGTCTTTAGATCTTTGGCTCTGCTTTTAAGCACAGCCGAACCTCCCTTAGGACTGAAGGTTCTATTATTCAGTGCAGACTTATAGCAAGCAAATTTTATGTGACAGACTCAGGTAGCCGATGGTAGATAGATGGATCACTGAATGATTCTGTGAGCAACTCAATCTGCCTGCCTGCATTGCCTGATTTTGGGTAAAAGTTGCTCTTTTTTTATAAAAAAAATCAATATTTACATATATGGTCGGTTGTGAGTTAATTTTATGAGTTTGCTTGCAAGCAAATTTTATGTGACAGACTCAGGTAGCCGATGGCAGATAGACAGATCTCTGAATGAATCTGTGATTCTGTGAGCAACTCAATCTGCCTGCCTGCTTTGCCTGATTTTGGGTAAAAGTTGCTCTTTTTTATAAAAAAAATTCAATATTTATATAAATATTTATAATATTTACATACGAGCCATGCCCAGCCAGTCACATGACCACCAAGCCACACCCACAAATTAGGCCATGCCCACACAACTGGTTAGTGGTCCTTGGGATTTAAAATTATGAGTTTGGTGGTCCCTGAGGTCCAAAAGATTGGCGACCCCTGGACTAGATGACCTACAAGGTCCTTCTCCCTTGGTCCTTCTCCTCCCTAGACTAGCCATACCTGGTTCCTACAACCGTTCATCATCTGTTTGAGCCTCCAGTCCCCTAATCCTCTTGGTTGCTCTTCTCTGCATTCCTAGAGTCTCAACATCTTTTGTGCCGGCGTGAACCGAAATGAGCAACGTGTATTTTAGGGTGGCAGCTTTGCAGAAGGTATTTTTCTCAACTCTGAGTCTGCTTTAGCAGCCACTTTTCTCAGTCCCTCTTCTCTTGGCCTGACCTTCTGGGTGCCAATCTCAGGGGAGGCCGTTGACTGGGAGACAGCCGTTTCGGCAAAGAATTTAGCTGTGGGTTCCTTCTTGACAGCAAGAGCAGCTCCTTCTCTTCTTCCCCTCTTCCCTGACGCGTCTGAACTGCTTTAATTACGGTTGTTCAGCTTCTCCAAGAGGCTGTCCGACATAATTGCCGCTTAGCTCAGAATCGGCTGGGATTTGTTGCCTTGTCTCTGTGTTTAATCTTTCATTTCTTTCGAGAAGCCTCTCCGGAAAGAAGTTCAAAAGTTGTGCAGAGCATAGGAGGAAGATGTGGGTGAGGGGGGAGATGTGCAATTCCAGATGAAGGCTCTCCCACTTGCACATCTGGAGCGGTCAGACATAAGGACTGTTCCCATACATTTGGAGATCTGGGTGGAGGAAGATGGAGCCTTTTTGTAAAAAGATAGGCTCAAGAGCCAGATGGATCTTCTCGACAGGCTAGAACACTGGGCCGTATCCAACACAATGAAATTCAAGGTAGAGAAAAGTAAAGTCCTACACTTAGGCAAGAAAAACTGAAAGGACACATATAGATTGGGTGAAACCAGGCTCAATGGCAGGAACTGGGAGAGGGATCTTGGAGTCTTAATGGACAACTAGTTAAATAGGAGCCAGCCGTGTGCAGAAGGTTACAACCAAGATCAAGGGAGGTAATAATTCCACTCTATAAAGCCTTAGCAAAGCCACACCTAGAGTACTGCATCCAGTTTTGTTCACCACATTATAAAAAAGATGTTGAGACTCTAGAAAAAGTGCAGAGAAGAGCAACCAGGATGATGAGGGGACTGGAGGCTAAAACATACAACGAATGGTTGCAGGAACTGGGCCTGACTAGTCTAGGGAAGAGAAAGACCAGGGGAGACATGAGGGCAGTCTTCCAATATTTGAGGGGCTGCCCCAGAGAGGAGGAGGGGGTCAAGCTATTTTCTAAAGTGCCTGTAGGCCAGACAAGGAATAATGGATGGAGGCTGAACCAGGAGAGATTCAACCTGGAAATAAGGAGAAACTTTCTGACAGTGAGGACAATCAACCTGTGGAACAGAAGTTGCCTTTGGAAGTTGTGGGAGCTTCATCACTAGAAGCTTTCAAGAAGAGGCTGGGCTGCCACATGCCAGAAGTGGTATTGGGTCTCTTGCTTGGCAGGGGGTTGGAGTAGATGACCTACAAGGTCCCTTCCAACTCTGATTATCTGTATCCCAGCTCATAGCACCTGCTTTACATAAGGGGGCAGGCAAGCATAGAGCAAGCAATTATAGGACCAAATAAGAAGATTTCCAGATAATGGTGTGTACACATTTACTTTACTATTTCTTCCTCATGAAAGAGGCTTCCATTGGTCTAGCTTGAGCTTTCTTTCTTTCTTTCTTTCTTTCTTTCTTTCTTTCTTTCTTTCTTTCTTTCTTTCTTTCTTTCTTTCTTTCTTTCTTTCTTTCTTTCTTTCTTTCTTTCTTTCTTTCTTTCTTTCTCTCCCTCTCTCTCCCTCTCTCTTTCTCCCCTCCCTCCCTTTCTTTATTTCTCTCCCTCTCTCCCTCCCTCTTTCTTTCTCTTTCTTTCTTTCTCCCCTCTCTCCCTCCCTCCTTCCCTCCCTCCCTTTCTTTCTCTCTCTCACTCCCTCTCTCCTTTCTTTCTCTCCCTCCCTCCCTCTCTTTCTTTCTTTCTCTCTGTCCCTCTCTCTCTCTCTCTTTACTCACTCACTCACTCTTGAAAAAATAGCAGCCATCTCTCGTTGATGGTGTCACTGGTTACCCTGCCCCCTGCAGTGGTTTTACTTATAACATTTCTTGGACTCATTGATTAAAATTCAATTTATAAATGAATTGGACTAGATCAGTGTTTCTCAAACTTGACTTTAACTTAAACACTCGGCCGCAGGGTTTCTTGAACTTGGCAATGTATGCGGGCTGGGGAGTTCTGGAATTCAAGCCCATGCATCTTAAAGTTGCCAAATTTGAGAAACTAGATGATATAGATGATCTCTGGAGACCCTTTCAGTTCTAAAATTCTAGAGAAAGGACACGGATGCAAAAAGAGCATTTATTAATTTAATAAAGTGATTTTTTAAAAAAAATCTTTACATTTGTATTGTTTTTACTTTTGCAAAAACCTTTAATATTTTTTTTAAAAAAACAGTAAATAATTGCATTATCATTTTCACCATTGTCGTTTCAGGGGTTCCAAACAGCAGATTTGAAACCTGGGTTAATAAGTCACAATGCTGACACTCACTTTGCTCTCTCCAAACCATCTTGACCTGCATTATGGTTTTAAGCAGGAGTGGGCTTCAAAAAATTTAGCAAGGGGTTCTCTGTCCGGTTGCTGGGTGAGCTTGGGTGTGGTGGGCGTGGCCTATTTGGCCTCCTGCACCACGGTGGGGGGAGGGTTTCCCTCCCCGGACTCCGGAGGCTTTTTTTGAGCCTCCGGGAGGGCGAAAATGGCTTCCCTGGACACTGGAGTCTCTCTGGAAACCGAAATTGGGCCTATTTCCAGCCTTCCTGAACTTCTGGGAGCAGGGGTGGGTTTGTATCAGTTCCGTCTACCTCTGTAGAACTGGTAACTCTGAAGAGCAGCAGGCATAGAACCGGTTCTATGTCTGCTGATGTTTTTGACTACCCGCCCACCCGGGCTCTTACCTGACCTTTATTTCCTGATTTTTCAACTTCAGCTGCCAAACGAGGCACAGCTGTAGTTAAAAAAAGCAGGAAAACAGGGCAGTTTCAAAGGCTGCGTCTCTGCACACAGCATGCTGATGACGATTTACAGGCGTGCGGTTCACAGCATGCAGGGAAGCTCGTAAATCCCGAACCGGTAGTTAACCCTGTCGTATCCCACCCCTGTTCAGGAAGCCTGTTTTTTGCCCTCCCCGAGCTTCTGCGTAGGTAAGCCCTGCACTTACCTGCATCCAATGCAGGCCGCAGGGGGACTCCTGGGAGGGGAGGGGTGGGCGGGGCCAGCCAGGAGTGGGATTTGGGGGGCTTCTCTGAACTGCACAGAATCTTAGCTAGGGGCTCTCCCGAACCCCTGCGAACCCCCAGTAGCCCACCTCTGGTTTTAAGAGGATGCTCTGGTTCACCCCTTATGGCAGAGGCAGCCATTTGGATTTGCACAACCACAATTTACACAATCCTTGTCTATTGTGCGGTGTGAATGCAGTCAATCCCACGCCTGCATTTTGTGCAGCTGAAGGTCAACATCATATTTTGTGTGTGTGGGGAGGGGTACTGTTTGGGAGAAGTTGCATTCCTGAATTGGAATTAATGAGGGAGGGGGAAGAAAAGTGCAGGCAGCTGGCAGGCGGGGAGCCTTTGTGTCAGGAATGAAAGGCTGGTGGCTTTGAGCCAGTGAGCCATAGATCTTTTCTAAGGGTCCCATCTATGGGCTTCCTACTCAGAGAGAATTTAAATGAATGACGAATAATACAAGCATTTCTCTCCCCTCCATCTCCCCCCCCCAAACAGTAGGAATGCTGGAAGGGCTGGTGGGGTTAACCCAAAGTTTGGGGAAAGAAATCAGGGACTTTTACCCTCTATCAAAATTCTCTCACTTGGAAACTTACGTTTCTCCTAACCTGCCCCAGTAACAAGGGATTGATGCCTTAATCTTCACTCATTAAGCAAGACTATTTGGCAGAATAGGGCATCTTGGAAGAGTTTCTTGGGCAAAGTGAAAAGATCAGACCAGCTGGGTTTCTACCTCTTTCAAGCTTGCGGGGGAGGGGGGTGGAATGAAAGGAGAGAGATGAAAGTGGGAACCCAAGAAGGCAGTATGAGAATAGAATAGAATTTGGAATGGAATAGAATTTGGAATAGAATAGAATAAGAAGAGAAGAGAAGAAAATTTAGAAGAGAAGAGAATTCAGAATAGAATTTAGAATAGAACAGAAAAGAAAAGAACAAAACAGAATATAGAATGGAATAGAATTTAGACTAGAATAAAATTTGGAATAAAATAGAATAGAACAGAATTCAGAACAGAATAGAATAACAGAGTTGGAAGGGACCTTGGAGGTCTTCTAGTCCAGCCCCCTGCTTAGACAGGAAACCCTACACCATTTCAGACAAATGGTTGTCCAATCTCTTCTTAAAAACTTCCAGTATTGGAACACCCACAACTTCTGGAGGCAGATGATTAATGGTTCTCACTCTCAGAAAATTCCTCCTTAGTTCTAAATTGCTTTTCCCTTGATTAGTTTCCACTCATTGCTTCTTGTCCTGCCTGCCTGTGCTTTGGAGACCTGAGAAAATCATCATCATCATCATCCTCATCCTCATCCTAGCTGTTGTTTATCCACTGCAGAATGAAGGCTTCTTCTCCATGTTTCCAGTCAATACAGTCCTGAGCTTTCTTTTGCCAATTGGTGCTGATTTCATGAGTCCCTCTTGTTTTAGATCTCTTTCATAGATACTTTTGATCAAGTGGGTCCATTCTAGGACTGCCTTGGTCCACCTGCCATCAATTCTTCTTGCTATGTGACCAGCCCATTTCTATCCTCAATCCTTTTTACTCTTTTGATGGCATAGTATACTTGCGTTGGTATCAACCCCCCCCCTTCTTCTTCCATTGAAGAATGGCAGATACATCTAATCCACATGCAGATCTTTCTGTCTTGTCTCGTGACGTCTCTTTCCATGGCTCTTTGTGTCACTTGTAATTTTTGTGTCGATTATGAGTAGCATCCATGTCTCACCAGCATATGTCAGAGCAGGCAGCACGCATGGATAGAAAACTTTTCAGGCATAGGGGGAGGTGGTTCTTGAAAACCGAGATCTGTTGGCCAAGGTATATGTATGTAGTGGGCTACTACGTCTAGTTCTTCTCCGCATATAAATTTCTTCCTCCTTTTTGGTGAATTTATTAAACATGAGAAAATATGCTGTTCAAATACATACCTTTGCAGGATTAGGATTTGAAAGCTCCGTAAACAAACCCAAACGACTTTGACATTTCTAAAAATAGGGATGAATCATTGGACTGTCTACTCTCCTGGACCAGAACGTTACAACGCCCTAGATTAGAGACTTCGACAAACCTTAAAAGATAGAGGGAGCATTTAGAAATACCCCTGAGGATTCCCCCCCCACCAATTTTTACTTGTTTGCAGTGCCAGTTGGTAAACATGCCAATAACGAACATAGGATAGTAGCAGAGCATTAAAGGAGGAGAAATGTTTAAAGTTACCTTTTTTCCCCTCTCCCTTAGCTACAGAATCCTGTGTTGTCTGAGGCTGCTGATCTGATGTGGGGAGGAGGAAGGAGGGATAAAACTCATTTTTAATTGAATTTGTGGGATAGTGGTAGTAAAGGGAGAAATAGTACAGAGGTGTAGGCAGTGTCAACTGCTGTTCGAAATGCACCCAGTGTTAACTTTCTGAGCCCGCTAGAGAGGTAGCCAGTACTGAAGAAACAACAGGTTTTTTTTCTGGTTGAGGTGAGTATGTATGTTGTTACCTTTGATAGAAAGGTGAGCAGAACATAGTTTCTGCTTGCAGGGAAATGAAGCATCGTTTAGGTTTTTTTTTTTATCTGGCCTGGGGGCAGCAAAGATTTTTGAAGAGGAGATTTGGGTTTTAAGGCTCTGCCTGGATCCTTCTCGTGGCCTTCAGCAGCCTCTCACGGGGATAACTTCAGTTTCCCCTTGGTAACATGATGGGATTGCTCAGCTGGCAAGTTGCCTTAACAGAATGAGAGCTGGCTGGGGACAGAAGCAGAAGTAGTTTCGAGTTGTGTTTTAATCTGCTTTTTAAGTTTAAAATCTTTCCAATTTGTTTTTACCTTTCTCTCCCTCCTAAAACTGTTAAATCATCATTTCAAAGAGCATTGGCAAAGCGTTTTCTTTCTGTTTTCCTAAGAGGAAGTTAGAATGTCAGAATTTCTTGTGGGTAGTAGTTCCACAGTTTGGAGTGGTATTTCTAAACCTCAGCAGCTCTCAATGGCATTGAAATATTGCTATCCTGTCTCCGCTAGTCCTTCTCTTCCCTAGACCAGCCAGACCCAGTTCCTGCAACCGTTCATCGTATGTTTTATTCTCCAGTCCCCCAATCTTCCTGGTTGCTCTTCTCTGCACTCTTTCCTGAGTCTCAACATCTTTTGTGGTGACCAAAACTGGATGGAGTATTCTAGGTGTGGTCTTAGAAAGGCTTACTAAAGGTTGGACTAGAAGACCTCCAAGGTCCCTCCCAGTACTATTCTGGATTGGTTGATTGAAAGAGTAGCATCGCATCAAGACTTATCATGCTTGCTCAGTGAAAGAGATGGTTATTCTAGCAGAATCCAGTTTATTTCTTTATTTTATTTGTCAATTGCTTACAAGATAATAGTTATAAGTAAAAACATAGTTATGAATACATGTATACATATAAGAAATATATATATATATATATACACACATAGATACATAGATACATACATAGATACATACATACATGAGAAACATTAGGACAGGGACGGTGGGCACATTGGTGCGCTTATGCACGCCCCCTACAGACCGCTTAGGAAAGAGGTGAGGTCAATAGTAGACAGTCTAAGGTTCAAGTTTTTGGAGTTTGGGGAAGAAACCACAGAGTAAGAAGGCAGAAGGTCCATGGGGTCTTGTGTTTTTAAGAAGCATTTTGGCCTTACTGGGGAAAAAAAGGAAAAAAAAACGTTTCCCCCCTTTCTTTTCAGTAAGGTGAAAGAATTTGAAAGAATACAATAAATTTTGTAAGTAAAAATGACAGTTCACAAAGATTACTAGGTGCAAATAGAAATACACGTTATTTCCATAGCAAGGAAGATAAAATAGGAATGGTTAAATAAATTACTTTATTCAAAGAGGAAAATATGTTCTTATTTGGATAACATTTCTGGAATTTGTGCTTATGAAGAAAATAAAAATGAAATGTTGGCTTTGGTTTTGTTGAGAAAGCTTTGGTGTTGTAGGAATGGCTAGTTATATATTAATGTGTAAAAGCAAAAAGTTGAGCTTAGAGTGTGTTTATCTTGTACTATGCTAAGAAGAGTTGGAAATCCTTCCTTCCTTCCTTCCTTCCTTCCTTCCTTCCCTCCCTCCCTCCCTCCCTCCCTCTTTCTTTCTTTCTTTCTTTCTTTCTTTCTTTCTTTCTTTCTTTCTTTCTTTCTTTCTTTCTTTCTTTCTTTCTTTCTTTCTTTCCCCTTGTATCTCACACCCTCTTTTCCCTGCTCCCTTTTCCTCCCTTAATTTCCTATTTTTTCTTTCCTTCTTTGTATTTTATATAACAAAAATAAAAATGATAAATACTAAAAAAAAAGGATTTTGGCAATCAAAACGGCCTGACTCCCTTTCTTCAAAACCTCCTTTCCTTGCTCCCTCAGAAACAAGGTGCCGTTACCAGCTCTGCCAATTAAAAAAAAAGCAGATTTGTTTGTGGAGTTTCCCTGCTTGGCACTGATGAATGAAGCTGCCATTCGTCTGGAAAGGAAATGGGCAGTTTCTTGGCACCAGTGGCAGTTTGCATGGCGTGCAGTGCCAGCCAACCAGCCAGCTAGCTTCACCCCTTGGACACTCCGTCGGTACGCTGGCAGCTTGCAATCTAACCTGCTTTATTACAAAATAAGTCCCTTTGGCCTGCTAGTCCCAGCACAGGAATTTTATACTGAGGTGGCTTTTTCTTCCAGAAGGGAATCACAAAGCAGCTGTCAATAAAGATAGCAAAATTCTCACAATTCAGCAGCAGAAACGACGAGTCACGCTTTATTACAGGTGAAGGTTTCGTTTCCTGTACCTTATCGAGAGTTGTCTCAAAGATGGTTGTTTTTTCTTCCGAAAGGGCAGCTGGATTATAGAAGAATTTCACTTCCTATCCAGGAAGCTTCATCAGTTGAACTGGTGGTGGGAGATATGGAAGGATAGGTTCTGACAGGATGATTGGTGTGTGTGTGTGTGTGTGTGTTTGTGAATTGAAGGATTGTGTTTCTTTGCAGTCATCTGGTCATTAGCACTCTCTCTGAGAGCTCTTGAGGCTACTTGGGATTTTCAGCTGAACCAGAAACATGATTTCATCCATTCTCCCTCCTGTCAGAACCTATACGTCCAACCCCCACCCTATAGCCTCAACTGTCAGCACCTGTCCTTCCAACCATCTCCCCCCACCATCAGTAGAACTGATGAAGCTTCCTGGGTGGGAAGTGAAACCTCTTTTTCTTCTTCCTCCTCAAAAAAAAATCAGTCCAGTTGCTTTAAAAAAAAATCTTTGAGACAACTATGATCTCAAAGTCTGGATGACTGAGGCCCTTCATAGACCACTTATCAAGAGATATTGATAAGGTTATTTAATTTCTCTCCTTCCTTCCTTCCTTCCTCCCTCCCTCCCTCCCTCCCTTCCTCCCTTCCTTTCTTTCTTTCTTTCTATAGTTCTTGACTTGCAACTGTTTGCTTTGTGACCGTTCAAAGTTACAAGGTCACTGGAAAAAGTGACATGACCATTTTTCAAAGTCTGGATAACCTGAGATGCTTCATAGACACTTATCAAGAGACGTGTCTATTTATGTATTTATTTATGTATTTATTTATGTATTTATTCATTCATTCATTTATTATCTATTTATTTTTTATTTATTTATTCATTCATACATACATACATGTAGTTCTTACAACAGTTACAACTTATAACAGTTCATTTAGTTCGAAGTTACAAGGTCACTGAAAGAAGTGACTCTTATGACCATTTTTCATGCTTAGGACCATTGTAGCATCTCCCATGATTTACATTCGATTGCTTGACAGATGACTCACATTTATGATGGTTGCAGTGTCCCAGGATCCCGGGATTCCCTTTTACGACCTTCTTGACATGCAAAGTCCATGGGGAAACCAGATTCACTTAAACAACCGTTGTTAATGATTTATCAACTGCAGTGATTCACTTACCAACCGTGGCGAGGAAGGTCGTAAAATGGGACAAAACTCACTTAACAACTGTCTTGCTTAGCAACAGACATTTTGGGCTCAATTGGGGCGTAAATCGAGGACTGTTTCTAAAAGGGAGAGTCAGTGGGAAATGGTTGTGGAGTAGTAGGTGATAATGGCCCCACTGCACTCACAAAACTGTTGTTGAGTGTGAGGCAACAACACTTTTGCGGTGGTGATCTATGAGAAGCGTAGAAATGGATTAAGGTTTTACTCCCTAATGTTGCAATTCTGTATAGTCCCATCGCAAGAGAGGAATAATTGTCTCTGGCTATTGTAAAAGTTTAATTCCTAGCAATCACATTCTATAAATATTTCCTAAAAAAATTCCAGCAAGAGGCAGCATTTACGATTTGGTCTGTTTCTATTTATTCGCCAGGCCAAATGGACTTTTCTTCCTGTTTACAGGGCATTGTAGTCATCTGCCTTGTAAAAAAATACCCTGAGATTTTTTGTTTTGTTTATTTGCATGATTAATTTTTAAAAATAGGTACAATATTTTTATTTGCAGTCATTCTGGAATAAGGGAGCCAAGGGCTCGGTCTTCTTCTCTGCGATGTCTTTTTTGGTGTTAATTAGATCCCCCTCAGTTTCTCCACTTCTATCCCTTTTCATATGATTTAAATTTCCTTTTCCTGACCCTTCTCATTCTTTCTGTCTCCTTCTCCTAATGTGGGCATACTACCATATTTAAGCATGGTGGGACCACTGCAGAATCATATACAGCAAATTACTTCCTGTATTTTGGAAGTAAACTTCAGATTTAGAAACAGAACGTAAATACAGGCGGCCCTTGATTTATAACCATTAATTTAGTGAATTGTTGGAAGAGAAATCTGGTCCAGTTTCAAACTGGGAGAAAGACCCTGGAAATAAAATGGAGGGTGGCTCCAGGAACAAAGGTCTCTGTTTATTTGGATGCCAGAAACTTCAGTGACAGCAGCATGTTTCCAGGGTGGCTGACAAAATGGGGCTGAGAGGAGGTGGGTTTTTATACCTTCTTTGGGTCTTTGTGATTGAGATGCCTGTTCCGGTGTAAGAGTGTGTCCTTTAATATTTTAATGGATGTTGCCAGTTTCCTATGGGGTCATGTAAAGGTCATGGCTGGCTCTACAGACAAAAAAGGGGAAATGGAAATCCTAGGTGTTTGTCTGAGCTAATCTTGTCAGCTTTGGCTAGCCTAATTGTGCTGCTTATTTGGAATCTCTTTTGCTTATGAATAAACTGGCCCAGTCTTTCTGAATGGATACAAATCTCCATTCCTGAAGACCAGCCTCTTCAAGCTTCTTCTTCAGGCTCTTTTCCTATGGCAAGCAGACCAGGGTTGCTTTCTGCTTTTGTTAAGATTTTTCCTCCTTTTCTCCTTTGCGGGAAATATTCTATTTTGCCTCTTTTTAATGTTAAGAATGAAGAATATTTTAATGCGGGGAGTGGAGGCCTTTCTACACACTGTTCCAAGTTGCAACGGCATTGAAAAAAAATGAATTTATGACTATTTTTCACATGACCATTGTGGCATTCCCACATTTCGGACCCTTGGCAACTGGCTTATAGTTATGAACGTTGCAGTGTCCTGGGGTCATGTGATCACCTAATGTAACCTTCCGGCTTCCGACAAAATCAACGGAGAAAGTCAGTGTCAACTCGCAAAGCATCCCTGCCCTGCTCTCGAGTTGCCATAGGCAAGGGGGATGGGAAAACAAACTTGCAGCTGCAGGGAGGCAGCTCATCACTCAAAACAGAAGCACATTCCAGCCATATCTCTGTCTCGGGGTTACACACAGTGGCGGAGGGGAGTGATCTCTACAACCTGGAAATTGCTTCATTGGCGAATGCGATTGATGACACACCTTGGGGGCGGGGGGGAAACAGGGTCAGAGCTGGACCGTAAATTACATGGGGTCAGAGTTGGCTTCACTAGGAAAGTGACGCTCCTAATAAATAACTGGATTTCTTTTGAAGCTTGGCTCGAGGCACATGATTTAATTAGGGCATTAGTTGGAACCTTGACTGTCAGATTTGCTTAACAACTGTGGCAGAACTGGTCTTAAAATGAGGCAAAACTCACTCAACCGCTGCCTTGCTTAGTAATGAAAATTTGGGGCTTGAGGGTGGTTATAAGTCGAGGATTACCTGTCACTGGACCTTTGTTGCCACTCCATACCACAGACTCATTGGATTTATCATTAACTGCCAAGAACTTTTTCCCAAGCGTAGTAACCCAGACAGAAGTGCATATTTATCATTGTGAAATTTGTTACGCTAAAGTAAACACACTAAGACACTACCGCTTTATTTAGAAGTTTATTTTGTCTCTGCTGACAAATTACCTGTGGTAGCTGCCGTTTAGCTTCATGATTTAAATGAAATTTAGAAGGCCAGGACCCACCTCGGAAAGTTTTGTTTTGGTGTTGGTGCATGTAAATTGTGAAAATGAAGGTAGTACCTTGCACAGATAGTCCTTGACTTACAACAGTTCATTTAGTGACCAGTTGAAGTTACAACAGCACTGAAAAAAAGTGACTTATGTCCATTTTTCATACTTACCAACATTGCAGCTTCCCCATAGTCACGTGATCAAAATTTAGACACTTGGCAACAACTCATACCTTGTGACCATTGCTGTGTCCCAAGGTCACGTGATCACTTTTTGTAACCTTCAGTGGGGATGCTGTGACTCGCCGGCGGCTAGTGGAGCTGGCAGCAGAGTCAGGACAGTGAGGAGGTTGGGGCCAGTCCTGGAGGCTGAGGAGGGCTCAGGTGAGGGCTGTGAATCGGAGGCAGAGATGGGGCCAGGGCAGGCTGGCAATCATTAGCTGCCTTCAGAGTCAGACAGCAGCGAGGCGGGGTAGCAGCTGGAGCCGGTTCCCAACCTGCGCATGCGCAGACCTGCCAAAAGAAAAGAACAATTGTGAACTCAGGGTCAACGTGGGAGTAAAACATTAAAAACTTGGCTCTTTGAGCAGGCCGGCCTAGGCTGATATAGGATTTTTAATTTAGTATTACGTTTTAATTAGGTTTTTAATATTTGGGTTTTAATTAATTTATGGGGGAAGGGCATAACTTTTAGACAGCCTAAATTATTTAATTTGTTTTTAACTTTTGTATAGTGTACTGGGGTTTGTGATTGGCTGTGCACCGCCCTGAGTCCTTCGGGAGAAGGGCGGTATATAAATATTACAAATAAATAAAATAAATAAATGGCCCCTCCCATAGGGATTAAGAGGAGAAAGAGGGGAGGGGGCTTTTGCAGGAAACAATTCGTTCGTTGCAGCAGTGTGAAGATCTGCCTGTGCATCTCAGAGTCTCTGTGCTGAGTCCTTCTTGTCAGCACTGCATTTGGAAATATTTACTTGGCAGCTCCCCAGCTAGATAAGATCTGTGCTCCACATTACACCTTTGAAAGACTGTTTGCCAGGCCCTTGGCTGAATGTGAATGCAAGAAATTCCCCTTCGTTTAATAAAAGGGGTTTTGCCGGGACAAAGAGTCGGCTTAGTGCTTTTTGGGGACGCCGAGGTCAGAACAGGGGAAGCCAAATTCATTTAACAATCATGCTACTCACTTCACAACTGCAGTGATTGTCTTAACAGCTGAAAGGTTGTAAGATGGGGCAAAATGCACTTAACAAATGTCTCACTTAGCAACAGAAATGTTGGGCTTAATTGTGGTTGCAAGTCGAAGACTAGCTGCATTCCTGCTTCGCAGTTTCGTTTGCCTTGAAAGACTCACCAATGACTGTCCTTTTCTCTTCCAGGAGCCAGGCCAAAGTGGGCCCAAACAAACAGCATGAACAGCTTGGGGCTCATGAGGTTCCCTTCTGAAAAGGTAAATGGCAATCAAAGTCAGTTGTGAAAAAGACCACCATTTTTTGTTGTTCTAATACAGGGGTCCCCAAACTTGGTCCCTTTAAGACTTGTGGACTTCAACTCCCAGAATTCTCCAGCCAGCATAGCTGGCTGGAGAATTCTGGGAGTTGAAGTCCACAAGTCTTAAAGTTGCCAAGTTTGAAGACCTCTGTTCTAATACAACCCTCCCAATCCTGAGTGCCTTCTGGATATGGGTGGACTTTAGCTCCCAGAATTCTCCAGCCTGGCCTTTGCTGAGCATTTTGGGAGCATTTTCCGGATAGAAAGACTTCAATGCCCAGAATTCTCCAGTCTGACAATCACTGAGATTCTGAGAACCAAAAGATATATGCTCCAGAGAGATGGACTTCCGTTCCCAGAATCGCCCACAACACATTTGGTGATGGCTGGGAATCTTGGAGCGAAGTTTAAACATTTGGGGAGCATCCAACAATTTGGAAAAGGCTGCCCTAAAAGCTGAGGCATCAATGCAGAGCGAGCTGCAAGGTTGACATTGGTCCTTCAGCATTTATGGCTAGAATCCCAGGAATTAAGCTGGAGAAGGAGTGAGTGGCCATAGACAATGGTTTGTTGTTGCTTGCTTTGTAAGATGGCCCTTAGTGGAAGCTTAAGAGCTGGTTTCATTCAACCCTGCTCCAACACATTTATTTTTAACTACGGTACAACTGGTACACCTTTTTTTCTTCTTGTGTTATGATGTTCTGGGAGAAAGAAGTCAAAACCAGCTTTGATGTCATCTTAAACTTAGATACCAGGTGGTTTCCCCAAGGAAGATCAGGAAAAATTACTTGCTGGAATATCTGTTTCTTTTGAAAACAATGTCTGTTAATCTGCTTTGGAGGAATATTTATATTTTTGTAGGTAGGCGCTTCCTTCCAGGATCACTGATATTCTCCTTGCAGAATCCAGGAGTTGGAAGGAGCTCATGAAGGCGTCCAGACCACTTCCGGCTCCATGTAGGAATCCAAATTCTAGCATCCCACACCTCCTACAAAGCCGGGGCCTTATCAGGATGCTATGGCCTTCCTCTTTGCCTTAAAAACCTGAGTATACATACACTAATAACTAGAGCATACAAAACGTTTGCTAGACCAATACTCGAATACAGCTCATCAGTCTGGAACCCACATTATGTATCTGATATTAACACAGTTGAGAAAGTCCAGAAATATTTCACAAGAAGAGTTCTCCACTCCTCCACTCGTTGCAGAATATCTTATGCCACCAGACTTGAAATTCTAGACCTACAAAACCTAGAACTACGCCTCCTTCGGTCCAATCTAAGTATAGTATATAAAATCATACATTGCAATGTCCTACCTATTCAATGAATACTTCAGCTTCAACCATAACAACACAAGAGCACACAATAGATACAAACTCAAGGTTAACCGCACCAAACTTGATTGCAGGAAATATGTCTTCAGCAACAGAGTGGTCAATGTCTGGAATACTCTACCTGACTCTTTGGTTTCTTCCCCAAACCCTAAAAACTTTCACCTTAGACTGTCTACTATTGACCTCACCCCTTTCCTAAGAGGTCTGTAGGGGCGTGCATAAGCGCACCAACGTGCCTACCGTCCCTGTCCTATTGTTTCTTTTATTTTTTATTTTTCTTATATGGATCCATGTATTCATAACTATGTTTTTACTTATACCTATTATCTTGTAAGCAATTGACAAAAATAAATAAATAAAAATAAAATAAATATATGGCTGAACAGAGTGGCAAAGAAGTCAGTGGAATTATTTTGTGGTGAGGATGGATAGAAATGGGCACCCTTGCTGTAATTTAAAGCAGAGTCTCTTTTTCTCCATCAACATCATCTTGTATTTACAGCACTTGCATTTTATGGTTATCCAAGTATTTGATTTTATTTTACCTACACATTGCATTTTATATTATTCACGTTTCCTTGGAAATGGCCAAGCAGTGTGTGACAATTGCCAGCAAAAGCCAAGCTACTGCAGTGTCTGCCTGTTTTTTTTGCTGGCAAGCGAGGAACAAGTCCCAGCACAAACCCCACAGTAGTGTCACAACACAAACATGTAAAGGAGAAGTGAGGTTACTGCGGGTGGGCCTTACTGGAGAAACCTTTGCTTTGGGGAAATTGTCCATAAATTCCTTTTTTAATTTTTTTCAGGATCAGAATGGAGAGAACCTAGGGGATCTTGAAATAACTGGGGAAGATTCCTTGCCTTTCTCTGCTAGCTCCCATAAATATCGGCAAAACCCATCATTGTTGGAGAGTTATAGTGAAGCTCCTCTGGAAGCCAGTGATGTCCAAGTCCAGTTATCCCAGCTGGTAAGAAGGAAATCAACCAAATGTTTTCCTGGTGACAATCAGTGCTTTATTTTCAGTGGTTCTTCTGATTACCTACAATCCTGTGTTTCCCTGAAAATAAGACTGGGTGTGATGACTCGGGGCATGGCACAAAGGCAACATAGTCAGATAATCAGTAGGAATCCCTTTATTAGCTCCAACTGTGCCTCTAATGTCCTGGTTACTTTCTGGGCTGGAGAAAAACTCTCCCATGAACAGCCGTTGGCTGAAGAGAATCAAGTCCAAAACATGGTCAACAAAATCTGTAACTAAGTCCAATCAAGGCAAAATGAGATAATTAGTCTGACAGAGCAGGAGAAGGAATTCCAGATGTGGAGGAACTGCAGTAGTTCAACCCAGTTGGGAGGATGCCAGGAACGCAGATAACCAAAGTACACACAAGATAAACTCACGTTTGTTGCCAGAAGACGCCACACTCAGCATGCATCTCTTTTAAACTCTATTCCCATGTGTGCCTAATGAAGGGAATCAGGGCCCTTTCCTCCCCCATAAGCCATGCAACCCACATTGCTCCCTTCTCTGTTCCTCCCGGTGTGCCCTGGGATGAAGAGGGGGTGGGCCTGGGTCTTCCTCTGAATTCCCTCTCCCTTGCTCTACCTCTTCCCTGCTCTGCCCAGCTGGACTTTGCCCTTCCCCAGCCTCCTCCACAGCCAACGGAGCCACTCTCCTGCTCCCTGTTGGCTGTTCTTCTTCCTCCTTGGATTCAGACTCCGACAGGGGCATGACACAGGTCCAGGTCTTACATTAATTTTTGCTCCAAAAGACACATTAGGCCTTATTTAGAATATAATTTTAGAACAGAATAGAACTGGAACATATCTATACACGCACACATGCTAAAATCCAGGGTCTCAGTCCCTTTTTCCTTCCATGGGAACAGCAATAGAAGAACAAAATGACACTTCATGCAACAGAAAGTTCAAAAGTTTTTCTTTCCAGGTTTCGGAGCACCTAAAAAAAGCAGGAATTATTTTCAAACTGGATCCCTTGCATTTCAAAAGTCATTTTCAGCAAAGAGCTTTTTATTTTAATCTTTATTTAGAAATGCAGTTACTGCAGTATTTTTCTTGGGTGTAGGCAAAAACTTGTTTGCACTAATTAAAACTTGTATGGGGGAATTAACACAGTGCTAACGCGATGTGAGCTTTTAAGAAGCGGTGTTTGGATCTCAACAGATGAGTTCTATCTTTGTCCTTGAGTGAAAGGCGTTTCCATCTGAGCACAGGATTAGAAAGCCTCAAAAACGAGCAGAAGCTGAATAAGTGAACATATAATAAATACAAATGGGCACGAACAGCAGTAAATAAAACTGTGTGAACAGACTATTTTCATATGCATAGGAAAGAGAACAAATTCTGCAGTCAAAAATGCGAATTTGCCCTAATCACCAAATTCACCTCTTCTGAGCCTTTTGATTTTTAGCACACAGAAAGTATAGAGGTATAATTCCTAATGCAATTACGTTGATGATAACCTGGTTGTTGGCCAGAGTCTCCTAGCCAAGGCCATTTATAGGCACTGGATGGAGGGGACAACCAGCTGCAAGCTGCCTGATGAATTCCAGATCTGCACTGCTTGGATCTGTTTGTATTCTGAGCCATTCTTTATGTCCTGTTAGCACAAAACTGCCATTAAGATTGGGAGCCTTGCTTTTCAGGAGAAAAATAACATAATAAAAGCTTGTAGGAAGTAAAATGGCCAGGATTTATTTTATTTTTTGGAGCTGACTTGGCCTGCTGTGCATCTGAGACATTGAGAATGACAACAGTTTTCTTCATTAATTAAACCCAGTGGACACAATGATTCTCCTTGGGTTAAATAATTGTTCTGATGTCCTGCTCTGTCAAATAAAAGATTTAGTCCCACCAGGTCCAGCAAAGGATGAAAGAGCGAGCAAGGAAGGAAGTTCATATACCGAGTGGAAAGCATAAATAGCTAGGAGGGATCCTTGGTGTCTCTGAACTTGGATCTTTCCTTGAAGATGTTTCATTATGTTTCATTAGTGCACAGCTAATGTTACCTATTTGGGTAATGAAACATCTGAGGAGAAACAGCCAAGGTCAGAGAGCATCAACCCTGAGCTACAACTATTCAGGATAGGATAGAATTGGAACTGGAATAGAATAGAAAATGGAATAGAATAGAACAGGAATAGATTAGATTAGAATTAGAATTAGAATAGAATAGAGAATAGGATAGGATAGGATAGGACAGAACAGGAGCTGGAAGGGACCTTGGAGGTTTTCTAGTCCAGCCCTGCTCTAGCAGGAGAACCAATAACATCTCAGACAAATGGCTGTCTTCTTCTTAAAAACCTCCAGTGATGGAGCACCCACGATTTCCGAAGGTAAAGCTCTTCCACTGGTTAATTTTCCTCACCATTAGGAAGTTTCTCCTTAACTCCAGCTTGCTTCTCTCTTTGATCAGTTTTTGACCATTGTTTCATGTCTCTCCTTTTGGTGCTTTGGAGAATAATTTGATCCGCTCTTCTTTGTGGCAGCCCCTCAAGTATTGGAAGACTGCTATCATGTCACCCCTAATTCTTCTCTTCTTGAGACTAGCCAGACCCAAATCCTGCAGCTGTCCTTCATATGTTTTAATTTCCAGGCCTTTGAGCATCTTAGTTGCCCTTTTCTGAATTTTTTCCAAAGTCTCAACATGTTTTTTGTAAAAAAAGTTGATCAAAGTTGATCAGTAGCTTTGCTTATCTCTTAGAGAGATGACTAAAAGGTGTGATTCTAACCATCTTAAATACTTGCTGTTCCATGAATTGATTGGACTAGATCAATGTTTTTGAAAGGGGAATTCTGGGAGTTGAAATCCATCCATTTTAATGTTACAAAGTTCGAAAAACACTGGATTATAATGGGAACTTCCATGTCTGTGATTCTATGATTCATTGTATGCTGGGTTTTTAGGAAACCTGTGGCTATTTTGAACAGAAAACAGCCAGGAGGCATCTTTGGCTCAAGTTAATTGGAGGGTAAATATAACATACATAAATATAAGCTCACTTGCTTATGTTTAATTCCTGGGTTTGAAAAAATGCATGTTATAAAACTCTTTTTTTTCCTTTCACCTATTTTAGGGTGGATGGTAAAAACAGTATCTATCCATACTTTTAGTAAAACAGGAAAGGATGGAAAAGAAACAGAGAGAGAGATGTCACTTCAAGAGAGCAGCAATCCAGGCAATGAGGAGAAATGAATTACAATTTTATCTTAAAATTTCTGAAGGGCAACCCACAGATCTCTTTTATAGGTTTTTCTAACGCTAGGGGCCATGATACTGTTTATTCAATTTTATAATTATTTATACCAGTATGTAGCTAAACCTTTTTATAGCTTAGACATTAGTTGTGATATTTTAAGGGTTTGGGGTTTTTTTGCTTTACATTTTCAACACTTACATCATGCCTATTAATTTTAGCAGTTGATGAAGTTTAAAACCATAAGCTGCAAAATCTAAGCCTCCAGAGAAGCTGAAAATGAGTTAGGTAAGATGAAACTAGCCAAAACAGAGGGGGTGGGGGAAAATCTGCAGAAACTTAACAATGTGACCTGAACAACTCTTTAAAACCATCTCAAAGCAACCATTAAACCAGGGGTGGGATTCTACCGGTTCCATAGAACCGGTTGTTATGATTCTGTGCAATTCGGAGAACTGGCAAATTGTGCCCCTGGCTGGCCCCTCTCCTCTCCGCCCGCTCTCCCCTTAGTCAGTCCTTATTGCACATGCGTGACATCCTTATTGCACATGCGTGACATCCTTATTGCGCATGCCCAACATCGCTGACTGCGTTCTCCCCCGCCCAGTCATTCCTTAAGGTATTTCATTCTTTTCCCCTCCCAATGATCAGCTGTTCTGTGCTGGGATCCCCCTCGCTGTCTTACTGCTTCGCCCAGGAGGCTTCCCTGAGGCCCAGGAGGTGAAAAAAATGGGGGGAGGGATGCTGCAAAAAAAGAGAAAGAAGCCACACCCACCCAGTCACATGACCATGCCCACCTAGCCTCGCCCACAGAACCGGTTGTTAAAACATTTGAATGCCACCCCTGCCTTAAATATACTGAAAATAGAGCTTTGAAGAAAAAGGAAGGCCCTTCAGCCATGAAGATGCCTAGAAAGCTATTCAGTCAATCAGGAATCATTTCTGAGGGGTTGTTTTTCCTGGGAATCAACCAGTCAGTGGAACATATGGAGAAGAACCTCTCAAGCTAATGCACAGTTCCTAGTTGGAAACTGTGCATCAGAGAACATTAAGCAGTTTGTGACTTCTAACTCCAGAAATTGTGTAGAGTGCCATGCTGACAGTCATAATTACTGGATGTCTTCGGCAATACAATAATGTAAAGATAGAGTGGACAAAACAAGTTACAGCTAGTCCTTGACTTATTGAAAACAGAATTTCTGTCACTAAGCTATGAGATGATTGGGTTTGATTTTAGGAACTTTTTTTGCTGTGGTCAGGAAGCAAATGTGTCTTCCCTAACTGACTTTGCTTGTCTGAAGCACCCTGGGTGTAACCATCATGCCAAGTGCTCGAATTTGATCATAAGTGTAAGGACTGGTCATATTTTTTTTAACATTATTGAAAGTTCAAACTTTTGTTAAATGAATAGTCGTAGATTGAATGAAGAATTGCTTTGCTGTTTTGTCTGTTGTGTTAATGGTAGGCAAGATGTATTGAATTCTGGTTGAATGGGAGGTTCTGATGTGATCTTCCCCTTTGAATAAAATAGAATGAATAAGCTGGCAGGGATCTTGGAGGTCTTCTAGTCCAGCCCCCTGCTCAAGCTGGAGAACCTATGTCATTTCAGATAAGTGACTGTCTAGAGACTCCAGACTCTTCTTAAAAACCTCCAGTGATGGAGCTCCCACAACTTCTGGTGGCAAGCTGTTCCACTGGTTAATTGTCCTCCCTGTTAGGAAGTTTCTCCTTAATTCCAGGTTGCTTCTCTCCTTGATTAGTTTCCAATCATTGTTTCTTATCTTGCCTTCTGGTGCTTTGGAAAATAAATTGACCCCCTCCTCTTTGTGGCAACCCCTCAAATACTAAAATACTACTATTATGTCACCCCTAATTCTTCTTTTCTTTAGACTAACCTAACCCAAATCCTGCAATGGCTGCCTCTTAATTGCAGTGGGACTCAGACGTTTTTGCAACATGCTTGGAGCGTGTCAGCTGAGGTGGTTGAGTCTTGTTGCTAAATTCATCCCAAGTCCATGGTTAGAAAGTGTACATCTTTGAAACGGTGGGGATACCTTTTAAAGCTGTGCTTGACTCTGGCTGGGTGCATTGTGTTGGTTAGAATGAGAACCCGACTTTGATTCACTTTTGTAAAATTTACACAATCCGTCTGGTCCACCATTGTGTCCTGCCATTCTGTTGGAGGCGGAGAGAGACTGGCATTTTTAGATGCTTTTGCTGTAAGCTTGGAAATTAGGTTCCAAGGCCATTGTGCCTTGAGAGTGACCTGTTATCTGCTTAGCACCTCAGAGTTCTCAAAACATTTTCTCTGAATCACATTGGCTGCCGGTGGACTCATCAGGCAGGTTGGGATTGGGAAACTGAAGGAATTGCTTTATGCTTTGTGCTGGACCTTCAGATTCCACCTGACTTTGTTGCAACCACTTTTTCCTCAGTTAAAGTTCTTTTGATTCAATTCAGTGGATTCAAGAATCTTACTTTCCTGAGGGACTAGCTGGGACAAGTCCTCACACAATCACTAAATCTGCTATACAAAGCCCATTGTTATATGGATGTTTTTATTTATTTATTTTATTATTTTATTTATTTAATATATTTATATACCGCCTTTCTCCCGAAGGACTCAGGGCGGTGTACAGCTAACCATAAAACTTTTTACAATGATAAAAGTTAAAAGAGAATTAAATATCTTAAGGCTGCCTAAAATTATACCCTCCCCCAATAAATTAATAAAACCCCAAATTTTAAAATCCCAATTTAAAACTCGAATACTAAATTACACTAAAAATCCCATTTCAGCCTAGGCCGGCCTGCTCAAAGAGCCAGGTTTTTAATGCACCTCTGAAAGCTCTCAGATCGGTGTTATTGCGTAACTCCGGAGGCAGACCATTCCAGAGGGTGGGAGCCCCCACAGAGAAGGCCCTACTTCTAGGAGTCGCCAGACGGCACATGGAAGCCGTCAGCACCCGGAGAAGGCCCTCCCTGTGGGAGCGCACAGGTCAGTGAGAGATTACTGGCAGAACGCGGTCCTGCAGATAACCTGGTCCAATGCCATGGATCGCTTTAAAGATCAAAACCAGAACCTTAAAGCGAACCCGGAAAACCACCGGCAACCAATGCAGCTCGCGCAGAAGAGGCATCACATGGGCGTTTCGTGACACCCCGCGATAACCACCCGCGCGGCCGCATTTTGTACCAGTTGAAGCCTCTGGGTGCTCTCCGCAGGGAGCCCCATGTAGAGAGCAGTACAGTAATCCAGGCGAGAGGTGACAAGGGCATGAGTGACCGTGCGTAAGGCGTCCCTATCCAGAAAGGGCCGCAATTGGTGAATCAGGCGAACCCCCTGGAGACGGCAGCCCTCTTCAAAACAAACCATACTATGGTTTCTGGTGAAAACCTCAATTGGTTGAGGTACAAATCAAGCCATGTGAGCCAAACTTGCCCATTGGTGCCAACTCCAATCTTAATAAAAGTTAGTCATCAAAGTACTCTCACAGAAGACTCTAGTCTGTTTTTTATTTAGTTTTATGGACAAACTTAAATTCTTAGTTTTCCTCAAGCAAAAGCTCAAAGCCCAGACAAGGAGTCATTTCAGATTCTGGCTTGTAGAAGAACAAACGAAATGGGATATTCCGACTTTCCATACAGAACTAAGTAAACCACATATTGTTTTCCTGATTTGTAAAACTATTTTGACAAAAGGAGTCCAACAAGAAACCCATTTGAATGACCCGGTGATCAAGTCTTTGGAATCCTGGATATAAACCTGTAAATGGATGTATGATCTTTTTTCCCCCTAGTTACTCTTATAAAACATTCCTTCCTTGCTGTAAAACCATCAAGATGCTTTTCCTGGATCTCCAAAATGGACTCTTTTAAAAAGGCAGCTTGCTGGAACAGAGAATAATAAATCCAAGTGGCCCTGCAGTCCATAAATTCCCAATATTTTATTTTCTCTAAAAGTCTGGAAAGTCTCATTTGCCTGAAATGTGTTTTGGGGGCATTGTTGTGTATTTTGCATGTCATTTCTAATATTTCCTCACTCCCCTGCTTAAAAATTACATTGGTGCAGTCAAATTTTATTTATTATTTGCTAAAAAGTCTAAAAACAGCATTCACTCAATATTTTTCAGCACACCTCCCTTGCAAATTTTTGAAGCATGCTTTCCAGCAATCTTAGAACATGTGTCTTGTGGTCTATGCTAGGATGATAAATCAGGATTATTATTTTTTAATTCCTTCAACAGAAATAGATATTGAGGACAGTATTCTCCTTTTGTTGGCCCAAATCTTTGTCAAAGTTTCCAAAACAAGAAATACCCCATCACCATGCAAATTGAGGAAAGATAAATCAGCAATTTTTTTATAAGGCTTTGTACCATGCACCAGATTGCGTTGAGATTTTGGTGATATAAAAGATCTCTCGCTGGAATCATGAAAAAGTTTCAGGAATTAGTCACGCCATTCCCACAGCACTGTCTTGTTTCTCACCTTTTCTGATCTTCCCAACTCTCCTGTTGGTTTCTTATGATTTATCAGTTGTGTTTCTAACTTATGATTAATGATTCTAACTATGATTTATGGTCTATGACCTATTACTTGCTGTTTATATGTACACTGTGAGTTATGCACCAGAGACAAATTCCTTTTGTGTCCGATCACACTTGGCCAATAAAGAATATATTTTATTCTGTTCTATATTGTGTTCTATATTGTGTTCTCTTCTAAATTCTATTCTCTTCTTTTCTAAATTCTCTCCTCTCCTCTCTTTTTATCTTTCCCTTCCCTTCTATATTTTCTCTTTTCTTCTCCCTCTCCCTATCTCTATATTCTCTTCTAAATTCTCTTCTTTCCTCTCCTTCTCCCTCTATTCTGTTCTTTTCTAAATTCTGTTCTCTTCTAAATTCTATTTTCTTCTCTTTTAAATTCTTTCCCTCTTCTCTCTTTTTACCTTTCCCTTCCCTTCCCTTCCCTATTTTCTCTTCTCTCCCTCTCTCTATATTCTCTTCTAAATCCTCTTCTAAACTTTCTTCTCTTCTAAATTCTCTTTTCTTCTCATCCCCATTCCTATCCCCCCAAAGTTTGACATCCCATAAGTGAGGGTGCTGAATCTTTCAATGATGCATTAAAAACATCTTAACTAGATTCACACAAGACACCCAGCCCTTGTTAACAGAATTGCTAAGTAGGTCATCCTCGTCTTATGACCCTTGTTTACTGACCATATAAAGTTAGGATCGTGCTGAGAAATGTGACTTAAAGCCAGTCCTTGTACTTACTGTCACAGCATTCCCATTCATGTGATCAAAATTCAGCCCTTGGCAACGATAATTGGCAGTTTCTTCCATTTCTGAGTGGAACAGGGAAAGTGCCGTGGCAAAGGTGTTGATCCAGGTAGGTTCCCCTTCTGCCAGAGAAGCTTTGAGATTTTGGCCCGGCCTTCCTCACAGGGTTGGTGTTGCAGGGAAAAGTCAGGAGTCTTCCTATTGGCCTTTTGCTTCTGGATGAAAAGTTACATGATCCAATCAAACATAAAATCAGCTTAGCATAAAGACAAAGCCTCAAACTTTCCCCAAAGTTCTCAAGCCCAGGAAAGTATCAAAAATCTGGCCTCACTAATCTGCAAGAATGACCTTTAGGTTAATATGGGATTTTGTGGTTTACAGCGTTGTGTGAGTGTAGCCACAAACTGGTAAACGAAGCCATTACGTTAAGATGGCTTTATCATTTATGGAGGAATCACAAAATAGCAAACCTAGGGTTAAACTAAACAGTTCTTAACATTGGTGCTTAACATGGGTTCACCTTGATCAATTAAGGTTTTTCTGTCACTTAATGTGTTGAACCTGCAAGCCATTGGGCTTAATTTGTTATGCAAAGCCAGGGAATTGGATTAATTAAGAAACCAGGCTATTGTGTGCCCTGGGAACATAACCTATTTTGTTTTAGGATATTAGACCATAGTGTGAAGCAGTCTGAGTTTTCCTTCCCACCTGGGCAGCATTTTTGCCCTGATCCTCAACTATAACCTTGTAAATTTTGCAAAATTTGGGAAGCTACCACATCATGCAAAACTCAGGGACCATGGCCCTCTCAAAATCAGTGAGCCATGTCCCGTTGCCCCATGTGAATGAAGAAGACAGATTATGACTTTTTCTTTTAAGAAAAAAGTTTCAACAATAGATAAAATACCAAAAAGCAAAAGAAGAGGAGTTGGGGGCAGGGATGGATAGGGAAAAGGCAACATTAGGAGGAAGGAGGAAAAAGGGTGAGAAAAAGAATACATTTCTCTTTGGTGCAGATACAGATCTAAAATTAAGTTCTTACTCAACAATAATACACAATATTTCTATAATGATAAACAGTTCTGATCATCAAATCCCAAAAGTAAATTTTCATTTGTTGCTGTTTCTAGCCTGAAGTCCCACAGTAGTAAAGATACTTCATTCCTACATACTATAGAAGGCAAAGGACTCTGGCAGAAATGCCACCCAGTGCCCCCATCAGCCTCTTCAAATTAGGATCGTTAAAGTGAGAGTCACAATTTTCTGCCCCTCCCATGGTTAGAAGCACGCCAGCTGCTTCCCACCAAGATAATTCAGAGAGGAATAGAATAGAATAGAATGGAATGGAATGGAATGGAATAGAAGAAATAGGGGATGGAATGGAATGGAATAGAATTCTTTATTGGCCAAGTGTGGTTGGACACACAAGGAATTTGTCTTTGGTGCAAATGCTCTCAGTATATATAAAAGAAAAGAGACATTCGTCAAGGGTCAAGAATCATCAGGTGCAACACTTAACAATAATCATAGGGAACAATAAGCAAACAAATCATACTAGGAAACAGTTTAAAGAATAGAATAGAATAGAATAGAATAGAATAGAATAGAATAGAATAGAACAGAACTAGAATTAGAATTAGAATAGAATTCTTTATTGGCCAAGTGTGATTGGACACACAAGGAATTTGTCTTGGTGTAAATACTCTCAGTATACATAAAGAAAAGATACATTGGTTAAGAATCAAGAATCATAACATACAACACTTAATGATAGTCATAGGGTACAATCAACAATCAAATCATACTAGGAAACAGTCAATACAAATCATAAGGATACAAGCGACAAAGTTACAGTCCTACAATCACAAGTGGGACGGGATGGGTGATAAGGAGTGATGAGAAGATTAGCAGTGATAGTAGTGCAGACTTTGTAATTGTTGAACAGTGTTGAGGGAATTATTTGTTAAGCAGAGTGATGGCTTTCAGGAAAAAACTGTTCTTGTATCTAGTTGTTCTGGTGTGCAGTCCTGTCTTTGTTGTGCTTTTTTGATGACATTTTTGATGTTAGGTGTCCATTTTAGGTCATGTGATATAGTAGAACCTAGAACCTTGGTGCAAATGTTCTCAGTGTATATAAAAAGGAAAAAAACATGCATCAAGAGTCAAGAATCATAAGGTACAACACTTAATGATAGTCATAGAGTTATATAGTCATAGGGTATATAGTAAATAGAATATAGACATAGGGTACAATAAGCAATCAGATCATACTAGGAAACAGTCAATAAAAATCATAAGGATACAAGCAACAAGGTTACAGTCCTACAATCACAAGTGGGAGGGGATGGGTGATAAGGAGTGATGAGAAGATTAGCAGTAATAGTAGTGTAGACTTTGTAAATAATTGGACAGTGTTAAGGGAATTATTTGTTTAGCAGAGTGATGGCCTTTGGGAAAAAACTCTCCTTGTGTTTAGTTGTTCTGGTGTGCAGGGCTCTATAGCGTCGTTTTGAGGGAAGGAGTTGAAAAAGTTTATGTCCAGGATGTGAGGGGTCTGTAGGTATTTTCACAGCCCTCTTTTTGACTCGTGCAGGATACAGGTCCTCCATGGAAGGTTGCCATGTTTTTTTCTGCACTCCTAATTACTCTCTGGAGTCTGTGTCTGTCTGGTTGGGTTGCAGAACCGAACCAGACAGTTGTAGAGGTGCAGATGACAGACTCAGAAATACTGGTATTCCTCGACTTACGGCCACAATTGAGCCCAACATTTCTGCCGCTTATGAGAGAGCTATGTAAATTTTGCTTACGACCTTTTCTCATCACTGTCATTTAAGCAAATTGCTGCAGTTGTTAGGAACACGATTAGTAAGTGAATTTGGCTTCCTCATTGACTTTGGTTGTCTGGAGGTTGCAAAAGAGAATCACTAAACTCTGGGACACTGCAGTTGTCATAATTACGAGTCAGTTGCCAAGTGTCCAAATTTTGATCACATGAGCAAGACACAAAGGTCGTAAGTGTGAAAAAGGGCCATCAGGCGCATGTTTCAGGGCCGTTTGTAACTTTGAACAGTCACTAAATGAACTGTTATAAGTCAAGGACTAGCTGTAACTCAGGGGAGGGATTCAAATTTCTTAACAGGTTCTGTGGGTGTGATCTAATTTGTGGGTGTGGCTTGGTGGTCATGTGACTGGGTGGGCATGGCTTGCTAACTGGGCATTGCTTGGTGGTCATGTGACTAGCTGGGCGTGGCTTGTATGTAAATATTATAAATATTTATGTAAATATTGATTTTTTAAATAAAAGAGCAACTTTTACCCAAAATCAGGCAAAGCAAGCAGGCAGATGAAGTTGCTCACAGAATCACAGATTCACTCAGAGATCTATCATTCTGCAATCTGCTATCTGAGTCTGCACTGAAAAATAGAAGCTTCAGTCCTAAGGAAGGTTCAGCTCTGCTTTTAGATTAGCTAGAGAGCAAGAAATCCGACGATCTAAACCTCCCAGCATAGCAGAACAGCTGATGGTTGGGGGGAAAAAAAAGAAAAATAGCAATTTACCAAACGCCGGCAAGTTTGATGGCATGCAGGCCAGGTAAGGAGTGAGTGGGCGGGGCAGGGAGGGGTCAACCAGTGGCACGATTTTCAGGAGACTGCGGAGACTCGTAACAACTGGTTCTATAGCACTGGTCCGACTAGGTAGAATCCCATCCCTCCTGTAACTGTCTTGCTTAGCGAGGGAAATCGCAATTGTGGTCACAAGTCAAGGACCACACGGTAACTGTTACGGGCTTCTCCGTTTTGCAAAACAATAATCCAAGTCACAGGTTTTTTTCCTCCAAACTCAAATTTCACCATGTAATTTGGCAATGTGACCCTTTAATGGGAGCTACGTGCCACCTGAATTGCCCTGCCCTCCCAGTTGGAGAACATAACCTGCCCTGCAGATTCCTCCCCAGCCTTCTATTTTCTTTATATATTTAGTTTTCTTCTTTCACCTTCTTGACCCAGTGGGCCTGTGTAGGATTATAAGCGTGGGAGGACTAAATTTAGAGGCTTGGTCTCGTTCCACTGAGTCTCCCTGCTGATATAATAGTCTCTCGGGTCATTTGAAAAAGATTTAATTCCTGCCCCTGAAAGTCTCCGGACTTACTTTGACAAGGTGATTCTTTGTCAAAGAAAGAATGCATGTGACAATCTCTCCTCCTTTCGGGGAGTGAAATGCAGATGGTTTTTAACAGATGAATAGAATAGAATATGGAATAAAATAGAATAGAATATGGAATCGAATAGAACAGAATAGAATATGGAATAGAATAGAATAGACTATGGAATAAAATAGAACAGAATTATTTAATTCATTTTAATTTTTGTATAGTGTACTGGGGTTATGATCAGCTGTGCACCGCCCTGAGTCCTTCGGGAGAAGGGCGGTATATAAGTACTTAAATAAATAAACAAATAAATAAGAATTCAGAACAGAATAGAATACAGAGTTGGAAGGCACCTTGGAGGTCTTCTAGTCCAACCCCCTGCCTAGGCAGGAAACCCTACACCTCTTCAGACCAATGGTTATCCAACCTCTTCTTAAAAACTTCCAGTGTTGGAGCATTCACAACTTGTGGAGGCCAGTCGTTCCACTGGTTAATTGTTCTCACTGTCAGGAAATTTCTCCTTAGTTCTAAGTTGCTTCTCTCTTTGATTAGTCTCCATCCGTTGCTTCTTGTCCTGCCTGGAGACACACAGCCCTGGTCTTTGTGGCAGCCCCCCCAACACTGCAATGCTGCTATCATGTCCCCCCTCCTCCTTCCTTTCACTAGACCAGACCTACCCAGTTCTTGCAACCGTTCTTCCTAGGTTTTAGCCTCCAGTCCCCTAGTCATTTCTGTTGCTCCCCTGCAAGATGAGGTGGGCGGTTAAAGAGGGCCCTGCCAGCCATTCTCATCATGCCAGGCTTAGCAGATGGAACAGCAGTTGCATCCAGTTTTGATCACCACGATGTAAAAAAGATGTTGAGACTCTGGAAAGAGTGCAGAGAAGAGCAACCAGGAGGATGAGGGGACTGGAGCAGAAGTGGATATTCAGCAGGTTTTGACCAGTTCTGGAGAACCGGTAGAGGAAATTTTGAGTATTTTGGAGAACCGACAAAGGCCACCTCTGACTGGAGATTTTACAGTATCCTTCCCCTGCCATGCCACCAAGCCACACCCACAGAACTTGGTAGTAAAATTTTGAATCCTACCACTGGACTGGAGACTAAAACATAAGAATGGTTACAGGAACTGGGTATGGCTAATCTAGTGAAGAGACAGGAGAGCATCTTCCAATATTTGAGGGGCTGCCACAGACAGGAGGAGATCAAGCTATTGGGCGGAGGGGTTGGACTAGATGACCTACAAGGTCCCTTCCAATCTGTGTGTAATCTGTGTGTGTAATCTAGCTCTGCTCAATGTTGGGGTTGAATCGGCAAGACGTTTCTCCTTTTTGGCGGCCAGTGTCCCTCTCTTTGGGGCTCCTGAAAGGAAGCCAAAAATCTCTCAGCAGTGGGTGCGCAATTGAAGGCTTTCCTCGGTCCTAATTGAAGGAATTGCAGTTCTTCAAATTCCAGTAAAACAGCAGAGCTGGGGAGGAAAGGCTCTATCCTTCTTGTATTTTCCTTTTTTCTTTTCTTATTCTTTGAACTGCTGTTCCATCTGCTAAGCCGAGCTACGAGCGTAAAGGGCCCTCTTTATCCGCCCATCTCATCTTGCAGGGGTTAAGATCTCTGGCTGGTTGCAGAACCCTGCCATGCATCGGTGCCCATTTTCCTTGGCTTTCAAAGCCCCCCTGCAGCTCGACTCCTCTGCCAGCTGTGCCAAATCTTGGAACTGTCTCTCTCAAATTAAGAGCAGCCTCCTTGCTCCAGGGATGTTGTGTCTTGTGAGAAGGACACAAACCCTCACTGTGCCATCTTGGGATGGGGATGGGCAGCTGTATAAAATTGATTAATAAATACATATAACATGACAAAGCAGCAAGAGCTGCTTCTGTTGCATTAACCGAAGGATACAATCAAGATCAAGTGAGGTAGAAATACCACTCTATAAACCCTTAGTAAGACCACACCTAGAATACTACATCCAGTTTCGGTCACCATACTATAAAAAAGATACTGAGACTCTAGAACAGGGGTTTTCAAACTTGACAGATTTAAGACTTGTGAACTTCAACTCCCAGCATTCCTCCTCCAGTTAAGTTTGCTCAGGAATTCTGGGAGTTGAAGTCCACACATCTTAAATTTGCCAAGTTTGAAGAGCCTTGCTCTCGAAAAAGTGCAGAGAAGAGCAACCATGGTGTAGGATCTCCTGCTTGGGAGGGGGGGTTGGACTAGATGTCCTACAAGGTCCCTTCCAACTCTGTTAATCTAAACTAATCTCAACCAGGATGATTAGGGAACTGGAGGCTAAAATATATGAAGAACGTTCCAAAGGTGCTATATTTTTCCAAGAAGCAACTGGACTTTCTGGGTTTTCTTTGAAGACGTTTCATGTCTCATTCAAGAAGCTTCATCAGAGCTTGGATGAAAAGTGAAACTGTCTTCAAAGAAGAAACAGAAACTCCAGTTGCCTCTTGAAAAACTTTAGCACCTTTGGGACAACCAGGACCTGGAAGATGAAGAATCTCCATGAACATATGAAGAACAGGTTGCAGGAACTGGGCCTGGCTAGTCTAGTAAAGAGAAGGACTAGGGGGGACAGGAGAGCATCTTCCAATATTTAAGGGGCTGCCACAAAGAGGAAGAGGGAGGTCAAGCTATTTTCTAAAGCACCCGAAGGCCAGACAAGGAACAATGGATGGAAACTGACCAAGGAGAGATTCAGAGTAGAAATTGACAAATCAAATGAAGAAAATAAGAAGGAATTTTCTGACAGTGAGAACTTCAACCTTAACTTGAACCTTAGACTGTCTACTATTGACCTCACCCCCTTCCTAAGAGGTCTGTAGGGGGCGTGCATAAGCGCACCAAAGTGCCCACCGTCCCTGTCCTATTGCTTCTTTTGTTTTTCTTATATGTATCCATGTAATGAATACATAACTATGTTTATTCTTATACCTATTATCTTGTAAGCAATTGACAAATCAAATAAATACTAAAACTAACAACCGATGGAAGAGAAGTTGTGGCAGCTTCATCCCTGGAGGCTTTCAAGAAGAGACTGGAGTGCCCTCTGTCAGAAATGGTGTAGGGTTCTTGCTTGGGCAGGGGGTTGGACTAGATGACCTCCAAGGTCCCTTCCACCTCTGATTACTATCTGTTATCTGTCCCCCTTTAACCTGGGATCTTCTTAAGGAAGCCTGAGGTCTTCCCCGCCACCCAAAAAAGGGGGAAGGATTTCCGAGCAGCCCCTCTCCCCTTCTCCGCCCGCCCCCGCTCCACACAGCAAGCAGAGCGGCTTCCCAGCTACAGTTACGCCGGGCAGCTCCGCTCCGGCTCGGACCGACTCGTGGCTGCCGGGGCGGGGCGCGCCGCCTCCCCCCCCCCCTCCCCGGCTGCTCCCGGGCGCTCGGAGCGGAGGCAGAGGACGGAGGAGGAGGAGGAGGAGGATGAGCAGCCGGGCCGGGTGAGTAAAGCCGGGTGGGCTTCGGGAGTCGCGAGCTGGAAGGAGCAGCGGCAGCGGGGTTCCTGCACGGGGTTCTTTTGCAAGCGGGCGCCCGCGGGGGACACGTCGCCGGAACGGGCAAGTTGGAGGAAAGTTAGGAAGCCAGAGGGGACGTGAGTGTGTTAGCCCCGCTTTCTTAAACCGCGATTCGCGGATGGAGCCCCGGGGGGGAGGGTTTCCATCAACAAGCCACGATGCTCAAAGCCGGCTTAAAGGAGACGCGTGGAAGCCGGGTAGAAAGCAGGGGGTCCGGGAGGGGCGCTTTCCCCCCTTCCCTCCCTGCGTGGCCTCAACCCACCCTGGGAAAATTTGCCCAAGGCTGCCTTCCCAGCCTATCCCCTCCCCCCCTTTCCAGGCGACTTAAACTAGCCCGGGTTTAATCTACTCCGCTTCGCTTGAGATAGAAAGTCTTGGGAGTTGGTGGGAGCTGCCCAGCTCCCCCTTCCAGCTCCTGGGGAACCGCCTTTCCACGCTGCCAGTGGGATGCTTAGGGCTCCTTGGGCGCTAAATCTCAGAACTGCCTCCTACCCAGAGCTGCTGCTTCTCAATCTTAGCAACTTTCGTTATTTTCTTTCTTTCTTTATTAAACGTATTTGCCATCCGGCTCCATCCCCGGGAGACTTTTTTAAGAGACGCCCTGGCTTCCAGTTTCTTTCTTGGGTGCCACTCAAGGTGCTGGCTGCCACTTTTAGAGCCCGCTTTTCCCTAATATCCACCCCACCAGGTCAAACAGGGTGGGCCTGGGCTTAGCCCCTTCCCCTAAATCAGAGGTCAGCAATCTGCAGCTCCGGAGCCGCATGGGGCTCTTTCATCCTTCTGCTGCGGCTTCACCATTTGATAGGGCTTTTGCTTAGGATAGATAGAGGGAAAAGGACACTGTGCTAGGAGGAGACTCTATGGTGGGGGAACCGACATAGAGTCTGGTCAGCTCCAGAATTGAAGGGGGGGGGGGCTTCCAGTTAGGACCTTTGTGGCTCTTTGTTTAAGGTTGCCAATCCCCTGCCCTAAATATTACCATTGGAGGGAAGGTAGGAGGAGTACCTTTTCCAGGGCAGCCCCTGCCTCCTCCTGGTTGCATGCCATCCACTCTGCCCCCTGAAGTGTGGCAAGTCTCGGCCCTCCTCACCTCCCTTGGAAGGGAGCTTGGAAAATCTGGCTCCTGCCCCCTCCGCCAAGACGACACCCTTGTGAGGTGGGCTGGGCTGAGACAATCGACTGAAGCAATGTTGCCCAGGAAGCTTCTGTGGCTGACGGGAGGACTGGAACCTGGTTCTCTCCATTGCTCACCCAGGCTGCCATAGGCTTATAGACTAGACAAGGGGCTGACCACAACCTGCCTCAGGTTAGATGCACCTGGAGAACAAATGGTTGTTTTTCTGGAGGTTGTTTTTTTTTCTGGCAGGGAAATTCTGGGGTTGAAGTCCATAGGTCTTTAAATTGTCGCAAAACACTAGTTGACAATTAAACAGTTTTGCCTTCAGAAGTTGTGGGTGCTTCACCACTGGAGGTGTTTAAGAAAAGACTGGACAGCCATTGTCTGAAAGGTATGGGGTGCTTGAGCAGGGCTGGACTAGAAGACCTCCAGGGTCCCTTCCACTCCAGCTCTATTCTGATTCTGACTTATAGAGTCTTAGGTTGGCAGGTCGAAATAACTGTTCTGAGTCAGAGAAAAGGTTCGTAATATTGCTAACTTGGGCACGCGGTTTAGAAATCATTTTGGCGAGCCAAACTCCTGCCTGGAATGTGTTGTCTTCCTCCTGGCCTACAAGAAAGGCAGCTTTTAAAATCGCAGCCAATAATTTTAGACTTCTAAATACGACTTGGGGAAGATGGACACCTTTCTCTCCTGAGCCCAGCCTTTCCCTGTCTTTGGGGTATTTTTTCTGTTTTGTTTTCTTGTCTTCCTGGCACCATAAGGTGGAAAGCTAACTTTACATTATTGTGGAGGCAGCAAACTAGAGGGATTTTATGTGTGTGTGTGTGTGTGTGTGTTTGTTGGGGGGGGGGGAGAGTTTACTGTCAGGAACAGTATTTATAACCAGCAGGTGACATAGCTGCAAAACTGTCTATTGAAGAAGGGAAACAGTTTAACTCTCTCTAGCGTGGAGTTTAACAGAAGCAGCTGAAAGAAACTCAGGGCCAGAAGTAGGAAACATTTCACAGCTTTTTTTTTCCCCTGAATGATTTCGAGAGCCCTTTCCTGCAGGCATGGCTGCTTACTCTTGGATGTTATAAAGAAAAGAGAAGTTGTAACTTCTAGATTTCCTATATTTAAAGAATATAGAAGAGCAACCAGGAGGATGAGGGGACTGGAGGCTAAAATATGCGATGAACGGTTGCAGGAACCAGGCCTGGCTAGTCTAGGGAAGAGAAGGACCAGGGGAGACAGGAGAGCAGCCTTCCAATACTTGAGGGGCTGCCACAGAGAGGAAGAAGGGGTCAAGCTATTTTCCAAGGCATCTGAAGGTCAGACAAGGAATAATGGATGGAAATTGAACAAGAAGAGATTCAACCTGGAAATAAGGAGGAATTTTCTGACAGTGAGAACAATCAACTACTGGAACAGAAGTTGCCTTTGGAAGTTGTGGGAGCTTCATCCAGGGAACCTTTGAAGAAGAGACTGGACTGACATCTGTCAGAAATGGCATAGAGTCTCTTGCTTGGGCAGGGGGTTGGATTAGATGACCTACAAGGTCCCTTCTAACTCTGTTAATGTAATCTAATCTAAAGATATAAGATAACTTTATTGTCATTTTACATTAAAAATGAAATTCTGTTGCCTGCTCTCGAGAAAGTGTACCCAAACACAGGCATAACCCACATATACATGCTGTATACATACATATATTCCTTCATCATGTGTGTGTGTATAAAACTGTCCATTTTGATATAATGTATTAAGTAGTAATATTGTACTATATTGTAGCAACGTATTAATCAGTGTTCAAATGGGGTGGGGACAATAGGTGTATATATGCTGGGTTTTTTTAAATGCACATTTCTTTTCAACATCTTGTATGTTTTGTGTTTTGGGGGATTTTTTTGGCTGTTTTTAAGTTTTGAAATTTTTTTTGAGTTCTCCATTTTAACTTTTTTTTTCAAAGAAATAAACGTTGTTGGATTAAAAAGAAATAAGGCAAAACTAGAAATTAAGACTCCTTAAGATCTTTTTCCGACCTGGCGGAAGGGAGAAATCCAACCCAGTTGTCGTTTTACCTAACCATGAGGTGTGATGATGTTCAGGGATGGGCAACCATCTCCTTTCTTTCAATGTCATGGCCTTCATCATTGCAGAAAACCAAGCGAGCCCCGTCCAGCGAGGACTGTTTCTTTGACCTCCTGAGCAAATTCCAGAGCAACCGGATGGAAGACCAGCGCTGCCCTTTGGAGGACTCCCAGACAGAGTCGGATGAAGCAGCGGCTACCCCTGTCTCTGCCCTGGAAGAGGCACAGAGTAAGTGGGCCAATCTTTGTAAGGAAGAGTAAGGTGGCCAAGCGGTAACTCTAAGAAGGATCTTGGGAATCTTAGTGGACAACCAATTAAATATGAGCCAACAGTGCGCAGCAACAGCCAAAAAAGCCAATGCAATCCTAAATTGCATTAACAGAGGGATACAATCAAGATCAAGGGAGATACTAATACTGCTCAATAAAGTCTTAGTAAGACCACACCTAGAGTACTGTATCCAGTTTTGTTCTCCACACTATAAAAAGGAGGTTGAGACTCTAGAAGAGGGCAGAGAAGAGAAACCAGGATGATGAGGGGCCTGGAGGCTCAAACATACAATGAACGGTTGCAGGAAGTGGGCCTGGCTAGTCAAGTGGAGAGAAGGACCAGGGGAGACAGGAGAACAGTCTTCCAATATTTGGGGGGCTACCCCAGAGAGGAGGAGGGGGTCAACCTGTTTTCCAAAGTACCTGAAGGCCAGACAAGGAATAATGGATGGAAAATGAACAAGGAGAGATGCAACCTGGAAATAAGGAGGAATTTTCTGACATTGAGAGCCACCAACCCATGGAACAGAAATTACCTTCAGAAGTTGTGGGAGGTTCACCTGGAAGCTTTCAAAAAGAGACTGGACTGCCCTCTGTCAGAAATGGTGTGGGGTCTGCTGCTTGGGCATGGGTTTGACTACATGACCTTCAAAGTCCCTTCCAACTCTGTTAATCTGTTAATATCTGGGCCGTCAGCTTTCCTGGGCCTTGCTTCATGTCCTGTGCTGGGTTGTTGCCCAGCCACACGGCAACTTTCTAGGGCAGGGTCGCCAACCTTTTGGACCTCAGGGACCACCAAACTCATAATTTTAAATCCCGCAGGCCACTAATATGAATTTTGACTGACAGTGGCTTGCTGACATTATCCCAGGGTCTCTGCAGAAAGCAGCAGAGACCCTGGGAAAATCCCAAAAAAAGCTTGCAGGAAAATTCGTCACCCGTTTTCCTACCAATCGATCCTTCTTTATTTGGGATGGTAGGATACCGTCTCCAGCTCCATTCTCAGGGGGAGAGAGAGAGACTTTTGGCTTCATGCAAGGAAAGCAGCAGAAGCAGCAGAAGTCTTTCTTTCTCTCCCCCAAACTCCGCCAGAAATGAGTCTTTGCTGGCGCAGCCTCTTGGAGCAGGAGGCCTTGCAGGGCCCCAAAGACTCATTTCTGGCAGAGTTTGGGGGAGAGAAAGGAAGACTTTGGCTGCTTTCCTTGCGTGCAGCCAAAAGCAGAAGAAGCGGAAAGACGCTGCCCAGTGGCCAGGCTAGGCATGTGGGGTGAGTGGGGCATGTCCCCCCCCCCCGCCCTTTCCCCCCTCCCCTCACTACCTCATGGTGTTCGCAATGTAAGCGACCCAAGCCTTGTGTTCCCACGGGCCATGTGGGTGGCACAGCCTTGTGTTCCTGTGCAGCCTGGATTAATTGCTTTGGGGGGGACATTTCTCTGTGGACCATCAAAATTTTCTTGCGGACCATCAGTGGTCCTTGGCCCACCGGTTGGCAACCACTGTTCTAGGGGACGCAGCAATTATGTGGCCAAGAAGCCTTCTTGTGATGGACAGATGGAAATTCCTCGCCTTGGGAAAAAGGAGACAGGCACAGACTTTGTCCCAAGGAGGAAGGGCCGTTGAGGTAAACCAAGTTGAGGAGCAGACATCACATAGATTTGAGGGACATTATAGCTATTGGAGACCCAGCTACAGACTCTTGAAAGTCTGTCCAGGTTCTCTCTCTCCTTTCTTACGTTAAATGAAAATCAGGGTGGAGTTAAACTGAGTTGGGTACTGCAGAGCCCACTGGGGGTGGAATTTATACTCCCCAAAGGGTCCAGCAGGTAATTCTTGATCTTCAAAAGGCTGCCAGAGAGGAGGGCGAGCTGAGCTGATACCCCTCCACCCCAGGTAACTAAGGGTTCTTCCAGGGCTGGCTTGCTTGCTCATCCCTCGTCTGGTTTCTCTCCCAGCTCAGTCCATGGCCTCCCCACAGACTGAGGAGCTCTTCGACCTCATCGCCAGCTCCCAGAGCCGGCGGCTCGATGACCAGCGGGCCAGCGTGGGGAATCTGCCCGGCCTCCGCATCACGCCCAGCAACTTGGGCCACCTTCGCATGGACGGTGAGGCCCAAGAGCCTGGCGACGAATTCTTCAACATGCTGATGAAATGCCAGGTGGGTTGGTTGCACTCCTGCCCGTCCTACCATTGGTGGGAAATTCTAATAGCAAATGGGAAGGAAATTCAACCTCTGCCAAAAACCTTCCAGGGGTGAGGGGCTCCTCTTGTTGTACAAGGCCTTCATGACCCCCGGATGAGGGTTAATGGTAGGGCCTTGGAGCTAAGGTGTTGGCTCAAGCCCTCATTTAGGCACGGGGTTCATTGGCAGATTTTGAACCACTTGCTTTCTTGCAACTAAATCTACTTTGCAGGCAAGAATAGGATAGAGGATAGGAAAAAGGGATTATTAGAATTATTAGAATTAGAATTATTAGAACTAGAATAATTAGAGTTAGGATAATAGAATTAGAATTATTAGAATTAGTATTAAAATAATTAGCATTAGAATAGCAGAGTTGGTAGGGACCATAGACAAATGGTTATCCAATCATGTTCAGAATATTGCAGCGTAAATTGAGCGCCAGAAAAGTAAACACAGATGACTGAGGCTTCATTTAACTTCTTTATAAACATATGAAGTAAATTTTACAATACCAGTTGTAGATTTCTCCAGTATGGAGCAAACTCAAACAGAAGCTGACATGTTACAGGTTCAGGGCAGAACAGCAATTCAGGAGCTCAGAAACAGAACAGTTTCACTTTAGTTCAGCAGCTAAGCAAGCAAGTTAGTTTCTCTTTCACTTTAGAGCTGAGCACAGAACAGAGATAAACCACGGCCAGATTCTCTCTTTAAGTTTCAGCTCTCAATTCAGCTCTCATTGGCTGACCTTGTTACTAAGCTCTATTCCAGTTGATGAATATACTGACACATCTCTTCTTAAAAACTTTCAGTGTTGAAGAATTCACAACATCTGGTGGCAAGCTGTTCCACTGATTAATTGTTCTGTCAGGAAATTTCTCCTTAGTTCTTGGTTGCTTCTCTCCTTGATTGCTTTCTTGTTGAGGTGGAGATGAAATGAGGAGGGGGAAGGATACTCCCAACATAGGCCATTTTCAACAAAGTGGGATATAAATGCAGTAATGACATAAACGACATTTGGCTGTTCAGAGAAGTCTGGCCCAGATCATGAGACGTTGTGGCTAACTTTTTTATCTAGCAATTGGGCAAATCTTAGCTTTTGGTGGAACTTAACAGGTGTGAATTCCATGGTCCTTCGGTGTTCAGTCATGCCGGCCACATGACCACGGAGACGTCTTTGGACAGCGCTGGCTCTTCGGCTTTGTAACGGAGATGAGCGCTGCCCCCTAGAGCCTGAAATGACTAGGCAGAAGTGCGAGAGGAACCCTTACCTTTACCAGGTGTGATGCCAATGCAGAAGCCCTAGGGACTAAGCCCAGGCTGGGCACCCTGTCTTCCACTAGGGGAGCCAAGCAAGAGTGGACCATCCTTTTCCCACTGTAGGGGAAGATCTTAAGAGCGTATGGCTTCTCCTGCCTACCCCTTTAGTCAGTTTTAGCACATCAAACACTGGCTGTCCTCTAAATCAGGGCTCTCCAACCTTGGCAACTTTAAGCCTGGCGGACTTCAACTCCCAGTTGGCTGGGGAATTCTGGGAGTTGAAGTCCGCCAGGCTTAAAGCTGCCAAGGTTGGAGAGCCCTGCTCTAAATCAGGGCTCTCCGACCGTGGCAACTTGTGGACTTCAACTCCCAACTTTGCTAGCTGAGGAACTCTGGGAATTGAAGTCCACAAGTCTTAAAGTTGCTAAGGTTGGAGACCTCGTCTCTAAATTAGGTCAACACCCATCCTGCTTTCTTAGGCTTTGCCTCCCAAGATGCTTCAGCGCCGTGTATGGGGTTCTTAGTGATTCACACTGAAGTCTCTTAACAGCCTTGTAAAACGGGCTGGAGAGGAAGCCCTGCCTTCAGGAGCAACCAGGGTGGATTTGATTTAAATAAAGTCGATTGAAATCACTAGTAAAAAGGCTTGATTTAAATCCCCTCGATTTAAATCATGATTTTTAGAGAGCAAACTGTCATCTCTGTCCCGCAGTGGCCCCTCCCATGACCCGCTGTTGACTCACCGACAGTCCTTTAAAGGGGCAGTTGGTGATGCAGGCAGTGACAACACGGTGAAGGATTTGGGGGGCAGCAGGTGAGTGGATGCCTGCTAACAGGCGCTGCCATCATGGATCTGAAATGACAGGTGCTCTTTAATATATTTATAAGCTGCTTAGAAGGTTTCACTTCCATTTTTACTGCTTGCCCTCCCTCCTCACACTTGGAGCCTGCTGGTACAGATGCATTTCTCTCCAAACAACCATACAATTTGTAGTCTACACAGATTTGCAAAACAATGGGATAAAGGAACATTCCTGCGTTTTGCTTTCTGATTTATCTCATGGTTGATGTGAAGCTGTGTGAATGCATCAATGCAGGGCATGTGATCTCAGCTTGCAGGGCCTGGATTCATTACATGAGTCTACCGAAAATGTTAAATATTGCAGTTTAAAACAAAAAAAAAAAACCCTCGATTTTTATCCACCCTGCCTTCTGCAGTCCTCCCGTCTGGATGACCAACGCTGTGCCCCGCCTCATGCCATCCCCCGTGGTCCCACGGTGCCTGATGAGGACTTCTTCAGTCTCATCCAGAGAGTCCAGGCCAAGCGCATGGATGAGCAGCGGGTGGACCTGGCCTCAGGAGAAGACGACCAAGCCAAGGATTGAGCACCAGATGGCCAGCAAAGACCCAGCTTCCGTTAAGCCAGAGCAAGCGGCCAGCGAAGGGAAGGACTTCTAGATGCCCCCAGCTGAAGATCTGGGCTGTGGCACTCAGGGCGTTCCTGGGGGGGAGGGCAATGCCTCCCTTCTGCACTTTCTCCCCCTGGAGAACATGGCACTGGCGAGAGTGGCGAGCAGAATGGGTGGGCACTTCCGGCTGATCGAGGCGCCTGTGGGCCAACCGGGCAAGAGTGAGGCTTCTTTTCTGCTTGAACATCGTCTATGAAAACTAGGATCAGGAACCGAGGAAGGGGGAGGTCTCCACCAAGGAGTCTGGATCGAGGCCACGCCCCTAGGGGCTGCTGGAGGGGTTGACAGCCCCCCCAAGTCAGGTTGATTTATGTCTCTGCCTCTTTAGGCCCGTATCCTGTGCCAAATCATCAGCCCGCTTGGGAATATGAATTGGTGACAATCAGTGTTTCTGTGTGTGTGTGTGTGCGAATCTTGCTTTCAAAATATGCTTTTTGGTGCCCTTTTATCTCAGGTGCAATCTGATGCTAGTTGGAAGGGTGCGAGGGAAGGAGACAAGAGGGAAGCAAACACCCAGAACCAAGATGTATGGTTTCTGTTAGCCAAGGCAAATTGGGTGGAACACATAAGTACAGGTGGCCTTTGACTTACGACCACAGCTGGGTTCAGAATCGTGTCAGTGTGGCCGTTTTGCTCAGTGACTGCAGTCCGGGCTCTCCCAGCTGTAGTGATGTAGTGCTTATTAAGCAGAGCTTGGGAGGGGGCTCATGAGGTGGGGGAGATCCAGTGCAGGCTGCAATGGCTGTCCAGTATGCAGAAATCTTCTGCAGGCCAGGCCTGTGTCGGCTACAGGGCCCACTGGGGCACAGAAATATCCATGGAGCTTCTGCCTGCCCCATCTGCCCTTTGGCTGATTGCAGGATCCAGCGCCACTTGTAAATTGCTCCACGCCATTCAAAGTGGCAATGAAGTTATTCTAAGTCTAGTTTAAGTCACTCGCTTTTAGTATTCTGCATCTCTATAGAAATACAGTAGATGGGTGGCGGTAGTTGCCGCAGTTCTTAAAAGAAGGTGGGATGTGATCCCTCCTTGAGCCACGATGGCGCAGCGGTTAGAGTGCAGTCCTGCAGGCTACTTCCGCTGCCTGCAATTTGGCAGTTTGAATCTCACCAGGCTCCACGTTGACTCAGCCTTCCGTCCTTCCGAGGTCAGTAAAACGAGGAGCCAAATTATTGGGGGCAAGAGGCTGACTCTGCAAACCGTTTAGAGGGGGCTGGAAAGCACCGTGAAATTTTAAGTGCTATTGCTCAAAGCCTGCAATCCCAGCCTGTCTGCTTGTTAAAGGGATGGGTCCTTAAGTGGACGGAATCCCAGGTTTGAGGTGCCAGGGGTGTCTTAGGAAGGCTGGGGAAATCTTGGGGTGCCCGAGGCAGGCCAGATGCTCCAATGCACCACAAAGCTTGTGTCCAGCCCACCAGGGTTGGGAGATCCGGTCTGCTGATACACAAAGTGTCTCACTTTTGCTATTCCTTTCCAACTATGCTCAGGCGTGCCCAGCCTGTGTGTGGCAAAGCTTTATCGAGGCTGCCTTGCGCCACTCTCCAAGAGGTCTCCATTCCCATGATCCTTCAGAAGTTTTGCATGCTCAGAGGAAGGGCAGGGATGGGGTCAAGAAGAGGCAGGTGGGGGAGCCGCAGGGACCTTAAGGGCAGTCATAAGGCCTGGCAGGGTGCGGAGTGTCGACTTTTCATTACGTAGCCACAGGGGCATTGACAACGGCCATAACTTCAGGGACAGGTTTTGTCCCTTCATTCAGGACTGCCATAACGAATGGTTAATGCGGGCTACTGCAGCCATTCACAAAAATAATATTTTTAGTAACCAGTTGAAGGATTTTCAGGCAAAATAATAAAGATTTTAGCCAGATTCTGACCCTCTTTTAATCTGGTTTCCTTGAAGGTAGAGAGGAGTTGTTTTTTTCTCTGCTTAACGTGGACTGTTGGAGTTTATTCCACAATTTTTATCAGCAGCTGTGGAATTAGACAAAGTTAGCTGCCATTCCCCTGGGCAATTGACTTTTTCCTGGTTTCCCTACTTGTGTGGTACTTTCAAAACTCTTTTTGAAGAGATATTCTATGTTGGCCCCCACAAAAAAAATCAGGAGTTGATTGCATGCTGCAGCTCCTGAAAGCATCTACCTTTTCATAGAGCATGTTGGTTGGAACAGGTGCTCCCCAACTCCTGATTCTTTTGCCTTTTGAACATCTCAAAAAGATTGGAAAACCTCCCAAGAACCGCCCAGGTCTCCAGTATGTGTTTCTAGTCTGCCTGAACCGCAGACCAAGACCAGAGAAGAAGTCCCTGTTGAGAAGGGAGATCCCGATAACCCCACGGTCCTAGATCTGGATCAGATCAAGGAGGCTTTTGCCCAATGTGTGAGGTCCAAAGGCCTCAATGGGAATCAGGCCAGGCCATGTGCATAACTCAGTGAATCCAGCCGGCTGTGCTTTATGGGTACCTTTTCCCCAACCAACCTATGATGGAGCCTCCCACCGTAGGGAGGAACAAGGCCCTTCGTGCAACCTGTTTCTTGAGCAAAAGGGTTCGAGCTCTTGATGGAGGAGGGAGGGAGGGAGGAGAAACCCATCACTTGTGGTCATGGGAATCCAACTGCAGCAGCTCAGTAATCCTGGCAACTAGAGTGAAGGGCTGGCTTTGCTTCCCTTTCTCCATCCCATCCGTCAAATGTCCAGCTACATTAACTGAACGACTGAGGTGGGGGATTGTTTACCTTGCTGAGTGAGAATATCCCATAGAAATGGTCTTCTCAGCAAAAACATCTTTGATCGCATCCTACAAAATGCCCAGTGGTAGAGAACGTGCCCTGGCTCCGAGGGTTCAGGGGATCCCAAATCCCCTTTCTGGTCATAGCCACGATCAGAAAGCCTTTCTCTTCAGGGTCCTTGGGCAGTGAGGGAGGTATGCCAACTGTTGAGGCAAACAGCCCCATCTTTTGCTTCGTGCCACAATAAGGGCCTTCAAAGTCCCACAATTCTCTGCTGCTGAGGGGGAAGGTCAGCAGGTGGAGAAGGCCAGGCCCATCCCTTTCGCCAGGCTGGGGCAGACCAGAAGAGAAAAGGCTACTGCAGGGATCATCTTGGCCTTGAATGTATCGCTAATTTATTATTTTCGAAATGTGTCTCTTGTGATTTGTTCAAAGGGCAGGTGGGGAAAGGAAGCAAGAAGTTTTCATTCTTTCCCTTCCCTCTGAAAAGTCGAAGAGCTGCCAAATTAATTCAAAAGTACAGAAATCTTGGAGGAGAGGGAGAAAATAAAGTTGTTGAATAAACTTTTTGTGGACAAAGTTCTTTGGCAATTATTTTTCTCCACCGTCCGGGACTAATGCAGATATAGGAAGGAAATGCAAGGACAATAAAAATGGATGAGATACCTACACATTAACAGCCAAAGTATGAAGAATAAAGAGAGTGAACCTGAGGTCCTTACATGAGAGCAAAGATGCCGTTGTTGCCATTACTGGAATGTGAGATGAAACCCAGGATTTAAATTTTTCAAAACAGGCCTAATAAAAGAGGAGGTGGAGTTTTCACTAAACAGCATCACCTTTGTAGAAATACAAAAAATAAATAAAACCACCTTGAATGCATTTGGGTTAATATGAAAGGAAAACGGAATGATGTTGCCATGGGTGTATACTACGGACCACCCAATCACAGGAACTAGATCAGGGTGTCAAACTCAAGATCTGGCCCGCAGGGCCACCCGGGAAATAGCAAAGGACTGGCCCACAGTGCCTCTGCCAGCGAAAACAGCTCAAGAGGGATGCATGCAGCTCTACCGGGCCCCATTTTCAGCCCCGACGACCACCTGCAATCCTCTGCCGGCAAAAATGCAACCGCCCCTCTGAGGTCCATTTTTGCTGGCAAAGGGTTAGCAGAACCAACTAAAAGCGAAAGAAATGTTCCCCCTTTTGCCTTTGAGCATCCAAGACAGGACAGGGAAGGAGAAAGGGAAAGGAAAGACGAAGAAGGAAAGATGAGAAGAGAGCAAGGAAGGAAAAATAAGGAAAGAGAGGAAGGAAGAAGGAAGGAGAATGAAGAGCAAAGGAAAAAGAAGAAAGGGAAGAAGGAAAATTATGAGGGAGGGAGGGAGGGTCTGAGGGAAGTCCTGCCTTGGCACTTGGCCACCACAGGTGCCCCCAATAGGACTGACAAGTTGGCCATGCCTACCCCAGCAAAACCCACCAGCGCCGCCCCCCCCCCCCCCCCCAGGTCAAACAACCCTGATGCAGCCCTGAATGAAATCGAGTTTTACCCCATGGAACTGGAGGAACCTTTTGCTGATTAACAACATTTAGCTGATGAACAGAAATCATAGTAATGGGGGAATCATAGTAATGGGGACATTCACTATCCTGACAACTGGAAATGACCTCATCTCTGCATCTAGTGGGAGATCAAACAGGTCCCTAATGCGTCTTATTCATTTAAAACATTCTTATAACTCTTTCAGTCAACTCACTGCAGTTTCCCAAAAGGAGTTTTAAAAACTATCCAACACATTAAAACACAGAACACTGAAAGCAAAAACCAGGCACCAATCCATGCCAACTTCTCATTCTCTGATCTCCCAGCGCCTGGGGAAAAGTCAGGTGTTTAAGGCTAAAAGGGTGGAGGCCTTTTTAGAACGTGGCTTGTATCTCACAGAGCTTCGCTGGCCTTAGAGAATCTCTTGTAGTGGTTTCTGCTGGAAGACAAGGGGACCATTCAGGGAAGCCAACTGACATCTGGGGATGGTCTTACATGGTATGGACATTTGGAAAACCCATATAGATCATATCAAATAATGACAGGGAGAAGCTCCTTCACACCCACAACAAAGGCCAAATTAGCCCTAGATTCAGCCACACGGTTTCAATTACAATCTGAGTGGGATGACCTTGTAAAGGCAATTTATTAGAATATTGTAGCAGAGATTTCCCTTAATGAAAAGAAGGAATCCAGGACACAGAATCGGGTTTCATTTTATACAGCAGAAAAAGTAGAAACACACACACACACGTATAATACATACATATATATCCGGCTCTAGAGGGCAGGTGCTAATCTCCGTTACAAAGCCAAAGAGCCAAAATTCCTCATTTCTAGATTGAATCTCTCCATCAGTTTCCATCCATTCCCGTCCACTGTAGCCTTTAGCAGATGGGCTGAATGACATTATGCAAATGTGGATAATAACACCCCTCCCGTCCCTCCAAAGCGTGAAAGGACTTAAGCACAGATGTAGTAAATGAATATATATTCAATAAAAACCTAACCCCGAAATATCTGAATGTAAATTATCTCCTTCTTTTCAACCATTTTGTAATGCAGGGGTCCCCAAACTTGGCAACTTTAAGACTTGTGAACTTCAACTCTATGGAGCTGAAGTCTGTAAGTCTCAAAGTTGACAAATTTGGAGACCTCTGTTGCTTAAAGATAGTTTTGGTGGAGCTATTCTGCCCTCCAGTGGATTTTCAAAGCAATAATGCCAGAAACAAAAGCATGGGGAAGAAAATAAGGGAACTGACAGTTTGCAAAATTCTTAGAAAGCTTCCCCCCCACCTTCAAATTAACAGAGTTGGAAGGGACCTTTTAGGTCATCTAGTCCAACCCCCTGCCCAAGCAGGAGAACCTACACCATTTCTGACAAATAGCAGTCCAATCTCTTCTTGAAAAGCTCATCAATTCATCCTTTGCAGGATATATCCCTTCATCCATGCACAAACCAAGGATTAGGTTAGATTTTTGGTCCTGCCCTTTCGAGAAATAGGAATCACCAGATATTGTGAATACCTGTGTTGTTGAGGAATTATTATTTGAATTAAAATTCTTTTTTTTAATTTTAAAAGAAAACTTTATTAGAGATTAAAAAAGAAAAACACTGTACAATACATCCAATACAACTTTACGTTGTAGACAAAATCTATATATACAAATACATAATAAACATATGCTTCTAATCAACTAAGATGGTGTGCTTTTTTCTTGGTGATAATTTTACTACTACTAATTTCTTATTTGATAAATATTCTTAATTTAATTACTCCATTCATCAAAAACATATATTTTAATTTCCTGTTTTTTTCTCTTTAATCCACTTATACCATTTATCCCAAACTGTAATATATCTTGAGTCTTCCTTATTCCTAAGTTTTAGTGTGAGTAGGTCCATTTCAGTGAAGTCAAGTATTTTCAGAGTAATCAAATTATTTGTTGGCATTTGATCACCCTTCCAACATTGTGCCAACGCAATTCTTGCCACTGTGATTATATGGAGAATTAAATATTTCATTTCATTTGCATAGTCCCCTTTTAACATTCCCAACAAAAATATTTCAGGTTTGAATTCTAATTGAATACTTGTAATTTATTTAATCCACAGTCTAATTAAAATTCTTTATTGGCCAAGTGTGACACCAGGAATTTGTCTCCTGTGCAGAAGCTCTCATTGTCCATACAGGCAACAAGTGATAAATCACGATTATAATCATAAAATGCATTCATCTTAAACCATGACACAGCACTCAGTTATAGTCACAGATTACTAAATAAACAATCAACATAAATCATACTAGGTTACGAAATAAAACAATATAAATGGTAAGATACAAGCAACATTATAGTCATAAGAAGGTATGGAATAGGTAATAGAAAAGATGAGAAGGATGATAGTAAAACAGCCCTATTTGGTAGTTTGACAGTGTGATAGGACCAGAGAACTTTTGAAGTTAGGAACACCTTCCCCAAAGAACCCAATTGTGATGGCTATAGGGAGAATCCTTTCCTTGTTTTTTGAGAGATACTGAGCTGTCCTAAATCTTTCAAGGGCTACTACCCCCACCCTGCTTAATGATCCATGCATACGTTTAAGGACGGGGATAGGAGCAGTCAAGTGAATTGACAGAATCCAGGTCCACATTCTCCTTCCTGTTTCAAGTAGCAATTGGCAAATCTTGGCTAGGTCTCTAAAGCTGCATCAAAACTTTTTGGAAGGTATAGCCGATTATTTCTGAGTAAATTATAGCATGAATAAAAATTAGTAAGAACCGAGATTTGCTCTTCAGGATAATATGGAATTGAAATTAAAAGATCAATGATGGTATATTAATAATATGATATGGAAAGCTAATCAATACAATTTGAATGTAAATTTAAGAGGAAAAGACTATAGATATTGTGCACAAGATATATGTACCAAACCGACACATTGCATAACTGAATGTTTTATTTATTGTTTTGTATGTTTTTTTGTAAAAAATAAAAATAAAACTTTTTAAAAGAGCTTTTTGAAGGAAAGGGTTGAGTCTGGCACTAGGAAACTACCAGAAAGGAAGCAGCTTTGGAAACTGCAACACACATCTGGCTTCCTTGGCTTGTTGCCTGCCAGCTATGTCAGGACAGATGCATTCCAGGCAAGACAGAAAGGCTGAGATGCCAGTGGCTTATTCCAGGAAAAGGAGAGAGAGGGGCTGTTGCTTCAGAAGCTCAGCCTCTGTTACTGAAAAGGAAAGGCCGACTCTGGCCCACCTTATTTATTTATTTATTCCATTTATATACCGCCCTTCTCCCGAGGGACTCAGGGCGGTGAACAGCTCATCTAAAAACCCCACAAAGAATACAAAAGTTAAAAAATATTAAATTTCAATCGGCTGCTTGATAAAACTAACAAAACCCCACCCCACCCTTAAAACCCAATTTAGAATTAATAAAATGGAGACCAAATTAAAACCATCTCAGCCAAGGCCGGCCTGCTCAAAGAGCCAGGTCTTCAACGCGCGCCTGAAGGCCCTCAGGTCCGTGCCGGTACGGAGCTCCGGTGGCAGAGTATTCCAGAGGGCGGGAGCACCCACAGAGAAGGCCCTACTCCTCGGCACCGCCAGATGGCACATAGCGGCCGACGGCACCCGGAGCAGACCCTCTCTGTGGGAACGCACCGGCCTGTTGGAGAACGCTGGCAGAATGCGGTCCTGAAGGTAACCTGGTCCCATGCCATGGGTCGCCCTAAAGGTCAAAACTAGAACCTTAAAGCGAACCTGGAGAGCCACCGGCAACCAATGCAGCTCGCGCAGGAGAGGCGTCACATGGGCGCTACGTGACGCCCCCATGACCACCCGCGCGGCTGCATTTTGCACCAGCTGGAGTCTCCGGATGCTCCCCGCAGGGAGCCCCATGTAGAGGGCATTGCAATAGTCCAGGCGAATAGTCCACCTTGCTGAGCGATACATTGAAATACAGCACTATGGATTGATTGCATTAAAGTTGTTGCAGCGATATAGGAATGTACAGTGGATACAGTTGAACTCACATCCCTTGCACAATTTGCAAGGTGTGCACTCCCTGTAAGAAAACATGTGAAGACGCAAAACAATTTTAAATAATTTGTAATGTGATTCAAGTTAAACTAAGAGGCAAGAGAATAGCACTCACAACAAAGGCCAAATTAGCCCTAGATTCAGCCACATGACTTCAATTACAATCTGAGTGGGATGACCATGTAAAGGCAATTTATTAGAATATTGTAGCAGAGATTTCCCTTAATGAAAAGAAGGAATCCAGGATACAGAATCGGGTTTCATTTTATACTCTATACAGTAGAAAAAGTAGAAAAGAAGAATTGATTGCATGGAAGAAATCCTGCTCAATTAATTACATTGGAGACATGGACAGTAATATCCCATAATATCAAGTATAAGCCACTGAAATAAGCCTTGCATTAAAAGGACAACGTTCACATGGAAAATGAAATCTTGAGTCACGTCTCTTGTGAAGATGCAGTTTCAGCCACTTGAAACATCTAGCATGTACAATTGAAAAAGTCCTTTATAATTCAGCCTGAGAAAGTCCCTTATTTGGTAGGTATTATTTACCCTTATTTCCCTCAATGGAAGGAGGGAATCCAGGACAATAGAATCGGGTTTCATTTTATACTTCATAAAGTAGAAAAATTAGAAAACAAGAGTTGATTGCATGGAAGAAATCAGGGTGGATAAAAATTGATTTAAAAAAGTCGGATTTTTAAAATCAAATTTAATAAAATGCTTTGGGGGTAAAAATCTATCTAACGATAATTTCACAGTAACCATGAGATAAATCATTAAGCAAAGTGCAGGAATATTCCTTTATCCTATGGCTTTGCAAATCTGTGTACACTACAAACTGTATGATTGATTGAAGAGAAAGGCCACCAGGCTCCAAGTGTGAGGAGGAAAGGCAAACAGTAAAAATGAAAGTGAAACCTCCTAAGCAGCTTATAAATATATTAAAGAGCACCTGTCGTTTCAGATCCACGATGGCAGCGCCTATTAGCAGGCATCCACTCATCTGCTGCCCTCCAAATCCTTCACCATGTTGTTACTGCCGCACCACCAGCCATCCCATTAAAGTGAATGGGACTGTTGGTGAGTCCACAGTGGGTCAGAGAAAAAGCTGCTGCAGGACAGAGATGACAGTTGCTCTTTAAAAATAATCTAAACTGAGTTGATTTAAATCAAGCCTTTTTACTGGTGATTTATATGATTCAAAAAAACGTGATTTAAATCAAAGCTAGAAGAAAGAAGAAACCATCCTGCTCATTTACAGTTACAGCAGAGACATGGGCAATAACATCCCATAATATTAAGCATAACCACTGAGATTAGCATTGGATTAAAAGAATGTTCACATGGGAAATGGCATCATGGCAATTTCAACCAGTTGAAACATCTTGCATGTACAGTTGAAAAAGTCCTTTTTTAATCAGCCTGGGAAAGTCCCTTATTTGGCAGTTATTATTTACCCTTAATATTTTCTTTACTCAACCCTCATAATTGAATTATAATTATCATGAATATCATTATTCCATTCCTTTGTAAGTACACTGAGAGCTTGTGCATTCCGGACAAATTCCTAGTGTGTCTATTCACACTTGGTCAAATTGAATACACAATTTAATTCCTGAGATATACACTGTGACTCGGGCATGTTTATCATTTTTCTCTCCACACTCAAGGCATTTGTAGGGTTTTTCTCCTGAGTGGATTCTTTGATGTCTGTCAAAATTTTCTCTCATACTGAAGCTCTTTCCACACTCCACAGACATTTATGTGATCTTTCTCCTGTGTGAATGTTTTCATGTACACACAGAGTTCCTCTTGTCCTGAAGCTCTTTCCAGACATTTGTGGTTGTTCCAGACACTCCAGACATTTGTGGTTGTTCTCCTGTGTGGATTCTTTGATGTCTGTAAAGGTATCCTCTCGTCCTGCAGCGCTTTCCACACTCCAGGCATTTATGTGGTTGTTCTCCTGTGTGAATCATTTGATGCACATACAGGTATCCTCTTGTCGTGAAGCTCTTTCCACATTGCAGACATTTATAGGGTTTCTCTCCTGTGTGAATTATTTGATGTCGATGGAGGTTTCCAGAGTCAGTAAAGTTCTTTCCACACTCAAGGCATTTGTAGGGTTTTTCTCCTGTGTGGGTTCGTTGATGTCTGTCAAGATTTCCTCTGACACTGAAGCTCTTTCCACATTCCAGACATTTATGGGGTTTTTCTCCTGTATGGATTATTTGATGTCTGTAAAGGTTTCCTCTCAAACTGAAGCTCTTTCCACACTTCATACATTGATACGGTTTTTCTCCTGTGTGGATTCTTTGATGTCTGTCAAGATTTTCTCTCATACTGAAGCTCTTTCCACACTCCAGACATTTATGGGGTTTTTCTCCTGTGTGAATCTTTTGATGCACATATAGAGTTCCTCTCACACTAAAGCTCTTTCCACACTCCAGACATTTATGTGGTTTTTCTCCTGTGTGGATCCTTTGGTGTCTATAAAGGTATCCTCTCATACTGAAGCTCTTTCCACACTCCAGACATTTATGTGATTTTTTTCCTGTGTGAATAATTTGATGTCCATGCAGAGTTCCTTTATCATTGAAACGCTTTCCACATTCCAGGCATTTATAGGGTTTCTCTCCTGTGTGAAATCTTTGATGTCGACGGAGGTTTGAGCGCACATTAAAGCTCTTTCCACACTCAAGGCATTTATAAGGCTTTTCTCCTGTGTGGATTCTTTGATGCTTACTAAGATTTCTCCATTCACTGAAACTCTTTCCGCACTCCAGGCATATACATGGCTTGTGGATTCTTTGATGTTTTTCAAGGATTTGAATTGTTTTGAAGGATTTTTCACATTCCCCGCATTCGTACACTTCTTGTAAATGGATTCTTTGATGTGCATAAAGGCATCCTCTCTCACTGAAGCTCTTTCCACAGTCCAGGCATTTATGAGGTTTCTGTCCTGAGTGGGTGCTTAGATGCCTTTTAAGATGTGAATTTGTTTTGAAGGATTTTTCGCATTCCGGGCACTGATATCTCTTTCCTCCCTCCTGCATCCTCTGGGGATTCCCGGGTCTTCCGAGGGACCCTCCGCCCTCCAGGCATTTATTTGGTTTCTTGATCAAATGGATCCTTTCATGTCTAGAAAGGTTGCTCCTCTGACTGAAGCTCTTTCCACACTCCGGGCACTCATAAGGCTTTTCTCCTGTGTGGATTCTTAGATGGCTATCATAGCTGCTCTTCTGACTGAAGCTCTTTCCACACTCAAAGCATTTAAATGGTTTCTCCAATGAGTGGCTTGTTAGGTGGTTTTCAAAATGCCCGCTATTTCTGAAGGATTTCTCGCATTCCGGGCACTGATATTCCTTTCCTTCCTCCTGGATCCTCTCGGGATTCCCGGGTCTTCCGAGGGACCTTCCGCCCTCCAGGCCCATCTCGGGATCTCCGCCCGTGTCCTTCTCCCCGCATCGCCCTTCTGGAAGCCGCCTTACCCGGAGTGCCATTCGGCTCATCCCTCCTGCAGCGTCGGAGCCTCCTGGCCTTTCCCCGCCGTCTCTCGGGGCGCGATCTCCTACTCTCGGGCAGCGCCTCCTTCCTTCCTCCGCCGGCTCCTCCGTCCTCCTGCGGGAAGAAAGAGAAGCGGGTCACGGCTGCGTCTCCTTTCCACAGGGAAGGCACAGGCCAAAGCCTTTGCCTTAAAGAGAACCCGAAAGTAACCCTCCCGGACTGCGATTCCCAGCATCCTTTGTGCGAAACCTGCATCATCCGGTCTCCTCTGCGCTGATTCTGGAAAGCTCCCTCGTTGTCCGTTCAGTTTCCGGAAGTGAGGCTCCACGCGCTTTTCTACGGAAGCGCCGCCTGTTCCTCTTGGAGGGACCGCCCCAAGGGATCCTCCTGCCAATCGCCGCCCTCCCCAGAGCGACCAATCGGCGTCCGCCTTCCTTCAACCGGGAAGTTGGCGTTTGCACGGCGTTGATGGTTGCTATGGTTCCCCGCGGAGGTGGGGCGAAGGACTCTTTGCTGTCCGGTCCCGTCCCCCCCGTATTGAGGCAGGCGGAGGCCGGGTCTCTTCTGGAGCCTCTGAAGGGGAGCCAGTTGGGTCCAGTGATTAAGGCGGCGGGGAAGAGACCCTGAGTTCAAGTGAGGGGCAGCCGCTCTTTCGGCCCAGCCCACCTCACAGGGTGGTTATTGGGGGGGAGAGGCGGAGGGCGTGCTGGATATTGAGGGTGGGGGCTCCTCGGTGCTCTCTGGCCTTATCTTCTCGCAGACGTTTCCTTACCCAGACTGACGTCATCGTTGCTGGAAGGAAATGGGGCTGCAAAGCTTCCGAGACTCCTCAGTTCAACCCTGAGCTACAAACATTCTCCTTTATTTTCTCGGATATGTTCTCCGCCTGATTTGTAAAAATAAACAAATCCATGCATCCTCCTTGGTGCAGGCTAAACTGCCACTTACTGTCAGTTATCAAAGTGAAGATGCCTTCCAAGGGGTAAGGTGGTTCCAGGAAGGCTCCTGGGCTCTGAGAAACATCTCTATTTGTAGCCAATTTATCAGAATTGTATTGCAAGGGTGAAAATGCCCATTTGGCCCCTTCTTAGGAAAGGGAAGCAGGGAGAAAATGAGAACCCCCAGCTCTTTTACCTGTTTTTTTTAATTGTTGGTTAATGTCTTAATCCACAAACTCAGGCACCAAGTTTGGTGTGGAGCTGAAAATAATTTGATTATCCTGAATTTGAGACTTTTACCTTTGCAAATGGGCCTTTACCTTAATTTAATGAATAGAATATAGAATATAAAGTTTATTTTGGTCATAGACCAGCACAAAAACAACAGAAAAAAACAAAACATGTTTTGCAATAATATTAAAAGTATACCAATAACAGAGCATCAGGTAATTCAAGGAAAGCACATTTATTAAGGGGTGGGGGTGTCATGCCTTTTAAGAGGTACAGAAATACATACATTAGGTGTCAGTAAACAAACGATGAAACAGTAAAATACACTGGTTGCTTCAACAACATTCTGTTGTTTTATCTTCAGAAGCAAAGAGTGATGTCTAGATAACATTCCACAAGGGACAAATGTATGGGTTGCATTCATCTTTCCCAGCAGGGTATGTGTTTCTTGAAAGTTGCAGATGTATTCAAAGACACTCAGGATCCGCTTGTGTAGTTGCTGAAATAGCAAGTTCTCACATACCAAATAAAGAGTCAAGAAGGGAAAAACATACATTCTTAAACTTAAAAGAGGCAGAGGCTGCCATGTTAACAGGGCTAATATGTCACTTTAGTTAAGTTAGTGATTTAAAATGTGTTAGGTACCAGCTCAGGATTGAAGGGCTATGTGGCAGGACACAGTGATGCGGGCAGCAGCTGCAACAGAAGCCCCCTCCAAAGAGGGAGGGGGCGAGGGTGGAATACTTCAGCACCAGGTTTCCAAGGGCTTAAAAAGGATTGAAAAATCCAAATACCAAGGGGGCAGTATTGGAGGGGATTTTCCCCTCTGCTGTAGATTTCCAAAGGAGATGTATTTTGCAATTATTGCTCATGACAGGTTGATATATTGCCTGCAAACTATACAGGCCCACAATTTACAATCTTACCTGATCTAGATCTACATCCAGAATTGAGCCCCAAATTTCTGTTGTTTGACAAGTTGCTGCACTCCATTTTTTGCCATAATTGGCAGGTCATATCCTTCCGTTGTGAAGTGAATCTTCCAATGACTTGTCAGACGCCAGCTGGGAAGATTACAAACGACATGACCCTGGCACAGGGCAGCCATCATATATACATGCCAGTGGCTAAGCGCCTGAATGTTGACCACATGAACATGGAGATGCTGCAACAGTCTTAAGTATGAAAACTGGTCAAGGTCACTTTTCTCAGTGCTGCTATAATTTCGGAGACTCACTAAAAGCAAATAGTGGTAAGTCAAGTACTATCTATACAGCGCTTTAAAAACACTCCCAAAATAGTCCCCTAATTGGAACCCACAATTTTTTTTTCCTGCAACAAGTCTGCAAAAGTAGCCCAATTTGGTAGAAAATCTGTTCAACTGTCCACGCTGTTTCCAACTAGCATTTCCACTCAATCCCCAATTTTTAGAGGGTCTTTGAAGTCCTTGGAAGCCTGCCAGTATCCTCAGGTCACCTGAGGTGGTGCAAATGGTTCTTGCAGTCTGCAGTTTTTCCTCTGGAAATCCATCCTTACTCCATCCTTACTCCCACACCATTCCAAGGGTGCCAAATTGCATAGCTATATAAATCTGTAAAGATTCCCCATCATCCAGGTCAGGGTTGTCCCAAAGGTGCTTTTTCAGGAGCTAACTAGACTTTTTTTTTTGGAATGTGTTTTCGCTTCTCATCCAAGAAGCTTCCAGGTCTCTCTTGGCTTCCATCCTTCTGCCAGCTGCAAGGATGGCACTGGGTGTGTGTGTGTGTGCTACTCTCCCTTCTGCTCCCCCCTCCTAACTGTTACAAAGACGGAGCCCCCCCATTACTTCCATTCTTGGCTTCCTGTGCTTGTGGCCTTTGCAAGCCAGTCTTCCCCATTGCTACCCTACTTCTGGCCCCAGAATCAGGGCTCAGGGCTCATTGCCTGAAAATAGGGGCAGAGAATGACAAAGGAAAAGTTGTTGCCTCCCACTCCCAACTGGCTACCCAATTAGCCCCCAGGCTTCAGCTTCTTGGTCCCCTAGAACAGGGGTCTTCAACCTTGGCAACTTTTAAGACTTATGGACTTCAACTCCCGGAGTTCCTCAGCCAGAAAAGTTGGCTGAGGAACTCTGGGAGTTGAAGTCCACAAGTCTTAAAAGTTGCCAAGGTTGGGAGACTCCTGCCCTAGAACTGAATGCATTATTTCAAGCGTGGGGAATGTATGCATGTATGACATTTATACAAGCACACACTTCAATAAAAGCAGAAAAATAACATAGAAGCCAAGAAAGAACCTCCAAGCAAATGCAGCATGTTCCCAGGTGTCTGGATCTATCAGGTCAGGGTTATCCCAAAGGTGCTTTTTCAAGAGGCAGCTGGTCTTTACTGGTTTTTCCTTTGAAGGCATTTCGTTCCTTATCCGAGCAGCTTTTTCAGCTCTGACTGGAGATGTCACAACTGGTGAAGCTTCTTGGATGAGAAGTGAAACGTCTTTAAGGAAAAATGAAGTCTGGTTGCCTCTTGAAAAGCACCTTTGGGACAACAAGCCCTCGTGCTTGAGCAGCGGGTTAGTCTGGAACAGGGGTCTTCAACCTTGGCAACTCTAAGACTTGTGGACTTCAACTTCCAGAATTCCTCAGCCAGCAAAGCTTAATTTTCACCACTTAATTTTATTTCGTTAGATAGCGGCTGGCTGGCTGAGGAATTCTGGGAGTTGAAGTCCACAAGTCTTAAAGTTGCTAAGGTTGGAGACCTCTGGTCTAGAAGATCTCTAAGGTCCCTTCCAGCTCGGTTGTTCTCGTTCAGCTAGCTGACAAGGGAGCTTCCTACATACCTCTAGAAACACCTTGAGACCCTCACTGAGCTCCAGCATCGGATCCCCTCAGGTCTTTAGTGCAAAACGAGAACATTAAAATATGTCAAATCTGCAGCCCCTTCAGCTCTCGCTTGCTTGGGTGCCCCCCCAATCCCAGACCTCCCCCCTACCGCCTAGCGAGGGACCCCGGAGGGGAGGAAAGTCGCAGCCCCAGAAGGGCCCCCCAACCTCCGCCTGCCTGGATGCGGGAAGAGGGCGCGGGAGGGGGGAGGAAGACCGGATCCCCCTCCCCCAGCGTCACCTCTGTGCGAGACGAAGAAGAGACTCAGCAACGCGCAGGCGCCATCTGGTGACTGAAGGAAAGTACACGCCGATTGGTCGCTCTGGGAAGGGCGGCGATTGGCAGATCGACTCCTTGGGGCGGTCCCTTCCAAAGGAACAGGCGGAGCTTCTGGGAAAAAGGGCGCGAAGCCTCCACTTCCGGAATCTTAAACGGGCGATGAGGCAGCTGCCTGAATCGCCGACGGAGGAGCCCGGATGATGCAGGTTTGGCGCAGAGGGGATGCTGGGAATCGCAGTCCGGGAGGGTGTCTTTCGGGTCCGCTGGAGGCTTCGGCCTTCCTTCGCGGGGAATCTGGGAATCCCCAATACCGCGGAGGAGTGGGGGGGTTGGGCGCTATCTAACGAAATAAAATTAAGTGGTGAAAAAAGTAAGATTCTACATTTAGGCAAGAAAGACGAAATGCACAGAGACAGTATATGTGGCAGCTTTGCTCTATCGCTGTGAGAGGGACCTTGGAGTCTTAGTGGACAAAACGGCTAAATAGGCAGCCAGGAGTGTCTAGAAGCAGCCAAAAAAGCCAATGCAATCCTAAATTGCATTAACAGAGGGATACAATCAAGATCGAGGGAGGTACTAATACTGCTCTATAAAGCCTTAGTAAGGCCACACCTAGAGTCCTGCATCCACTTTTGGTTACCACTGCACTATAAAAAAGAGGTTGAGACTCTAGAAAGAGTGCGGAGAAGAGCAACCAGGAGGATTAGGGGACTGGAGGCTAAAACATGAAGAACAGTTGCAGGAACTGGGCCTGGCTGGTCTAGGGAAGAGAAGGACCAGGGGAGACAGGAGAGCAGCCTGTATTTGAGGGGCTGCCACAGAGAAGCGGAAGGGGTCAAGCTATTTTCCAAAGCACCCAAAAATCAGACAGGGAACAATGGATGGAAACTGATCAAGGAGAGATTCAATCTAGAAATGTTATTTATGTTTATTAGATTTCTATACCGTCCCCTCTCCCAAAAAAGGGACTCGGGGCGGTGTACAGCCAGTTAAAACAGAAACAGTATATACAATTAAAAACAATTTAAAATGATTAAATTGGAGGCCAAATATAAAATTAACAGATATAAAACTGATGAAAAATTTAAAAATACCAGATTTAAAACTCCACAAATCGTTACTGAAATAAGGAGGAATTTTCCGACACTGAGAGCAATCAACCCATGGAACAGAAGTTGCCTTCAGAGGTTGTGGGAGCTTCATACCTGGAGACTTTCAAGAAGAGATTGGACTGCCATCTTTCAGAAATGGTGTCCTGCTTGAGTGGGAGGTTGAACTAGATGACCTCCAAGGTCCTTCCAACTCTTCTATTCTCTCTTCTAATTTTCTATTCTATTCCCCTGCGGGGAAAGGGACGTAGCAGTGACCTGCCTCTCTTTCTCCCCTTTAGGAGGACAGAGGAGCCACCCGAGAGGAGGAGGAGGAGGAAAACGGGCCCCGCAGAGCAGGCCTACTTAGTCCGGCCACAGCTCCCCAGGGAGATGGCGGAGAAAGGCCGGGAGGCCGCGGGGCTTCAGGAGGGATGAGCCCATGGGGACTTCAGGAAAGGGGACTGCCTGGAGGGCGATATGGGGAGAAGGAATCGGACGGAGACCCCAAGACAGGCCTGGAGGGTGGAGGGTCCTTCAGAAGACTGGGGAATCCCCGAAGGATCCAGGAGGGAGGAAAGAAATTTCAGTGCCTGGAATGTGAAAAATCCTTCGTAAGAAATGGATATCTTAAAAGGCATCTAAGCATCCACACGGGAGAGAAGAAATATGAATGCCTGGAATGTGAAAAATCCTTCAGAACAAATAACCTTTTGCAAAGCCATCTAAAAATCCACTCAGGAGAGAAACTTCATAAATGCCTGGAGTGTGGAAAGAGCTTCAGGCATTTGGGAAACCTTTATAGACATCAAAAGATCCACTGGAGAGAGAAACCAAATAAATTCCTGGAGGATGGAAGGTCCCTCGGAAGACCCAGGAATCCCCGAAGGATTCAGGTGGAAGAAAGAAGTATCAATGCCTGGAATGTAAGAAATTCTTCAGAAAAAATGGACATTTTCAAAGGCATCTAAGGATCCACTTAGGAGAAAAGAAATTTGAATGTCCAGAATGTGAAAAATCTTTCCAAAGAAATGGACATCTTGTAAACCATTTAAGAATCCACTCGGGAGAGAAACCATATAAATGTCTGGAATGTGGAAAGAGCTTTGTTGTTGCTGGACACCTCAATCAACATCAAATGATTCACTCAGGAGAGAAACCTTATAAATGTCTGGAGTGTGGTAAGAGTTTCAATAGGAGGGGAAACCTTTATAAACATCAAAGAATCCACACTGGAGAAAAACCATATAAATGCCTGGAGTGTGGAAAGAGCTTCAATAGGAGGGAACATCTTTATACACATGAAAGAATCCATTCAGGGGAAAAACCATATAAATGCTTGGAATGTGGAAAGAGCTTGAGGCAGAAGAGAAGCCTTAATAGGCATCAAATAATCCATTCATTAGAGCAACAAGATAAATTCCTGATGTATGGAAAGACATTCAATCACAGAGGAAACTATTATAAACATCACAGAATCCACTCAGGAGAGAAACCGTATAAGTGCCTAGATTGTGGAAAGAGCTTTATTGAGGGTGGCCATCTCCGTCAACATCAAAGAATTCACACAGGAGAGAAACCCTATAAATGCCTGGAGTGTGGAAAGAGCTTCAGTCAGACGAGCAACCTTTATACACATCAAAGAATCCATTTACAAAAACCATACCAATGCAGGGAATGTGAAGAAGGCTTCAGAACTATTCAAATCCTTGAAAAACATCTAAGAAACCACAAGCCATATATAAAACCCTACAGGAGAAAATCCCTACAAAGGCCTCAAGTGTGCAATGAGCTTTACTCAGGGTTCAAGCCTCCCATCAACATGAAAGAATTCACATAAGAGAGAAACCCTCTAATTGCCTCGAATGTGGAAAGAGTTTCAGTAGGAGCGGAACTCTGTATGGACATCCAATCAAAACACATGAGATAAATCAAATAAATGCCAGAAATGTGAAAAGAGCTTGGATAGTGGAAGAGTCTGGTATAGATATAAAATGATTCACACTGGAGAAAAACCACATAAATGTCTGGAGTGTGGAAAGAGCTTCAATCAGAGAGGAAACCTTTACATACATCAAATAATGCACTCAGGAGACAAATTACATCAGTGCCTTGAGTGTGGAAAGTTTGTCTTCAAGGAGAAACTTTTATTCACATAAAAAACCTACAGAAGGGAAAAACCATATACATGCCTTGAGTGTGGAAACAGGTTTACCAAGGATGGAGACTTTCATTAACACCTTCATTATTACATGGGGGGAAAAGTATAAATGTGGCTGAGCATGGAAAGAGTTCAGTTATGACGTATGTCTGAGCAATTGAATTCAATTGAATAATTTGTTTAGCCAAATGTGGTTAGACACAAGGAATTTGTCTCTGGTGCAGAAGCTCTCTGTGGACATGCAAAGCTGTCAGATCCGTGTATCTGCCTTTCTTCATGGAAGGGGGGGGGGGAAAGTTGGTATAAGAAATCCTTTTTGATGTAACCTGGATATATTAAATCTTATATTGAATTTGGATAACCCATGATGGAGGGACAGAGACCAGATGCCCAGAACCCAGTCACCTCTGAAAGAGACAGCCACAGGAAGAAGAGACCATAAAAATTCCTGCTGGGAGATGCCTCCTGGGAACCTCAAAAAAGATCGTTCTCAGAAGAGGGGGGGGGGGAATAAACATGTTGGCTCTTTGTTTTATTAAATACACATCAAGAGAAGGGGAGGGGTCTTAAACTCCCTTATCTATCTCTGCATGCCTGAGGCACGTTAGATGCTGCTTTTAATCCCTACCTGAATTGTCTCATCTCAATAAAGGATTCCCTTTGATGGGTTTGGTTTCCAGAAGTTCATTCTTGTTGATTGAATGGGAAAAGTTCTGTAGCCTGACAAAAGCAACACAAAAATGATAAAGAGTTGGAAGGGATCTTGGACACCTAGTCCACTCCCTTTCTCAGGGAGGAATCGTACGCCATTTCCTACCAATGTCTAAAAGATTTCAGTGATAGAGAACAACAACTTCTTTAGGCAATCCGTTCCACTGGTTAATTTTTCTCACTGTCAGGAAATTTCTCCTTAATTCCAGGTTGCTTCTCGGATATTTTCCATTTCTTTCTTCCCTTCTGGTGCTTTGGAAAATAGGTTGACCCCCCCTCCCTTCTTTGTGGCAACCCCTCAGATATTGGAAGTGCTATTACGTCACCGCTACTTTTTTTCACTATCATCAGGATAGAATCAAAGCTGGAAGAGACCTTGGAGGTCTTCTAGTCCAACCCCCTGCTTAAATAGGAGACACTGCAAATTGAAACAAGTGTCTGTCTATTCGTAAAAACCTCCATTGATAAACCACCTACAATTTTTGGAATGCAACCTGTTCCACTTTTCATATAATCATATAAATATCCATAGAAATGGATATGATGTCATTAAAATAGCAATTGTATTTAGGCTTATATATCTCTCCATAGTGTTTCCCAGTACAATCGTACTTTCACAGCAGCTGCCCGGCAGCACTGCAGTTCTAAAACAGGCACAATTTTCCAAAGGAATGATGGGTCCTCTATTTGGGACGCATCCTATAGAGGTACATTAGTTCCCAAAATTGTCCTCTTATGCCCTGTTTTGCCAAGTGTGAATCAAAACGCACAACCCAAAGCAAGTAATCCAGGCTACTGCAGTGTTTATTGAACAGTATATATACCGCAGTGGCTGTCCTGCAAAAGATAAGGGGAGACACTCTGCTGCAGACCAAGAAATATATTTATACATTACACAAAAGGGGGAAATATTAGAGACGAGAAGGTGACGTGTAGGTCTTCTCAAGTAATAAACCTCAGGTTGCTTCCTGCTTTTCTGTTGTCTACAGAAGATGATGGTCTTAGAAGAAACCATGGTCTTGCATCTTGAGATTCGGGGTTGCTACAGGAACGTTGTGGGGAAACTTACCAATTTCCATTGTGCCCACAGTTCTTTCCATGCGCCTGGAGTTCTCTCCGGGGTGAATTCTTCCCTTGAAAATAAGGCTTGTCACCCTCCTGCACATACTATCCTTCCATACATGCTCCTAGGCTGGGTGTTTAGGCTGTTTGTTGAGCCATAGAGAGCTTTGGTTTTCAATAAAGTGTTTTGCCCAGGTATACATGTTTTTTCCTGTTTTATTTTTCTCTTTTGTAAGCCACCCAGTCATTGGGCTGCTCTCCAAATACTTGTATAATAAAAGAAGTCATATGTAAACAAATGGGCACGTCCCCCAAATTTCCTGCCCTTGGATATCTCAGAGAACCACCTGAGGATCCTGGCTTCTCTTTTAGGTATGCAGGACACAATCTGCGAAAACTATTTCCCAGGTGGCTTATCATCATGGAGTTGTCATAGGGAAGTTCTGAGGGTATAACAATCATGTGATTGCTGAGAACTTGGGCTGGTCCTCCGACTTAGATGGAAAAATGTAAGGATTCGGTTTTTCAGCATTTCATATAAGCATCCTGGTTTCTTTACTAATGCTGACAGCTTACACAAATCACTGACAGGTGACAAGCTTGTCAGAATTCATAATTCAAAAATTTGCTTATTTTGAACAACTTGAAATGTGAGTTATGACAGAATTGCTTCCCTGAGCAGAATGTCACAGAATCCTTTTATCACATTACTGTTGACCGAGTGGCTTAGGAAAGGCTTGGCCTACACTCCATCTCTGGGCAACCTTGAATTTGGGAAGAGAGAGGTTCTATATAAATCTCTCAGATCAATTCCCTACACTACCTCACAGTTACCGAACACAGAGCAAAAGCACTCCCAACCACAATGGTCCAGGAATATAAATAATTATTTTAGATATAAAGAATTGGTTTTTTCTCCCTTTGCTCTCTAGTAATTAGTATCCACTGGGTACAGATTCCTCTGGATAACTTTAAACATCAGCCCACAGATGTCCTATATACAACCAGCCTCCCCCCCCTCATCTCCCCTCCCCAAGCAAGAAAAACCCTTGAAAAAAGGCCTAGAAGAAAGAAGACTGAGGCAAAGCCTAAGAAAGCAAGTTAATTCACAGCATTAAATGGAGTGTGTGATCCTGTTGCTTCACATTTTAAGCTTCATCGCTAATTTAAAATAACACATTAGCCTTTTTAACATGGCAGTCTCTGCATCTTAAGAATGCATGTTTATTTCTTCTTGACTAGGGTGCTTTATTTTAGTATTTGAGAATTTACTATTTCAGCAACTACACAATAGAGTATTCCGAGATTCAGATTTGTCTCATTTCTTCGGTGAAAAAAGAAAATGGGGGGGACGACGGACTGATAAATCTGATAAAACTGAATATATTTAACCTTATATTGAATTTGTATACCCACACATGATACAATGGAGGGAGAAAAGCCAGATGGCCAGAACCTATCACCTCCGAGAGGCACAACCAGGAGATGAGAAGATCATAAAAATTCCAGTGAGGTGTTTCCGGGAATCTCCAAAAACAGTCCGCTCTAAAAAGGGGGTGGGGGGAAGTTAGGTATGTCCTGGGAAAAAGATCATTCCTACAGAGGGGCTGGGAAGGAAATTAACATATTGGCTTTTGTTTCACTAAATATACATTGAGATAAGGCAGGGGTTCTAAACTCCCTTATCTATCTCTGCATGCCTGAGGGACCTCAGACGCTGCTTTGAACTCCTACATGAATTGTCTCATCTCAATAAAGGATTCCTTTTGATACGTTTGGTTCTCAGAAGTTCATTCTTGCTAATTGAATGGGAAAAAGTTCTGTAGCCTGACAGTGTCTTTGAATATATCTGCAGCTTTCAAAAAAGACACAAACCCAGCTGGGAAAGAAAAATGTAGCCCATATATTTGTCCCTTATCTAGAATCAATGTTTTATATTGTTTAGACTTTACAAACAATGTATTTTATCATTTCATCATCTGTTTACTGACACTGAAAGTACCATTTGTTTCTGTATCCTCTTAAAAGACATAATCCCACCCACCCCTGTTTTTCTTTTGCTTGAATTGATAATCTGTATTTTCAGGTGGACAAAGAAGCCCCCTTGCTTCTCTCAAAGTCTCTCCAAGTTCAGGTTCAAGTTCTTTTCAGCTCCACACCAAACTTGGTGCCTGATTTTGGAGATTAAGACATGATTTAAATGGATCAATAATTAAAAGTAACAGGAAAAAGAGCTGGGTGTTCTCATTTTCTCCCTGCTTCCCTTTCCTAAGAAGGGGCCAAATGAGCATTTTTGCCCCTGGCAATACAACTCTGATAAATTGGCTACAAATAGAAGGAAGATTTCCCAGATCCCAGGAGCCCTTCTGAAAACTGACTTAACCTCTTAGAAGGCACCTTCACTCTGATAACTGACAGTAACTGGCAGCTTAGCCTGCATGGATGAGTCATAAAGCCATCAGAATTCCCATGGAAATGACAGGTGGCCTATCAAACGTCACCTGCTCCACCATTTCTATATACACCAATGCCAGGTAAATGTCTGTAGGAGGCGACCAAACCAATAACTTAAGCTGCCTTTTCTCATCTTTTTGCACAAAAGGCAGATTTTGGGATGTACACTGCCTCTGTGAAGGGAAGCTCCTCATTAACGTAGCTCTGGATGAACTTGCCATCGCATTCCCTTCATGTTGCCATGCTGTTTTATGTTTTGTTCCCAGGTGGGTTCCCTCCATTATTTCTGCTTAGGTGCAGACATCTTTTTCTGACACCATATTGTAAAGTGGTGCCAAGTTTAAGGAGAGAGCGAACTTTTCTCCACAAATTTTGAACTTGATTGAATTACCAACAGGATGATTGGGTTGATCTTTTAGGGCAGGCAGCCTACAATTCCCTGCACAGCAGTACTGGCTTTAGGTCAGGCAGAGGGAGGGCTGGACCCTGTGTTGAGAATCCAACATTCATGATGGACCTTTTGCTTTTCCCAGGACAGGCACCTCTGCTAGTTGCCATAAGAATGCTAATCCAAAATCTTTCAAAATCCCTATAATTTAAACCACTGTTTCTTCTTCCATCTTCTGGAGCAAAGAAAATTTCAAATAGAGCTGGAAGGGACCTTGGAGGTCTTCTAGTCCAGCCCCCTGCTCAAACAGGAGAACCCATACCATCTCAGACAAGTGACTGTCCAGTCTCTTCTTTAAAACCTCCAGTGATGGTTTCTGGAGGCAAGCTGTTCCACTGCTTAATTATCCTGTTAGGAAGTTTCTCCTCAATTCCATGAAAAGGACAAGCAAAGCCAAAGATGAGGGTGCAGGAGAACCACATTAACTGCATGGGGCTGCATTGAAATGAGCATTGTACTAAAAGAATGCTTGCATAGGAAAAGGCATCATGAGCCTCATAGGCTTCTGTTGTGAAAATATACAATTACAATCAACTGAAACTTCTAATGAGTTCAACCAAAAAGTCCTTTATTATTCAGCCTGAGAAAGTCCCTTATTGGAGAGCTGAAGTTACAAGCATCTAAAAAAACTTTATATTACAAGGTTATGATAAAAATATAAAAGTTACAAGGAAGTACAAGAAACCCATTATGGCGGGCATAACTTGAATTGCTAAAGAGGGAGCAAAGGTAACACTGGATCAGGTTGGAGGCAAAAAGGAGAGAAAAGGGTGAGTTGGCTCATTAATAATCAAGAGTGCAGTTTATTCTGTGTATGGAAGGAGGGTACACAAGAGTCTTATTTTCAAGGGGACAATTAACCCAGGAGATAACTCTAATTTCCAGGCACATGGAAAGACCTGTGGACACTATGGAAATTGGTAACTTTCCTCAGAACGTTCCAATAGCAACCCCTGAATTGTAAGATGCAAGTGTTTCTTCTAGGACCAATATACAGGACCCAACATTCCTGTGGGATTGAAATTTGGAAAGGTTATGGCTGTTTTAGCACTGCCATGATGTTATCATAATCATTTCCAGAAGTCAATGGGAAAGCCAGCTGGAAGTCTAAAGTTGATCAGAAGTGCCAATGCTCTCTGCCAACTTCCTGACAGTGAGAACAATTAATCAGTGGAACGGCTTGCCTTCAGAAGTTGTGGGCGCTCCATTCCTGGAGGCTTTTAATAAGAGAATGAATTTGTCTGGACTGGCATAGGGTCACAAGATTGGAGCACAAGATCACCAAGGCACCTTCCAATTATTATTGTTATTCTGTTGCTGCGCATGTACATTGAGAGCTTCAGCTCTGGAGACATATTCCTTGCAAGTTTAATTACACTTGACCAAATAAATATTTAATTTTATTTGTATTTTTATTACTATGATCATGATTATCACTTATAGCCTTTATGTACAGTGAGAGTTTATGCACTGAAGACAAATTCCTTGTGTCCAATCATACTTGACCAATAAAGAATTCTAATCTACTCTCAATTATTCAGGCATACATCATGACTGAAAGTCTCTCCACACTCAGACAAGTTTGTTTTTCCCCACGTGAATCCTTTGATATCGAAGGAAGTGCTCCTCACTCAAGGCATTTATACGGTTTTTCTCTTCTGTGGATTTTTTGACGTGAATTACGGGTTTCCTGTGAAATGAATCTCTTACCACATTCCAGGTATTTGCAGGTAGCCCTCGATTTACAACTACAATTCAGCCCCAAATTTTTCTTGCTAAGTGGAACATTTAAGTGGATTTTATGACCTTTCTTGCCAGTTATGTAAATCACTGCAACTGTAACACGGTTAAGTGAATCTTAAGTGACTTTGCTTGTAGGAAGATCACAAAAGGTGACATGACCACGAACATTGCAACCATCATAAATACGAGTCAGTTTACAAGCGTCTGAATTGTGATCATGTGACATAAGTGTGAAAAACAGCCATAAGTAATGGCACTCTCTTCAGTGCCATTGTAACTTTGAACAGTCACTAAATGAACTGCTGTAAGTCAAGGACTAATTGTATCTGGTTATTCTCCTATGTGGATCCTTTGATCATTATAAAGATTTTCAATTCTCACAGAAACTTTCCATATTCCAGGCCCTGATATGGTTTTTCTCTTGTGTGACGCATTTGATGTCTATACAGAGAACTTCTCCTATTGAAGCACTTTCCACACTCAGGACATTGATAGGGTTTTTCTCCTGAGTGGATTCTTAGGTGGCTTTGAAGAAGGTCACTTGTTCATTTGTTCTCCTGAGTGGATTCTTAGATGTTTTTCAAGGATTTGAATTGTTTTGAAGCCTTTTTCACATTCCCAGCATTCATAGTGTTTTTGTAAATGGATTACTTGATGTTTATTAAGACTGTTGCTATGACTGAAGTTCTTTCCACATTCCAGGCATTTATGAGGTTTTTCTCCTGTGTGGATTGTTTGATGTGCATAAAGACTGCTACTCTGACTGAAGCTCTTTCCACACTCAAAGCATTTATAAGGTTTTTCTCCTGTGTGGATCCTTTGATGTTTATAAAGGCTGCTCCCGTGACAGAAGCTCTTTCCACACTCATAGCATTTATAAGGTTTTTCTCCTGTGTGGATTTTTAGATGGCTTTGAAGAAGGTCTTTTGTTCTGAAGGATTTTTCACATTCTGGGCATTCGTATTTCTTTTCTCCTGAATGGATGCTTAGATGGCCTTGAAGATGTCCATTTCTTTTGAAGGATTTTTCACATTCTGGGCACTTGTATTTCTTTCCTCCCTCCTGCATCCTTTGGGGCCTCCTGGCTCTTCCAAAGGGTCCTTTGGAGGACCCTTTGAAGGACCCTCTTCCCTCCACGGATTTATTCAGTTTTTCTTCCAAGTGGATCCTTTGATGTTTATGACGGCTGCTATTATGATTGTAGCTCTTTTCACACTTCTGGCACTTATAAGGTTTCTCTCCTGTGTGGATTCTTCGATGTTCCGTAAGATCTCTTGTCCGATTGAAGTTCTTTCCACACTCAAAGCATTGAAATGGGTTTCCAAATGAGTGGATTCTTAGATGCCTTTGAAGATTGTAGTTTCTTTTGAAAGATTTTTCACATTCTGGGCACTGATATTCCTTTCCTCCCATCATTTGGGGATTCCCAGATCTTCTGAAGGACCCTTCACTCTCCAAGCATTTAGTTGGTTTCTCTCTCCAATGGATCCTTTGATAATGTCTATAAAGGTATTCCTTCAGATTGAATCTCTTTCCACACTCCAGGCATTTGTATGGCTTCTTTCCAGTGTGGCTTCTTTGATGTCTATAAAGGTTTCCCAACACAGTGAAGCTCTTTCTGCACTCCAGGCATTTATGAGGCTTTTCTGCTGAGTGGATTCTTTGATGTCAAAGTTGCCTCTATGATTGAAGCTTTTTCCACACTCCAGGCATTTAAATGGTGGGTCTTTTGAGTGGATCATTAGATGCATTTTAATATATCCGTTTCTTTTGAAGGACTTTTCACATTCCGGGCACTGAAATGTTTTCCCTCCCTCCTGGATCCTCTGGGGATTCCCAGGTCTTCCGAGGGACCCTCCGCCCTCCAGGCCCATCTCGGGGTCTCCGCCCGTGTCCTTCTCCCCGCACCGCCCTTCGGGAAGCCGCCTTCCCTGGGATCCCACTGGGCTCATCCCTCCTGCAGCCCCGGAGCCTCCCGGCCTTTCCCCGCCGTCTCTCGGGGAAGCCGCGCCGGGATCGGGCAGGGTTACCCCGCGGGGCCCGCTCTCCTCCTCTTGAGCGGAGCTTCCATCCTTCCCCTGCGGGGCTCCTCCGTCCTCCTGCGGGGGAGAAAAAGAAGCGGGTCACGGCTGCGTCTCCTTCGCTGGAGGGAGGCCCGGGCCGAAGCCTCCGCATTTTGCAGACCCGAAAGAGACCCTCCCGGACTGAAACTCCCAGCATCCCCTGCGCCAAACCTGCATCTTCTGGGCTCCTCCGTAGCCGATTCAGGCAGCTCCCTCGTTGCCCGTATTGTTTCCGGAAGTGGAGACTTCACGCCCTTTTCCCGGAAGTTCCGCCTTTTACCTTTGGCGTTCTTCTACCAATCACCGCCTTCCCCAGAGCGACCAATCGGCGTCCGCCTTCCTTGAGCCAGAGGGCGCCTGCGCGGTGTCTAGGGTTGCTATGGTTCCCCGCGGAGGTGGGGCGGAGGGATCCCTTTGATCCCACCGAATCCTCTTTCAGGCAGTGACCCAGTTCCCTCTTCCCCAGCGGAGGGCCTGCGGCAGCGATGTCTCTCTTGGCTTGCATACTTCTGCCAGCTGCAAATGATGGCACCTGCGGGTTGGGGCTACTCTCTGCTTCCCCCCACCGCACTACTTCCACTCTGGGCCTGTCTCACCGAGAGCCACAGGGATTTCCTGTGAATCCCCCCTACATATGAACAGCTGTCAGGATTGCTTGTAGCCTTTGCAAGCCAGTCTTCCCCATTGCTTCCGTACTTCTGGCCCTAGAGTCAAGGTTCATTGCCTGAACATAGGGGCAGAGAATGATAAAGGAGTTGTTGTTGGCCCTCCCATTCCCAACTGGCCGTCCAATTAGCCCCTAGGCTCCGGCTTCTTGGTCCCCTAGAATTTGCATTACTTCAAATGCGGGGAATGTATGCATGTTTGACATTTATATATGCAAATGCTACAATAAAAGCAGAAAAATATCATAAGAGGCCAAGAAAGAGCCTCCCAGCTCCTCCAAACGCAGCATTTTGCCACGTGCCTGGAATACTATCAGGTCTCCTGGATGTCTGACTGGAGATGTCACAACTGATGAAGCTTCTTGGATGAGAAGTGAAACATCTTCAAGGAAAAATGAAGTCTGGTTGCCTCTTGAAAAGCACCTTTGGGACAATAAGGCCTCGTGCATGAGCAGGGGGTTAGACTAGAAAACCTTCAAGGTCCCTTCCAGCTCGTTTGTTCTGTTAGCTGACCAGGGAACTTCCTACATATATCTAAAAACACCCCGAGAACCTCACTGACTTGGGGTGCTCACACTGCAGCCCTGGTCAAAAGAGCCCAGCAGAGATTATACTGAGACTTCTCAAACAACTGAATGAAAAACTGCTGGTGACCTTCTACCGCTGCACCAGAGAGAGCATCTTAACTTACTGCACCTCTGTATGGTTTGCCAATTGCACAGGGGCAGATAGGACGGCGCTCCAGAGGGTTAAGGTCATTGCCCAGAGGATCATTGGTTGCCCTCTCCCCTCTTTGGAAGAGCTTTAGAGCTCCCACTGCCATAAGAAAGTTCAAAATATTCTTGATCCATCTCATGCTGGGCACCTTTTTTTGAACTATTGCCACGCCTCCACGGGCCATTTTTGGCCTTCTCAGCCTCCAGCAGAACTCTGGAGCCACCACTCCTGGCCACAAACACACCCACCCCTGGCCCCACTGAGGTCAAATACTGATGCAACCCTTAATGAAATTGAGTTTGACACCCCTGATTTGGCATGTATAATTTTAAGTCATTTATTATTCAGCCCGAGAAAATCCTTTATTTGGCACATTTTTTACACTTCTTTACTCAACTTTCTTATTAGAATTATAATTATTATCATGAATATCATTCTATTGCTTTGTATGTACACTGAGAGCTTGTGCACTCAAGACAAATTCCTAGCATGTCTACTCACATTTGAATGCAACTGAATTCAATTCCTGAGATACACACTGTGATTTGAAGGTCTCACACACAGACATGTTTATCATATTTTTTCCCCACAGTAATTCTTTGGTGTTGATGGAGGCTACAACACTTCGTATAGCCCTTTCCACACTCAACACATTTATGTTTTTATTGCTTCTCAATGGATTCTTTGATGCATGTAAAGGTTTCCTCTCCAATGGAAGCTATTCCCACACTCCAGGCATTGATACGGTTTTTCTCCAGTGTGAATCATTCAATGTCTATACATGGCTTATGGATCCTTAGATGTTTTTCAAGGATTTGAATATTTTTGAAGCATTTTTCACATTCCCCGCATTGGTACGGTTTCTGTAGATGGAGTCTTTGATGTACATTAAGGTTGCCTTTACAATTGAAGCTCTTTCCACACTCCAGGCATTTATAGGGTTTCTCTCCTGTGTGGATTCTTTGGTGTATATAAAGGTTGCTTTTACAACTAAAGCTCTTTCCACATTCCAGGCATTTATGTAGGTTTCCATCTGTGTGGATTCTTAGATGCCTTTCAAGATCTCCATTTCTGTTGAAGGATTCTTCACATTTTGGGCATTGATATTTCTTTTGTCCTGTGTGGGTTGTTAGATGGCTTTGAAGATGGTCACTTCTTTTGAAGGATTTTTCACATTCCGGGCATTGATATTTCCTTTCTCCTGTGTGGACTGTTATATGCCTTTGCAGTTGTCTATTTGTTTTGAAAGATTTTTCACATTCTGGGCATTGATATTTCTTTTCTCTCTCTTGGATCCTTTGGGGATTCCAGAGTCTTCTGATGGTCTTGCTACCCTCCAGGCATTTATCTGGTTTCTCCTCCAAATGGATCCTTTGATGTCTATAAAGGCTGCTTCTATGAATGAAGGTCATTCCACACTCCAGGCATTTATTCAGTTTCTCTCCTGAGTGGATCCTTAGATGGCTTTGTAGATGGTCATTTCTTTTGAAAGATTTTTCACATTCGAGGCACTGATATTTTCTTACTCCTGTGTGGACTGTTATATGCCTTTGAAGATCTCCGTTTTTTTGGAAGGATTTTTCACATTCTGGGCATTTGTGCTTCCTTCCTGTCTTGTGGACCCTTTGAGGACTCCCAGGATCTTCCAAAGCACTCTCCATCCTTGAAGAACTTATTCAGTTTCTCTCCATTATGAATACATTCATGTCTATAAAGGTTTTCCTCCATGTTGAAGCTCTTTCCACATTTCAGGCATTTGTATGGCTTCTCTCTGCAATGGATCCTTTGATGTCTATAAAGATGTTCACTTTGCCAGAAGCTCTTTCCACAATCCAAGCATTTATGTGATGTCTCTTCTGTGTGGATTCTTAGATGATCTTCAAGTACATTATTTGTTTTGAGGGATTTTTTGCATTCCGGGCGCTGATATTTCTTTTCTTCCTCCTGGATCCTCTGGGGATTCCCAGGTCTTTTGAAGGATCCTCCGCCCTCCAGACTTTTATTCAGTGTCTCTGCCGAGTGGATCCTTTGATGTTTTTGAAGGCAACTCCTCTGACTGAAGCTCTTTCCACACTGCAGACATTTATGAGGTTTTTCTCCTGTGTGGATTCTTTGATGTTTATAAAGGTTTCCTCTCTGACTGAAGCTCTTTCCACATTCCAGGCATTTATGCGGTTTTTCTCCTGTGTGGACTGTTTGATGTGCATAAAGGCTGCTACTGTGACTGAAGCTCTTTCCACACTCAAAGCATATATAAGGTTTTTCTCCTGTGTGGATTCTTTGATGTGTATAAAGGTTGTCCATCCGACTAAAACTCATTCCACACTCAGAGCATTTATGAGGTTTTTCTCCTGTGTGGATACTTTGATGTTTATAAAGTGTATCCATCCGACGAAAGCTCATTCCACACTCCAAGCATTTATAAGGTTTTTCTCTTGTGTGGCTTTTTAAATGGCTTTGAAGAAGGTCTTTTGTTCTGAAGGATTTTTCACATTCTGGGCATTCATATTTCTTTCCTTCCTCCTGGATCCTTTGGGGCCTCCTGGATCTTCCGAAGGACACTCCACCTTCCAGGCCTTTATTAAATTTCTCTTCCGAGTGGATCCTTTGATGTTTATGAAGGCTGCTGCTATGACAGAAGCTCTTTTCACACTTCTGGCACTTATACTGTTTCTCTCCTGTGTGGATTATTCGATGTTCCGTAAGATCTCTTGTCCGATTGAAGTTCTTTCCACACTCTAAGCATTGAAATGGGTTTCCAAATGAGTGGATTCTTAGATGCCTTTGAAGATTGTAGTTTCTTTTGAAAGATTTTTCGCATTCCGGGCACTGAAATTCCTTTCTTCCCTCCTGGATCCTCTGGGGATTCCCAGGTCTTTTGAAGGATCCTCCGCCCTCCAGACTTTTATTCAGTTTCTCTGCCGAGTGGATCCTTTGATGTTTTTGAAGACAACTCCTCTGACTGAAGCTCTTTCCACACTGCAGACATTTATGAGGTTTTTCTCCTGTGTGGATTCTTTGATGTTTATAAAGGTTTCCTCTCTGACTGAAGTTCTTTCCACATTCCAGGCATTTATGCGGTTTTTCTCCTGTGTGGACTGTTTGATGTGCATAAAGGCTGCTACTGTGACTGAAGCTCTTTCTACACTCAAAGCATTTATAAGGTTTTTCTCCTGTGTGGATCCTTTGATGTTTATAAAGGCTGCTCCCGTGACTGAAGCTCTTTCCACACTCAAAGCATTTATAAGGTTTTTCTCCTGTGTGGATTCTTTGATGTGTATAAAGGTTGTCCATCCGACTAAAGCTCATTCCACACTCAAAGCATAGAAATGGGTTTCCAAATGAGTGGATTCTTAGATGCCTTTGAAGACTGTAGTTTCTTTTGAAAGATTTTTCACATTCTGGGCATTGAAATTCCTTTCCTCCCACCTGGATCATTTTGGGAATCCTGGATCTTCCGAAGGACCCTCTGCCCTCCAAGCATTTAGTTGGTTTTTCTCTCCAATGGATCCTTTGATGATGTCTATAAAGGTATTCCTTCAGATTGAATCTCTTTCCACACTCCAGGCATTTGTATGGCTTCTTTCCAGTGTGGCTTCTTTGATGTCTAGAAAGGCTTCCCAACTGACTGAAGCTCTTTCCACACTGCGGGCATTTATAAGGTCTTTCTCCTGTGTGGATTCTTTCATGTATATCAAACTTGCTCCTATCACTGAAGCTCTTTCCACACTCAAAGCATTTAAATGGTTTCTCCAATGAGTGGCTTGTTAGGTGGTTTTCAAAACGTCCGCTATTTCTAAAGGATTTTTCGCATTCCGGGCACTGATATTCCTTTCCTTCCTCCTGGATCCTCTCGGGATTCCCGGGTCTTCCGAGGGACCCTCCGCCCTCCAGGTCCGTCTGGGGGTCTCCGTCCGTTTCTTTCTCCACGCATTGTCCTCCTGGCAGCCTCCTTTCCCGCGGCCCCCCTGGGCTTATCTCTCCTGCAGCCCCGGAGCCTCCCGGCCTTTCCCCGCCGTCTCTCGGGGAAGCCGCGCCGGGATCGGGCAGGGTTACCCCGCGGGGCCCGCCCTCCTCCTCTTGAACGGAGCTTCCATTCTTCCCCCGCGGGGCTCCTCCGTCCTCCTGCGGGGGAGAAAAAGAAGCGGGTCACGGCTGCGTCTCCTTCGCTGGAGGGAGGCCCTGGCCGAAGCCTCCGCATTTTGCGGACCCGAAAGAGACCCTCCCGGACTGAAACTCCCAGCATCCCCTGCGCCAAACCTGCATCTTCTGGGCTCTTCCGTAGCCGATTCAGGCAGCTTCCTTGTTGCCCGTATTGTTTCCGGAAGTGGAGGCTTCACGCCCTTTTCCCGGAAGTTCCGCCTTTTCCCTTGGCGTTTTTCTACCAATCGCCGCCCTCCCCAGAGCGACCAATCGGCGTCCGCCTTCCTTCAACCGGGAAGATGGCGTTTGCACGGCGTTGATGGTTGCTATGGTTCCCCGCGGAGGGCTCCCTTTGATCTTTGGGGTCCGGTTCCCCCCCCCGTAATGAGGCAGGCGGAGGCCGGGTCTCTTCTGGAGCCTCTGAAGGGGAGCCAGTTGGGTCCAGTGATTAAGGCGGCGGGGAAGAGACCCTGAGTTCAAGTGGGGGGCAGCCGCTCTTTCGGCCCAGCCCACCTCACAGGGTGGTTGTTGGGGGGGAGAGGCGGAGGGCGTGCTGGATATTGAGGGGGGGGGGGGGGCTCCTCGGTGCTCTCTGGCCTTGTCTTCTCGCAGACGTTTCCTTACCCAGACTGACGTCATCGTTGCTGGAAGGAAATGGGGCTGCAAAGCTCCCGAGACTCCTCAGTTCAACCCTGAGCTACAAACATTCTCCTTTATTTTCTCGGATATGTTCTCCGCCTGATTTGTAAAAATAAAACAAATCCAGGATCCTAATAAATAAACAAATTCATGCATCCTCCTTGGTGCAGGCTAAACTGCCACTTACTGAAGGTATCAAAGTGAAGGTGCCTTCCAAGGGTTTCAGGAGGGCTCCTGGGCTCTGGGAAATCTATTTGTAGCCCATTTATCAGAGTTGTATTGCAAGGGTGAAAATGTCCATTTGGCCCCATCTTAGGAAAGGGAAGCAGGGAGAAAATGAGAACCCCCAGCTCTTTTACCAGTTACTGTAGACTGTTAAGGACTTGCCTCTCCTCTCCACTCAAGAAAGTAGAACTCTTGATACAGTTGTCATTTCAAAAGGAAACCCATATTGAGAGAAAATGATAGCAAGACGAAGAAAGCAGAATCTGAGGATTCCCGCACAATTCCCTCAGTTTAAAACAGCTAGAGACCCCTCCCCTCAGTCCCGTGTAGGATAAGCCAATCCGCAGGTGCAAAGTTGTTTTGAGAACATAAGTTGTTCTCAGGCATTGCTTGCTGGATACTTTGCTGTTGAGACATAACAGCAAAGTATGTTCAATTCCTCCCCCTTTCATTCCCAAGAAGAAAATCAAAGTACAGGATAGGCAGGAAAAGGCTTATAAAGCAAGGAATGCACTCAGGCCTCCCCCCTCCCGCACTAGAATGGCAGCATCCCAATAGGGATCTATGGGCCCTGGTAGAGAGCCCCTTGTAGTGGTTTCTGCTGGAAGAAGACCATTTATTGTTGTTGGGGGAAAACAGGAAGGTGGTGTGTTGACTATGATGGCTCCTCAGTGCTCTCTGGGTTTGTCTTCTTGCAGACATTTCATTACCCAAACTAGCTAAGTTCATCATTGCTGGAAGGAAGTGGGGCTCAGAGGCTCCAAAGACCCCTCATTTCAACCTTGAGCTACAAATATTCTTTATTTTCTTGGATATGTTCTCCATTTTATTTGTAAAAATTAGAAAGGTAGGAGCCAAATAAATAAACTCGCTATATGTGACTCGCAAGTCTGTTTTTAAATAGCAACTTTGTGGCCTCTATTTGATGCAGAACAATTCTTGTTCCTAGATATAGGAATTTGGAATTCATGCACAAAAGCAGAGCATCTCCAGTTAAAGAAGACCTGAGGATGAGAATCTCCTACCATGGTTCCTGCCAGTGAATTTCCTCTCATTCCAACACAATATAGTTGGAAAAAGGAAGCAAAAAATCATGCAATGTTGATATGATCCAACTTGGTTTCTCTCTGGCCATAGAGGAATGACACTGAAAAAGCCTCACTTGCTTAATTTATTGTCAAGATGTCTTTGGGGGAATATTTACAGAGATGCCAACATTTACCAGGACACAAAAAGGCTGCCCAAAGCTGATCCAGGACTTCTTCCCAGTAGAAAACTTTGGTCCTTTGGGTCCCTTTAACTGCTGGATCCCTCAAGATTTGGAACTTGGCCAAAAGAGGATCATGGGCGTTGGGGGTTCAGCATCATTAAGCAATGCAGTATTTTGTTTTGGCAGACATTGTTCTAGGGAGACAGGAATTTTTTTTCTGTCCTGGATTGCTGTATGGAAGGCATCTTCACTCTGATAACTGCCAGTTTAGTCTGCATGGGTGAGGTCATAAAGCCAACAGAATTTCCTAAGAGATGACAGGGGACCTCCCTTGGCATCCTACCAAAGCTCACCTGCTCCACCTTTTTTACATAGACCAATGCCAGGCAAATATCTGTAGGAGGAGACCACACCAATCACTAAAGCTGCCCATTTCTCATCTTGTTGCAGAGATAGATTGTTGGATGTAGGCAAGCTGTTCCACTGGTTAATTGTCCTCACTGTTAAGAAGTTTCTCCTCAATTCCAAGAGAAAAAGCCAGGATGAGGGTGCAGTAGAGCCACATTAACTGCATGAGCTGCATTGAAATGAGCATTGTACTAAAAGAATGCTAGCATGGGAAAAGGCATCATGAGCCTCATAAGCTTCTGTTAAAAATACAATTACAATCAGCTGAAACTTCTAGAGAGTATAATCGAAAAATTCCTTTATTAGTCAGCCTGAGAAACTACTATACTTCGGATAGTTGAAAAGTTACAAGCATCGAGGAACTTTCTATATTAAAAGGTTATGATAAAAATATAAAAGTTACAAGGAAATACAAGAAACCCGTTATGGCAGAGGTCTCATTCTCGCGGCCCACAGGCCAACTGCGGCCCGCAGGACAATATCTTGTGGCCCCCACCGTGATATGAAAGTATAATATTAGTGCGGCCCGCAGGGGGAGTGGACCTCTGAAGGAAGTCCCGCCCGCCGTTCTTCGTCATGGCTGACATTTGGTGCTAGGCTAAGCTACACCGACTTCATGCATACTACACTTGTAACAACAGTGTGGCGGATGACGAACAGTCCAGTAGCAGTTGCCTTTTTTTGCAGTCGCCATTCCAGTACTTTCTACCATCAACAAATGCCACGTTCAAACGCAGAGAAGGGCGACTGCTACCGGGCTGTTCATCATCCACCGCGCTGTTGTGACAAGTAGAAACGGAAATGATATCACGCGTCGAGATGTTCTCCATGCGTCGCTAGCTGGCTAAACACTTCTATGAAACATGGAACAAGAGCGACGCCAAGTGGAATAAACTAAATTTTGTCACACCCTCATCATGTCTTTGTCAAAGCCAAAGCCTACAGTGAAGAGAAAGATAGGTGACGAGCACAGACAATTTCAGTAAAGGTGGGAGACGCAGTATTTCTTTGTTGAGCACAGGGGCATCCCGACATGCCTTATTTGCGCTGAAAAAGTTGCAGTGCACAAGGAATACAACCTGAAATGTCATTATTCAAATAAACACGCTGAGGAATATGCAAAATACCAGGGAGATGAGAGAGCCAACCGGGTTGCCAGCCTTAAAACATGTCTAGTGAGGCAACAAGATTTCTTCAAGAAAGCAACCAGAGAATGCTGCAGCAGTCGAAGCTATCTATATGGTTAGTGAGATGATTGCTAAGGCGGGAAAACCATTCACAGAGGGCGAGTTTGTAAAAAAATGCATATTACAGGCTGCAAGTATAGTTTGTCCGTAAAAGAAAAATCAGTTCAGCAACATCAGCCTTTCTGCCAACACAGTGGCAGAGCGCATTTCTGACCTGTCAAGTGACATTTATCATCAACTGTGTGAGAAAGCCAGATGTTTTGATGCATATTCAGTTGCTCTTGATGAGAGCACAGATATATAACTGACACTGCTCAGCTCACAATTTATATCCGTGGTGTTGATTGCAATTTTGAAGTGACAGAGGAGTTGCTCAGAGTAATTCCAATGCATGGCCAGACCACCGCTCATGAGATATTTCGCCAGCTGTGTGATGCCATTGAGAATGCCGGTTTGCCATGGAATAGGTTTGTTGGAATAACAACCGATGGAGCGCCATCAATGACGGGGAGGAAAAATGGACTGGTGGCACTTGTTCAGTGAAAACTTGAGGAGGAGGGTGTAGAAGAGGCCATTGCTCTGCACTGCATTATCCATCAGCAGGCCCTTTGCAGCAAATGCCTGAAGTGTGACAACGTGATGTCTGTTGTTGTGAAATGCATCAACCACATCAGATCCAGGGCTTAAAGCACATGTGCTCTATTTCACCGAGGTAGGAGAAATGTCTTGAAAAGATTTTTTGAACTGAGAGAAGTGAAAGCATTCATGCCTGTTCCCAAGTTGAATGATCAGAAATGGCTCATGGACTTAGCTTTTCTTGTCGACATCACACATGAGCTGAATGTACTGAACAAGAAGTTACAAGGCCAGGGGCAGCTTGTCAATGCTGCCTATGACAATGTGAGAACATTCTCCATAAAACTTGTGTTATGGAAAACCCAGCTCTCAGACAAACCTTTGCCATTTCCCAGCATGCAAGGCACTTGTGGATGCAGGCACACCATTCAGTGGTGAGAAATATGTTGATGCTATTTTGAAGCTACAGAAGGAATTTGATCACAGATTTGCAGACTTCAAGATGCATAGAGCCACTTTTCAAATTTTTGCAGACCCCTTCACCTTTGATGTGCAAGATGCCCCTCCTGTGCTTCAAATGGAGCTTATTGACCTGCAATGCAACTCTAACCTCAAGGCCAAATTTAGGGAGGTGAATGGAAAAGCAGGCAAGCATGGGCAATTTTTGAGAGAATTGCTCCCCAGCTTCCCTGAGCTTTCCCGAATGTTCAAGCGGACCATGTGCCTTTTTGAGAGCACATGTTTGTGCGGAAAGTTCTTCTCCACCCTGAACTTTAACAAGTCCAAGTACAGGTCCAGATTTACTGATGATCATCTTCAAGTCATAGAGGGTCTCAAGTGCCTCCTCTCTCAAGCCAAATGTGGCTCAGATATGTGAGAGGAAGCATTGTCAAGTCTCTGGCAGCTAGGAGTAAGCTGGAGAAGCCATGTTCTGAGGAACTGTTCATGATCTTCATTCAATGTTCCATTCATGTGTTCAGGACAGTTCATGTATTGGAGAAATCATTAACTGTTGATGACATCTGAGGGTATTTTTTTCATGTTTTTTGTGGAATCCCTTATGCCAGTGTTTTTCAACCTTTTTTGTGCAAAGGCACACTTTTTTCATGAAAAAAATCACGAGGCACACCACCATTAGAAAATGTTAAAAAAATTTAACTCTGTGCCTATATTGACTATATATAAAATAATTCTCTTGAATAGGAATCAAATAAACACAAAGAAATTATTTTATAATTGTTCATATTTCTGTTTACTTACTCAGTGCGAAACCTGGGCCTGTTTGGCTGAACACAAAGCTGATATTCTGGCAGGAATCGAAGAAAGACACACACGTAGCTCTTCTTCAACAGCTCTCAGTCTCTCTCTGTCTTTAGTTTTTATAGCAATCAGGCTTGAAAAGCTCATCTCACACAGATATGTAGTGGAAAATGGGAGCAATGTCAAAATAGCTTTGTTTGCCAGAATGGGGAACTCCTTGGCAGTATCCAACCAAAAACTGTCCAAAGGTAGATCAGCAAATCTTAGCTTGAAACCACGGTTTTGTCTCAGTTCAGCTAGTTCCTCCTGCTGCTGTAAAGTCATGTCCTTTCCACCAACTGATGCTGAGCTATAAGGGTCCCTAACCCAGTCAAGGCATTCAGTGGAGACTGAAGAGAAATAAAATGACAACTTATCCTCGAGAGTTTTTAAATGTTTAACTATTATCTCACACAGTGCAACACTGTGAACACCTTGCCATTGCTTGGTGAGTGTGAACATTTCAAGATTGCCACTTTCCACGTGTTGATGCCAGAGTTGCACCTTTGAACGGAATCCATTTATTTTATCTGTACTTGTAAGCAGGTTTTCATTTCGGCCTTGCATTCGTGTGCTCTGTAAGCCGAAGCCGCATGTTAAGGATGAAATTGGAATTTTTCCCACGGCACACCAGACAATATCTCACGGCACACTAGTGTGCCGCGGCACAGTGGTTGAAAAACGCTGCCTTATGCGGCCCAGCCTCACCCAGACTCTGCCTTCAGCGGCCCCCAGGTAAATTGAGTTTGAGACCCCTGCGTTATGGTGTCCATAACTTGAATTGCTAATGAGAGCAAAGGTAGCACTGGATCAGGTTGGAGGCAAAAAGGAAAGAAAAGGATGAGTTGGCTCATTAATAATCAAGGGTGCAGTTTATTCTCTGTATGGAAGGATGGAGTGTGCCAAAAGGTACAGAAGGGATGAGAGTCTTATTTTCAAGGTAAGAATTAACCCAGGAGAAAACTCCCTAATTTCCAGGTGCATAGAACTGTGGGCACGATGGAAATTGGTAAGTTTCCTCAGAACATTCCAGTAGCAACTCCTGAATCATAAGATGCAACTGTTTTTTCTAAGACCAAAATAGAGGATCCATCATTCCTGTGGGATTGAAGTTTGGAAAAGTTATGGCTGTTTTAGCACCGCCATGATGCCATGCACAGTCATCACACTTGGCCAATAAAGAACTCTACTCTACTCTACTCTACTCTGACATACATCATGACCGAAAGTCTTTCCACACTCAGACAAGTTTGTTTTTTCCCCACGTGAATCCTTTGATATCGAAGGAAGTGCTCCTCACTCAAGGCATTTATAGAGTTTTTCTCCTCTGTGGATTCTTTGACGTGAATTACGGGTTTCCTGTGAAATGAATCTCTTACCACATTCCAGGTATTTGCAGGTAGCCCTCGATTTACAACTACAATTCAGCCCCAAATTTTTCTTGCTAAGTGGAACATTTAAGTGGCTTTTATGACCTTTCTTGCCAGTTATGTAAATCACTGCAACTGTAACACGGTTAAGTGAATCTTAAGTGACTTTGCTTGTAGGAAGGTCACAAAAGGTGACATGACCACGAACACTGCAACCATCATAAAGTCAGTTTACAAGCGTCTGAATTGTGATCATGTGACGTAAGTGTGAAAAACAGCCATAAGTCACTCTTTTTAGCACCATTGTAACTTTGAACAGTCACAAAATGAACTGCTTTAAGTCGAGGACTAACTGTATCTGGTTACTCTCTCATGTGGATCCTTTGACGGTTATAAAGACTTCCACTCTCACAGAAACTCTTTCCATACTCCAGGCCCTGATATGGTTTTTCTCTTGTGTGAAGCATTTGATGTCTATACAGAGAACCTCTCCTATTGAAGCACTTTCCACACTCAGGACATTGATAGGGTTTTTCTCCTGAGTGGATTCTTTGATGTCTGGCAAGGTTTCCTCTCTGATTGAATCTCTTTCCACATTCCAGACATTTAAATGGTTTCTCTCCTGTGTGAATTCTTAGATGGCTTTCAAGATCTCTATTTGTTTTGAAAGATTTTTCACATTCTGTGCATTGATATTTCTCTGCTCCCCCGTGAACTCTTTGGTGATTCCCGATTCTTCCATCTGTTCTCCTCTCAATGAAACTCTTTCCACACCCCAAGCATTTATAATGTTTTTCTTCTGAATGTATAATCCAATGTGTATTAAGGGTTCTCTTCTCACTGAAACTCTTTCCACACTCAGGGCATTGATATGGTTTTTCTCCTGTGTGGATTCTTTGATGTTTGTAAAGGTTTCCTCTCTGATTGAAGCTTTTTCCACACTCCAGACATTTATGTGGTTTTTCTCCAGTGTGAATCCTTTGATGTCCATACAGAGTTCCTTTCATACTGAAGCTCTTTCCACATTCGAGGCATTTATAAGGTTTTTCTCCGGTGTGGATTCTTAGATGGCTTTGAAGATGGTCCTTTGTCCTGAAGGACTTTTCACATTCTGGGCATTCATATTTCTTCTCTCCAGTGTGGATGCTTAGATGCCTTTTAAGAAGGTCATTTCTTTTGAAGGATTTTTCACATTCTGGGCACTGATATTTTTTTTCTCCCACCTGGATTGTTCGGGGCCTCCTGGATTTTCTGAAGGACCCGCCGCCCTCCAGGCATTTATTGGGTTTCTCTATCAAATGGATCCTTTCATGTTTATAAAAGCTGCTCCTCTGACGGAAGCTCTTTCCACACTGCAGGCATTTATAAGGTTTTTCTCCTGTGTGGATTCTTAGATGACTATCACGGCTGCTCGTCTCACGGAAGCTCTTTCCACACTGCAGGCATTTATAGGGTTTTTCTCCTGAGTGGATTCTTTGATGTTTATAAAGGCTGCTCCTGTAACGGAATCTCTTTCCACACTCAAAGCATTTATAAGGTTTTTCTCCTGAGTGGATTCTTTGATGTTGCGTAAGATCTCCTCTCTGATTGAAGTTCTTTCCACACTCAAAACATTTATGTGGGTTTCCAAATAAGTGGATTCTTAGATGCCTTTGAAAATATCCATTAGTTTTGAAGGATTTTTCGCATTTTGGGCACTGATATTTCTTTCCTTCCTCCTGAATCCTTTGGGGATTCCCGGTTCTTCTGAAGGACTCTCCATCCTCCCAGCATTTATAAAGTTTCTCTCCCGAATGGATCCTTTGATGTCTAGAAAGGTTTCCCCTCTGACTGAAGCTCTTTCCATAGTCCAAGCATGTATAAGGTCTCTCTCCTGAGTGGGTCCTTAGATGGTTTTCAAGATAATTGTTTCTTTTGAAGGATTTTTCACATTCCGGGCATTGATATTCCTCTTCTCCCTCCTGAATCCTCTGGGGATTCTCGGGTCTTCCGAAGGATCCTCCGACCGTTTCCTTCTCCCCGCATCGCCCTCCAGGGAGTCCACTTTCCCGGGATCCCCTTGGGCTCATCTCTCCTGCAGTCCCGGGGACTCCCAGGCTTTCTCCGCCGTCTCCCGGGGAAGCCGCGCCGGGACCGGGCAGGGCTGCTTCCGCGGGGCCGGCTCTCCTCCTCCTGCTCTCGGGCAGCGCCTCCTTCTTTCCGCCGCCGGGCTCCTCCGTCCTCCTGAGGGGGAGAAAGAGAGGCGGGTGACAGCTGCATCCCCTTCCCCGCAGGGGAGGCCCACGCCGAAGCCTCCGCCCCCTGCGGACCCATAAGAGACCCACCCAGATTGCGGCTCCCAGCATTCCCTGCGCCCTACCTGCACTCGGCCGCGTGCGCAACACTCGCCTCTCCGATTCCGTAAGTCAGGGCCAGAGCGGTTTTCCTCCCTTTCCGGACAAACTCTGCCTCCTCCTCCTGGCTCCTACCTGCATCCGGGCTCTTCTATCACCGATTCAGGAAGCTCGCTCGTTGCCCGTTTTGTTTCCGGAAGTTTTCTCCAGAAGCTCCTCCCCTTTAGCGTGTAGGTTCCGCCCCAAGGGGTCCTCCTGCCAATCGGCGCCCAACTTCCTGCAGTGAACCAGCGGGCGCCTGCGCTCTGCGGAGGGTTTGCCTGTCCCGCGCGGAAGAGAAGCGGGGGCTGCGGCTTTCCCCCTCCCCCCTCCGGGGTCTCCCCCTAGGCAAGGCGGGGGGGGCATCCAGACAGGCGGAGCTGAAGGGGCTCCGCTTCCTGCTGGGGGGCTCCGGCCAGGCTCCTCCGTGGCCTCCAGGCAGCGAGGGGGACCCCCCCAGTCCAGCTTCCTCCCCCCCAGGACCCCCTTGCAAATCTGACGGGGGGAATCGCTGCAGGACCCCCCCCCCCCTTCTTGATATGTGGGTCTCTGACACCTCCAGTCGGAAGTGAGGAAGCTTCTGGGATGAGGAGCGAAAGGCCTCCGAGGGAAGCCAAGGAAGCCCAGCTGCCCCTTGAAGGAAAAGCGCCTTTGGGACAACCCGGACCGGAGCGAGGAGGGAGCATCTCCGGAGACGTCCAGGAGGCCTGATGGCATCCCAGACCCCTGGGAACACGCGGCCTTTGGAGGCTCCTTCTTGGCTTTTGATGTGATTTTCTGCTCTCATTGAAGCTTCTGCTTGTATAAATGCAATACATACATGCATCCCCCACACTTGAAATCACGAATTCTCCTCCAGATACGGTGCATTTCATGTATCCTCAGGGGGACCAAGGGCTGAGGTGAAGAGATGTGCATCATAGCCGAAATCATGTGATTTATGTTCTTGCATCGGGTATTAAGGAAGCGACTACAGGAGACATCGTGACATTGCAGCAAGTTTCCTCATTGGCTGCTGGGTCTTCCCTTGGGAGCAGCCTCACCCCAAGGTCTCCATGGAGCCTTTGAACTCACCTTAGCAAGTATCTCGGGACCCATCCACTGGTGTCAGAGTCAGGGCTGCCATGATCTCTTAAGACTGCTTCTGATGGCAAACGGAAGCCGCCCAGGACCATGAGCCTGGGGAATTCCACTGCCAACCCAGCTCAGGCAGGGAGGCTGAAACCCTTGGACCTCAGAGGAACTGCTCTCCAGGGCCTGGGAGTGAACGCAGGGGGCCAGAGCACACCACCAGTGTTCCAAGTAAGGCTTTCACCTGGCTCTTGAGAGAAGGTAGTGACAATTGAAGAATATCATTCCCTCTGGCACTGAAAATTTCTTTTGTGCCTAGGCATATAATACAGCTTATGCAAGTGACTTTAGGCAAACAAAAGTATACTTGGCCAAAAAGCCACAAGTGGGGACTACGAGACTGTTCCCACTGCACCAGCCCATGCTTTCCCCATGCTCCAAGGGCCCTTGCACCTGCCAAGGAATGCCCAGTGGGGTCAGAGGAGCGCTCTGAAGGACTCAACTGCCGTCTTTACTCTGGGAGCTGCCAAAGCCTGGGTTCTTGATGGAAGTAGATCAAGAGAGCAACTCCACCACACACAGGAAGGGGGCAGCAAAGGGCAGGACTCCAGCAGCCCAGAGATGCTCAGCCCCACAGCTTTACCTTGGACTGCCACTCCTAGACTGCCTTCCTGCCAAGGAGGTGGGGCACTGGTTCTCCCCAGATTATAGCCTCACAACAACCTGCCCAGGTAGTCTGGCCAAGATGCTCTAAAACTTGAGATATCCTGGCCAGCCCCATAAATTTTGATTCGATTCACACAACACTGCTGTCTCCATAGGATCTAACATCCACATTCAGATGTCCTAAGAATAGAATAGAAAAAATAGAATTCTTTATTGGCCAAGTGTGATTGGACACACAAGGAATTTGTCTTTGGGGCATATGCTGGCAGTGTAAATAATAATAATAAAATACATTCATCAAGTACATAAAAATACATTCATCTAGAGTCATAAGATACAACCCTTAGTGATATAGGATACTAAATAAGCAATCAAATCATACTAGGAAACAAAACAATATAAATCGTGAACATATAAGTGTGGTAGTATTGAGAAGAACTGGATTATCTGGGGCTTTGCCTATTGTCCAAGTCCAGCCTTCATTACTTCCAAGCTGGCCTACCAGGTACCCCGTCGCTGGGCCAATCCTGGTTTCAGCTGAAACCTTTCCTGAAGAATATGGAACCAGAAACTGCCCTGTCATAAAAATAGATTCTGGCCACAAAACAGAGACCAAGAATTGTTTCACCTGTTCCAGTCAATCACCACAACGAATACTGGGCCCAGTTTGAGCCCTTTACTATTTCACAAGTTTCACAAATTTGAATGATCGAATCCACCTGTTGCAGCAGAAAGGTACCTTTTTATCAAATAATCTGAGTTTACTGTTAAACTAGTTGAAACTGACCCAACTAAATGGCACCCACAATTTATTTTTGCACAATGTATTGGGTGTAGAGTTTGATTTATGACTAACCACCTAAATAAAATTAAAATGGCATGGACAAAATTACTGCATGTAGCCTTTGATTTTAAATCCACATTTGATTCCATTTTAAGAGAAACAATTATGAGGAACTTGGGAAATACAGTATAGTTTTTTTCATTGAGCAATTGTATGAGATGTGCTAACCATCCTCTTCAGGAAAGTATTGTAGGGCTGTATTTTGACCTCCACCTTCTTTAAGGAGCATCTCCACTTCCCCACAGGTCAACTGACCATCTTACACCTGCCTCAATCCTTGGGCCCAGATGTACTTCTCCTATATGCTGAGAATATGGCTAGTATTTCACAAAGCTTCGTTGGGCTTAGTGATTACTGCTGGAAGACAAGGGGACAATTGAGAGAATCCAACTGACAAAGAGTTTCAGATGTCTGGGGATGGTCTTATATGGTACCAACATTTGGAAAACCCATATAGATTATAATCAAACAATGACAGGGAGGAGCACTTTCACACTTGGAACACTGAAGACCAAATTAGTCCTAGTGTCAGGTCCTGCTGTATTTGACTGATGGTCTTTCCATACTCAAGACATATTTAGCATCCCCCCCCATATAAATACTTTGATGTTGATGGTGTCCACCGTCGGTAAAGCTCTTTCCACACTCAAGGTATTTATATGATTTTCCTTGTGTGGATTCCTTGATGTGAATAAAGCTTCTGCTTTGAACTGAAACTTTCCCCACAGTCCAGGCATTTATGTGATTTTTCTCCTGTATGAACCATTTGATGTCCATACAGAGCTCCCTTCCTATTGAAAGCTTTTCCACATTCCAGGCATTTATAGGGTTTCTCTCCTGAGTGGATTCTTTGATGTATGTAAAGGTTGCCTCTCTGATTGAAGTGTTTTCCACATTCCAGACATTGATACGGTTTCTCTCCAGTGTGGATTCTTCGATGTATGTAAAGGTTTCCTATTCGATTGAAGCTCTTTCCACAGTCCAAGCATTTATGTGGTTTTTCTCCTGTGTGAATCCTTTGATGTATACAAAGGGTGCTCCTATGACTGAAGCTCCTTCCACACTCCAGACATTTAAATGTTTTATCTTCTGTGTGGATTCTTAGATGGGTTTCATGATCTTTATTTGTATTGAAAGATTGTTCACATTCTGTGCATTGATACTGGGGATTCCTGAGTCTCTCGTCTGTTTTCTCATTCAAGCTCTTTCCACACCCCAGGCGTTTCTCTCCTAAGTGGACTCTTTGATGTGCATTAAAGTGTGTTGTCTGACTGAAGCTCTTTCCACAATGCAGGCATTTATATGGTTTTTCCCTTGTGTGAATCCTTTGATGGCTATATAAGGCTGTTTTACTAATGAAGCTGCTTTCACATTCCATGCATGTATAGGGTTTCTCTCCAGTATGAATCCTCTGATGGTCATAAAGGCGTCCACGTATAGTAAAACTCTTTTCACACTTGAGGCATTTATAGGGTTTTTCTCCCGTGTGAATACTTTGATGCTTATAAAGGTTTCCACCATCAGTAAATCTCTTTCCACACTCCAGGCATTTATACGGTTTCTCTCCTGAGTGGATCCTTTGATGTACGTAAAGGCTGTTCCTATGACTGAAGCTCTTTCCACACTGCAGGCATTTATGAGGTCTTTCTCCTGAGTGGATTCTTTGATGTCTATAATGGCTGCTCCTCTGGCGGAATCTCTTTCCACACTCAAAGCATTTATAAGGTTTTTCTCCTGTGTGGATTCTTTGATGTTGATTAAGATCTCCTCTCTGATTGAAGTTCTTTCCACACTCAAAGCATTCATGTGGGTTTCCAACTGAGTGATTTTTTAGATGGTTTTCAAAATGTCTATTTGTTTCGAAGGATTTTTCACATTCTGGACATTCGTATGGTTTCTCTCCTGAATGGATCCTTAGATGGCTTTCCAGATTTCCATTTCTTTTGAAGGATTTTTCACATTCGGGGCACTGATATCTCTTTCCTTCTTCCTGGATCCTTTGGGGATTCCCGGGTCTTCTGAAGGATCCTCCACCCTCCAGGCATTTATAAGGTTTCTCTCTCCAGTGGATCCTTTGATGTTTATAAAGGCTGCTCCTCTGGCTGAAGCCCTTTCCACACTCCAGGCATTTATGAGGTTTTTCTCCCGTGTGGATCTTTAGATGTCTATTAAAGCTGCTCTTCTGACTGAAGCTCATTCCACACTCCTGGCATTTAAATGGTTTCTCTCCTGAGTGGATCCTTAGATGGCTCTGAAGATGGCCATTACTTTTGAAGGATTTTTCGCATTCCGGGCACCGAAATCTCTTTCCTCCCTCCTGGATCCTGTGGGGATTCCCGGGTGTTCCGAAGGACTCTCCGCTCTCCAGGCCCGTTTCGGGGTCTCCGCCCGGCAGCGCCCTTTCCCGGAGTCCCCCCGTGCTCATCCCTCTTGCAGCTCCTGAGTCCCCTGGCCTTTCCCCGCCGTCTCCCGGGAAGCCGCGCCAGGACCGGGAAGGGCTGCTCCACGACGTCGCTCTCCTCCTCCTCTCGGGCGGCGCTTCCTTCCTTCCCCGCCGGGCTCCTCCGTCCACTTGGAGGGGAGAAAAAGAGGCGGGTCACGGCTGCGTCCCCTTCCCCGCAGGGGAGACCCGGACCCACCGAACCGGGGAGGAAGGCCGAAGCCTCGGTCTGTCAGCAGTCCCCGCCCCCCACCTCTGTCGGGGAATTTCCATCCGAAGCAGAGTCTCTCAGAGTGCGACTCCCAGCAGCCCTCACGCCCTACCTGCATCCAGTCACTTCCGTCGCCTAACCAAACACATCCTTCTGTCGATCGACTGATGGCGCAACTATGGGCGGGGCTCCCGTATGTTTGTCCACATTTGCATGCGGCGCCTTCTACGCCATCCCATTGGCGGGCCCGCTGCATGACTCCGCCCCTCGGTCCTCCCTAGAGTGGCGCCTCCGCCGCTCGGCTTCTGGGCTCCTCCCACGCTTTGGCTCTTCCCCCTCCGCTCCCTTCGCCCTCCGCGGCTCTTCCCGGGCGGCACTTCCTCCGCCCCCGCCTAATCTGGTCCGTGGTCGGGGGGGGGGGGGGCTGCTTTGATAGGCGGTGCAGCCTCCCCTCCGCTGGCCTACCTCGCGAGGTTGTGCGGTGGGGGGACTGAAGTGAGGGGGAAGCCCTGATTGACACCCCGCAAAAAGCCTCTATGGCGGGGAGGGGGCGGAATGGGGGGGGGTCGTCTCTTCTTTCCCCCACCCCCTCCCTCCCTCCGGTGCCCCCTCCCCCTCCCTTTTGCTTTGGCGGAATCCGTTCTAGGAAGGCCGGACTTTACTCTCCTGGGTGGGAAACGATGCCTGAAGTTCAAGGCTCGGGGAGAGAATTGCTCCCTCTGGCCTCAAACTGGTCGCCGCCTCACAATACTTTCTCTGGGGGGGTTTGGGTGGAAAAGGCTCGGCCCCCAGGCAGCAATAGAGGGAGGGCAAAATGGGGTGGCCTCATCCATGCAGTTACTGCCAGCTATGAGAGTGAAGAGCCTCGGTGGCCCAGTGGTTAGAGTGCAGTAATGCAGGTTCCTTCTGCTGACTATCAGGTGCCTGCAATTTAGCAGATTGAATCCCACTAGCTCCAAGTTGACCCAGCCTTCTGTGATGGGTAAAATGAGGACCCAGATTGTTGGGGGCAAGAGGCTGGTTCTGTAAAATCACTTAGAGGGCTGGAAAGCACTATGAAGTGGTATGTAAGTCTAAATGCTATTGCTATCCAAGAGGTGAGTCAGTCTTCCGAAGGGCTCCTGGGCTCTGGGAAATCTCTCCTTTATTTGTAGCCAATTTATAAAACTTGTATTCCAAGGGCAAAAATGCAAATTCCTCCATTCAATTTCCCTTCTTAGGAAAGGGAAGCTGGGGGAAGATGTATTCCAGAGAACACCCAGCTCCCTTCCTTGCTCCTTTTAATTAGTGCTTGATAGTTTTTAATCATGTGGGATTATTGCTTCTAAACCCAGGCACTCCCACTTTGGTGTGGAGCTGAAAAGAGATTAATTACCTCCACCTTGGGAGACCTTTACCTTTCTAAAGGGGATTCTTTGCTCACCTGGAAATACAAATACAAATCAAGTAATTCAAGCAAAGCAAAATTGCTAATTAAGGGGGGATCATGTTTTTTTCACAGATTAAAGAAATATAATATTCAGTACAAGTGACACATCAGTAAGCAAATTATCGAACTAATTCCCTCATTGGATAAATGCCTGAAAAAGTTGATGGAGTTAGCAGAGGTAGCTAAATGCACCAATTAAAGAAAACATAATTCTGTTTCTACTTGGAAACCACTTTTGGACTTTGTGCTTATGGTGCAAAAATATAAATCTTTAATTTTGGGATTTGCCTATTAGATTTGATGCTACAGAAGGTATGTATTATATAAAAGTAAAAAGTTGAAGTGTTATTCTGCATCAAAAAGAGTGGTGGACATTAATGCTTTCCCCTCTACCCTACACTTTTCTCTCCTCTCTTCCTCCACTATTTTACCTTTACTTGTATTTTTCTTTAGATTTTGTATTTTATGCTGTGATAAACTAATAAAAAATTGAAAACACAAACAATAAAATTGCACTGATTGCTTGTGATGTTTGAACAGCAGAAAACACTGATTCCAGATAAAATGCCAGACATGACAAATTTACGTCTTAAGTCTTTCCCAGCTGGGTTTGTGTCTTTCTTGGTGCAGATATATTCAAAGACACTTAGAATTCTGTGGTGCAGTTGCTGAAAAAGCAAGTTCTCATATACCAAATAAAGAGCCTTAGTCAGGAAGAGAAAAACAAATATTCTTAAACTTAAGAGGTGTAGATTGCCAAGTGAAAAGGGCTAATATGTCATTAAATTAGCGATGAAGCTTAAAATTTGAGGCAACAGGATCATGCATTTAAACAAACGCTGTGAATCAATTTGCTTTCTTAGACTTTGCCTCAGTCTTCTCTGTTCTAGGCTTTTTCTCAATGGTTTTTCTTGTTGGGGGAATACTTGATTGCATAAACAGAGGCACAGAATCAACATGACATAAAGCATTAGCACCATTTTATAAAACCTTAGTAAAGCCACATCTGAATACTACATTCAATTTTGGTCACATTACAAAACGTTGAGACTTTGGAAAAAGTGCAAAGAGCAACTAGGAGAATTAAGGGCCTGGAAACTAAAGCATATGAAGAACTGTAGCGGGAATTAGATATGGCTAGTCTAGAGATAAGGACTAGGGGTGACTGGTTGGCACTGTTCCAATATATATTAACCAGTGGAACAGAAGTTGCCTTCCGAAGTTGTGGGTGCTTCATCACTAGATGTTTTTGACAATAGACTGAACAGCCAAATTGTTTCAAATTGTATAGGGTCTCTTGCTTCAGCATGGGGCTGGACTAGAAGACCTTCAAGGTTCCTTCCACCTCTGATTTTCTATTCTGCTTGTGATGCTATTCTGGTGATTCTGAAAGGAAGGTCTAGGGGTGACGATAGCAGTGTTCCAGTATTTGAGGGGCTGCCACGAAGATAAGGGACTCCACCTATTTTCCAAAGCACCAGAAGGGAAGACAAAAAATAATAGATGGAAACTAATGAAGGAGAGAAGCAACCTAGAACTAAGGAGAAATTTCCTGGCAGTGAAAACAATTAACTAGTTGAATGGCCTGTCTTCACAAGTCGTGTGTGCTCCACCACCATACGCTTTTAAGAAGGGAGTGGACAGCCACTTGTCTGGCATGGTATAGGGTCTACTGCTTTAACTGGGGGTTGGACTAGAAGGCCTCTAAGCTCCCATCCACTTCTGTTTTTCTGTTATCATTATTCTGTTGTTTTGCGTGTAAACTGAGAGCTTCAGCACCGCAAGCAAATTCCTTGTAGGTCTAATCACACTTGACTAAACAAATTGTTGAACTGAATTATTCAGGCATACAGCAGGGCAAAAAAGTATTTAATCAGCCACCAATTGTGCACGTTCTCCCACTTAAAAAGATGAGAGAGGACTGTAATTGTCATCATAGGTATACCTCACCTGTGAGAGACAAAATGTGAAAACAAATCCAATCACATTGTCTGATTTGGAAAGAATTTATTTGCAAATTATGGTGGAAAATAAGTATTTGGTCACCTACAAACAAGCAAGATTGCTGGCTCTCACAGACCTGTAACTTCTTCTTCAAGAGGCTCCTCTGTCCTCCACTCATTATGTGTATTAATGGCACCTGTTTGAACTTGTTATCAGTATAAAAGACACCTGTCCACAACCTCAAACAGTCACACTCCAAACTCCACTACGGTGAAGAGCAAAGAGCTGTTGAACGACACCAGAAACAAAATTGTAGACCTGCACCAGGCTGGGAAGACTGAATCTGTAATAGGCAAGCAGCTTGGTGTGAAGAAATGAAGTGTGGGAGCAATAATTACAAAATGGAAGACATACAAGACCACTGATAATCTCCCTCGATCTGGGGCTCCATGCAAGATCTCACCCCGTGAGGTCAAAATGATCACAAGAACGATAAGCAAAAATCCCAGAACTACACGGGGGGACCTAGTGAATGACCTGCAGAGAGCTGGGACCAACGTAACAAAGGCTACCATCAGTAACACACTACGCCGCCAGGGACTCAGATCCTGCAGTGCCAGACGCGTCCCCCTGCTTAAGCCAGTACATGTCCGGGCCCGTCTGAAGTTTGTTAGAGAGCATTTGGATGATCCAGAAGAGGATTGGGAGAATGTCATATGGTCAGATGAAACCAAAGTAGAACTGTTTAGTAGAAATACAACTCATCGTGTTTGGAGGAGAGAGAATGCTGAGTTGAAACCAAAGAACACCATACCTACTATGAAGCATGGGGGTGGCAACATCATGCTTTGGGGCTGTTTCTCTGCAAAGGGAACAGGACGACTGATCCGTGTACAGGAAAGAATGAATGGGGCCATGTATCATGAGATTTTGAGTACAAACCTCTTTCCATCAGCAAGGGCATTGAAGATGAAACGTGGCTGGGTCTTTCAGCATGGCAATGATCCCAAACACACCGCCCGGGCAACGAAGGAGTGGCTTCGTAAGAAGCATTTCAAGGTCCTGGAGTGGCTTAGCCAGTCTCCAGATCTCAACCCCATAGAAAACCTTTGGAGGGAGTTGAAAGTCCGTGTTGCCCAGCGACAGCCCAAAACATCACTGCTCTAGAGGAGATCTGTATGGAGGAATGGGCCAACATACCAGCAACAGTGTGTGACAACCTTGTGAAGACTTACAGAAAACGTTTGACCCCTGTCATTGCCAACAAAGGATATATAACAAAGTATCAAGATGAACTTTTGATATTGACCAAATACTTATTTTCCACCATAATTTGCAAATAAATTCTTTCCAAATCAGACAATGTGATTGTCTGGATTTGTTTTCATATTTTGTCTTTCATAGGTGAGGTATACCTATGATGACAATTACAGTCCTCTCTCATTTTTTTTAGTGGGAGAACTTGCACAATTGGTGGCTGACTAAATACTTTTTTTGCCCCACTGTATATCTGACTGAAGGTCTTCCCACACTCAGGCATATTTAGGGTTTCCCCCCCATGTCAATCCATTCATGTTGATGAAGGAGTCCATCATCAGTAAAGCTCTTCCCACACTCAAAGCATATAAAATGTTTTTCCTCATGTTCGATTCCTTGATGGGAATACAGGTCCTGCTTTGATCCGAACTTTTCCCTCAGAGTCCAGGCATTTATATGATATTTCTCCTGTGTGGATTGTTTAATGATGACAGAGATTTGCATCCTTAGTAAAGCTCTTTCCACCCTCATTGCATTTATCATGTTCCCCCCAAAATAACACCCAGCCTTATTTTCTTTTGGACCACAAAATAACCACTAGGGCTTATCTTTGTGGAAACACAATTTTAGGGTGATTCTACGTTTTCTCTCCAGTGTGGATTCTTTGATGAATGTAAAGGCTTCCTCTCCGACTGAAGCTGTTTCCACACTCCAGACATTTATATGGTTTCTCTCCAGTGTGGATTCTTTGATGAATGTAAAGGCTTCCCCTCCGACTGAAGCTGTTTCCACACTCCAGGCATTTGTGTCGTTTTTCTCCAGTATGGATTCTTTGATGTGAATCAAGGCTTCTCTTTGAAGAGAAAACGTTGCCACAATCCTGGCATTGATATGGTTTGTCTCCTGAGTGGATTCTTTGATGCATGTAAAGGCTTCCCCTCTGATTGAAGCTCTTTCCACACTGCAGACATTTATATGCTTTTTCTCCTGAGTGGATTCTTTGATGTGAATCAAGGGTTCTCTTTGAAGAGAAAGCCTTTCCACAATCCAGGCATTTATGAGGTTTCTCTCCTGAGTGGATTCTTTGATGCAGGTAAAGATTTCCTGTACGATTGAAGCCCTTTCCACACTCCAGACATTTATGAGGTTTTTCTCCTGTGTGAATCATTTCATGTCTACACAGGTCTTTTCTTGAACTGAAGAGGTTTCCACATTCGAGGCATTTATAGGGTTTCTCTCCAGTATGAATTTTTTTATGACACTGGAGTGCTGAACCCTCTGTAAAGCTCTTTCCACACTGCAGGCATTCGTATGGTTTTTCTCCTGAGTGAATTCTTTGATGTTTGTAAAAGTTTCCACTCAGACTGAAGCTCTTTCCACACTCCAGACATTTAAATGGTTTCTCTCCTGTGTGGATCCTTAGATGGCTTTTAAGGTCTGCCTTCCTTTTGAAAGATTTTTCACATTCTGTGCATTGATATTGTTTTTCTCCCTCATAGAATCCTTGGGGGTTCCCGAGGCGTTTTTGCTGTTTCTCTCTCAAGTGGACTCTTTGATGTATAACAAGGTGGCACCTCTGACTGAATCTCTTTCCACACTCCGTGCATTTATACGGTTTCTCTCCAGAATGGATCCTCTGATGTATGTAAAGGTAACTCTTCTGACGAAAGCTCTTTCCACACTCCATGCATTTATGAGGTTTCTCTCCGGAGTGGATCCTTTGATGTACATGAAGGTTGCACCTGTGACTGAAGCTCTTTCCACACTCAAAGCATTTAAATGGTTTCTCTCCCGTGTGGATTCTTTGATGTCTCTCATGGCTGCTCCTGTGACGGAAATTCTTTCCACATTCAAAGCATATATAAGGTTTTTCTCCTGTGTGAATTCTTTCGTGTTGATTAAGATCTGCTCTGTTATTGAAGTTCTTTCCACACTCAAAGCATTTATGTGGGTTGCCAAATGAGTGCATTTTTAGGTGGTTTTCAAAATGTCTATTTATTATGAAGGATTTCTCACATTCTGGGCATTGAAATTTCTTCTCTGTATGGATGTTTAGATGCTTTTGAAAATATCCATTTGTTTTGAAGGATTTTTCACATTCCGGGCACTGATACTTCTTTCCTCCCTCCTGGATCCTCTGGGGATTTCCGGGTCTTCCGAAGGACTCTCCGCCCGGTTCCTCCTCCCCGTATCGCCCTCCAGGTGGCCCCCTTTCCGGGGGTCCCCCTGGACTCATCCCTCCTTCAGCCGAGGAGCCTCCCGGCCTTTCCCTGCCGTCTCCCGGGGAAGCCGCACCGGGACCGTGCAGGGCTGCTCCGCGCGGCCCGCTCTCCTCCTCTCGGGCGGTGCCTCCTTCCTTCCTTGGCCGGGCTCCTCCGTCCTCCTGGGGGGGAGAAAGAGAAGCGGGTCACGGCTGCGCCCTTTTCCCCGCAGGAGAGACCCAGGCCGGAGCAGAGTCTCTCAGAGTGCGACTCCCAGCAGCCCTCACGCCCTACCTGCATCCAGTCACTTCCGTCGCCTATCCACACACCTTCTTCCGTCGCTCGTCTGATAGCGTAACTGTGGGCGGGGCTCCCGTATTTGTCCATTTTTGCATGTGGCGCCTTCTACGCCATCCCATTGGCGGGCCCGCTGAGTGACTCCGCCCCTCGCTCCTCCCTCCGCTCGGCCTCTGGGCTGCTCCCCCGCTTTGGCTCCGCCCTTCCGCTTCCGTCGACCTCCGCGCCTCTTCCCAGGCGGCCTGTCCGCCCTTCCTCCGTTCCCGCCCAACCTGGTCCGTGGTGAGGCGAGGGCAGCCTCCCCTCCGCCGGCCTACCTCGCAGGGTTGTGCGGTGGGGAGACAAAGTGTGGGGAGCCCTGATTGCCCACCTGCAAAGCGCCCAAGGAGGGAAAGGGGCGGAATGGGGGGGCGCCTGCCCCGCTTTCTTTGCTCCCGTTTCCCCCTTTCTGGCGCCCCCCCCCCCCGCTTCCTGCTCCCACCCCACGCCCCCCCGTTTGCTTTGGCGGAATCCGTTCTAGGAAGGCCGGACTTTACTCTCCTGGATGGGAAACGATGTCTGAAGTTCTAAGCTCGGGGAGATAATTTCTCTCTGGCCTCAAACTGGGCACCGCCTCACAATACTTTCTCTGGGGGGCTTTGGGTGGAAAAGGGCTCGGCCCCCAGGCAGGGAGAGCAGAGGGAGCCGACTGGGGAGGTAGGGATGCGGGAACCGAAGCAGGGCAAAATGGGCTGGGAGACTTGAGTGGAGCTTCCCTAGACAGAGGCAGTCTACCTCCAAAAATCTGCCTTTTGTGCAAAAGGTGATAAAAGGGCAGCTTCAGTGATGGGTTGCCTCCTACAGACACTTGCCTGGCATTGGTGCATGGAGAGCAGGTGGGGTTCAATAGGCCCCTGTTAACTCCCCGGGAACTGATGGCTTCGTGACCTCATCCATGCAGGCTAAACTGTTAGTTAGTAGAGCGCTGATGCCATCCAAGAGGTAAGAGGGTTTCAGAAGGGCTCCTGGACTTGGGGGAGCTTCCCTCCATTTGTAGCCAATGTATAAAACTTGTGTTCCGAGAGTGAAAACACCGAATCCTCCATTCAATTTCCCTTCTTAGGAAAGGGAAGCTGGCAGAAGATGTGCTCCAGAGATCACCCAGCTCCCTTCCTTGTTCCTTTTAATTAGTGCTTGATAGGCTTTAATCATGTGGGATTGTTGCTTCTAAACCCAGGCACTCCCACTTTGCTGTGGAGCTGAAAAGAGCTGAATTACCTTTGTAAAGGGGCTTCTTTGCTCGTCTGAAAACGCAAATACAAATCAAGTAATTAAGCAAACCAGACATTGCTGATTAAGAGGGCGGGTCATGTTTTTTTTCACAGTTGCTTCCTACAGACATTTACCTGGCTTTGGTCTATGTAGAAAAAGTGGAGCAGGTGAGGTGATAGGCCACCTGTCATCTCCATGGGAATTCTGAT